>LR738711.1:712997109-713018259 GCA_902687465.1 Secale cereale
ATATATATATATATATATATATATATATATAGTCATATGATTCTTATGCTAAAGTAACAATTCATCCACAATATCAAGTATGAATCATAAATTTCATTGAAAACTAACAAACTTTGATCTCAGTCATTGAAGCAATTGCAATTTATCGTAACATTGGAAAGAGTCAATATAAGAGCTTTTCAGCAAGCCTACATACTCAACTATCATATAGACTTTCACAATTGCTCACACTCACGCAATACTTATGGTTATGGAGTTTTAATCGGACACAGAGAAAGATAGGGGCTTATGGTGTTGCCTCCCAACCTTTTACCTCAAGGGTAATGTCAATAGTAATAGACCATGAAAACTTACATCCAAGTGGGTATATATGTCAGGATCTTTCCAACACAATGTGCTTGCCAAAGGATAAAAGGTAAAAAGGAAAGGTGGATTTCACCTTGACTCTTATAAGGCAAGAATAATAGATAGGCCCTTCGCAGAGGGAAGCAGAGGTTGTCATGTATTTTTATGGTTGGATTCACAAAGTCTTAGCATAAAAGAACTTCACTTTATATTGCCACTTGTGATAAGGACCTTTATTATGCAGTCCGTCGCTTTTATTACTTCCATATCACAAGATTGTATAAAGCTAATTTCTCCCACACTAATAAATCATACATAGTTTAGCAAGTTTGCAACATGACAACTTACTTGGAAGGATCTTTCTCAATCCATAGGTAGGTATAGTGGACTCTCATGGCAAAACTGGGTTTAAGGATGTATGGAAGCACAAGTAGTATCTCTACTTAGTTCGAGGAGTTTTGGCTAGCATGAGGGGGAAAGGCAAGCTCAACATGTTGGATGATCCATGACAATATACTTTATTTTGGATATAAGAAGACATAACCCATTATGTTTTCTTCCTTGTCCAACATCAACTCTTTAACATGTCATACTTTAATGAGTGCTCACAATCATAAAAGATGTCCAAGATAGTATATTTGTATGTGAAGCCTCTCTTCTATTATTACTTCCTATTAATTGCAATGATGACCAGAACTATGTTTGTCAATCTCCCAAAAACTTTTATTTATCATACTCTTATATGTGAAGTCATTACTTCCCATAAGATCAATATGATCTCTTGGATATTCTTTAGGTTTTCTTTATTTTTATCATGGCCCAAGTGAGGAAATCAAGCCCTTGACTCAACACTAATCTTTATTATATAGCTCACGGACTCGTTTACAAAGGGTAAAGATCAAAAAGCTCACAACTAGATCATGCTAACTTTATGATACTAGATCAAGATAATACCAAAAGGATCGAACTAAATAAAACGGTAAAGATAGGAGTGATGATGATACGATACTGGGGTCACTCCCCCAAGCTTGGCAGTTGCCAAGGGGAGTGCCCATACTCATATGATTATGTCTCCTTCTTCGGTAGTGGTGATGATGGAGTTGAAAGTAGTGACGCCGGATCATCATATATCAAGCGTAGGAGATCTTCCAGCTTGCGGATAATACCTTTGAGTGCAGCAATGTAATCCTTCAACAAAATATTTTCACTCGTGAGATGCTTGTTTCGAATTTGAGCAAACTCAATCATCCTGAAAGCTTCAATCTCAGTTGAGGTAAAGAGGCTAGGAAGAGATTTAGGGGTGTCTTCTTCTCTCGATGCCTAAGCCGGATCTTCCACCTCCATCTTGATCTTCTTCTCCTTATGGATCTCCTCGGGTCCTTCCCTCTTTAGATCTATCTTCATTAGCCAAGCATCGTTGCCTTAGTTGTTGGAGGAGGGAGACGACATGATGCCTGGCTTCGCAAACCCTAGCAGAAAACAGCTCGAAACAAGAACAGAGGATTATTGCGCGATACAGAGGTCAAAACCTTCGGAAGTATATATAATGATTTTTTACCGACCAAAAGGAGTTAGCCACAAGAAAACGGAGTCCGGGAGGCACACGAGCTGCCCACGAGGCAGGGGGACGCGCCCTGGGTAGGGGGCCGCGCCCTCCACCCTCGTGTACGGCTCGTGTCTCTTCCAGACTGCGGCTTATTTTTCTATTTTTCTAAATATTCCAAAAGGGAGAAAAATTGCCTTTAGAGCTGTTTTGGAGTCGGTTTACTTACCGTATCACATACCTCTTCCTTTTCGGAGGCTGGATCGTTCTGGAAAGTGTCCCTTATGTATTCCTCCGGGGTTAAGGTTTCAATAACATTGGTTTCAACATTTATAGGATTACCGGAGATATAATGTTTGATTCTTTGACCGTTCACCACCTTCGGGTTTGTGCCTTCGAAGTTGTTGATTTTTATTGCACCAGAACGATAGACCTCCTTGATAACGTAAGGTCCTTCCCATTTGGAGAGAAGTTTTCCTGCAAAAAATCTTAAACGAGAGTTGAATAGCAAGACATGATCGCCTACATTAAACTCACGCTTTTGTATCCATTTGTCATGCCATCTTTTAACTTTTTCTTTAAACAGCTTGGCATTCTCATAGGCGTGGGTTCTCCATTCATCAAGGCAGTTAATGTCAAATAACCTCTTTTCACCGGCAAGTTTGAAATCATAATTGAGCTTTTTAATAGCCCAATATGCCTTATGTTCTAGCTCAAGAGGTAAGTGACAAGCTTTTCCATATACCATCTTATATGGAGACATACCCATAGGATTTTTGTATGCAGTTCTATAGGCCCATAATGCATCATCAAGTTTATTGGACCAATTCTTCCTAGACCTATTAAATTTCTTTTGCAAGATTAATTTCAACTCCCTATTACTTAGTTCTACTTGACCACTAGTCTATGGGTGATAGGGGGATGCAATTCTATGGTTGACATCATATTTAGCAAGCATCTTACGGAAAGCATCATGAATAAAGTGTGAACCACCATCAGTCATTAAGTATCTAGGGACTCCAAACCTCGGGAAATAAACTTCTTTGAGCATCTTAATAGAGGTGTGATGATCATCACTACTAGTTGGAATTGCTTCTACCCACTTAGTAAAGTAATCAACAGCAACTAAAATATGTGTGTATCCATTAGAGGCAGGAAACGGTCCCATATAATCAAAGCCCCAAACATCAAATGGTTCAATAACAAGTGAATAATTCATAGGCATTTCTTGATGTCTACTGATATTACCAATTCTTTGACATTCATCACAAGATAAGACAAATTTACGGGCATCCTTGAAGAGAGTAGTCCAATAAAAACTGGATTGCAATACCTTGTGTGCAGTTCTATCTCCCGCATGGTGTCCTCCATAAGCTTCGGAGTGGCACTTGCGTAGGATATGTTCCTGTTCATGCTCAGGTACACAACGTCTAATAATACCATCTACTCCATCTTTATAAAGATGTGGGTCATCCCAGAAGTAATGTCTCAAATCATAGAAGAACTTTTTCTTTTGCTGGTATGTGAAGCTAGGAGGTATAAACTGAGCAACAATATAATTAGCATAATCAGCATACCATGGAGCAGTACGAGAAGTATTTATGACGGCTAATTATTCATCAGGAAAGCTATCATCAATAGGTTGTGGGTCATCAAGTACATTTTCTAACCTAGACAAGTTGTCTGCAACGGGGTTCTCAGCTCCTTTTCTATCAATAATATGCAAGTCAAATTCTTGCAGCAAGAGAATCCATCTAATAAGTCTAGGTTTAGCATCTTTTTTTCCATAAGGTATTTGATAGCAGATCAGTGTGAATAGTTACTTTAGAATCAACGATATAGGGTCTAAACTTATCACAAGCAAATACAACTGCTAAAAATTCTTTCTGAGTGGTAGCATAGTTTCTTTGGGCACTATCTAGAGTTTTACTAGCATATTGGATAACATTCAATTTCTTATCAACTCTTTACCCTAGAACAGCACCTACATCATAATCACTAGCATCACACATAATCTCAAAGGGTAAATTCCAGTCAGGAGGCTGGACAATAGGTGCAGAGATCAATGCTTTCTTAAGAATTTCAAATGCTTCTAGACAATCATCATCAAAGACAAAAGGAATATCTTTTTGTAAGAGATTACTCAGAGGCCTGGAGATTTCGGAGAAGTCCTTTATGAACATCCTATAAAGCCCGGCATGACCAAGGAAACTTCGTATACCTTTGATGTCCTTAGGGCATGGCATCTTTTCAATAGCATCCACTTTAGCTTTGTCAAATTCAATACCTCTTTCAGAAATTTTATGTCCCAAGACAATGCCTTCATTAACCATAAAGTGTCACTTCTCCCAATTCAAGACAAGATTAGTGTCTTCACATCTCTGCAAAACTCGATCAAGGTTGCTTAAGCAATCATCAAAAGAAGTTCCGTAAACGGAGAAATCATCCATGAACACCTCAACAATCTGTTCACAAAAATCAGATAATATAGCCATCATGCATCTTTGAAAGGTAGCAGGTGCATTACATAAACCAAAAGGCGTACGTCTATAAGCAAAGGTACCGAAAGGACAAGTAAAAGTGGTCTTTTCTTGATCCCCTTTTGACACATGTATTTGAGAGAAACCAGAATAACCATCTAGAAAGCAAAAATGAGTATGCTAGGATAATCTTTCTAGCATTTGATCAATAAATGGCAAGGGGTAATGATCTTTCTTAGTAGCCTTATTTAACTTACGGAAATCAATTACCATCCTATAACCTGTAACTATTCTTTGCGGGATCAATTCATCTTTATCATTACGAACGACAGTCATACCTCCCTTCTTAGGGACACAATGGACAGGACTTACCCACTGGCTATCAGCAACTCAATAGATAATACCTGCCTCTAGAAGCTTTAGTATTTCCTTCCTTACCACTTCTTTCATCTTAGGATTTAATCGTCGCTGATGATCAATAACTGGTTTAGCATTCTCTTCCAATTTTATCTTGTGTTGGCATATAGTGGGACTAATGCCCTTAAGATCATCCAGAGTATATCCAATAGCAGCTCGGTGCTTCTTCAGAGTTTTCAATAATTTTTCTTCTTCCTGCTCTGAAAGGTTAGCACTAATAATAACAGGATATATTTTCTTTTCATCAAGATAAACATACTTAAGATTATCAGGAAAAGGTTTAAGTTCAAACACAGGATCACCCTTGGGCGGAGGAGGATCCCCTAGGATTTCAACAGGCAAGTTGTGTTTCAATACGGGTCCCTGTTTAAAGAATATTTCATCTATTTCCCTTCTCTCATTCATATGCATATCATTTTCATGGTCTAGCAAGTATTGTTCTAAAGGATCATTAGGAGGCACGGCAATAGAAGCAAGACCAATAATTTCATCCTTACTAGGTGGTTTCTTTTCAAGGGGTTGTCTATGAAATTTAGCAAAGTTAAAATTATGAGACATATCCCCTAATCCAACAGTAAGAATATCTTTCACGCAGTCTATCTTGGCATTAACAGTATTCAAGAAGGGTCTACCAAATATAATGGGATATAATTCATCTTGTGGGGAACTAAGAACAAGGAAATCAGCAGGGTATTTAACCTTCCCAGACAAGACTGCAATATCTCTAACAATCCCAACTGGTGAAATAGTGTCTCTATTAGCAAGCTTAATAGTAACATCAATCCCTTCTAACTCAATAGGTGCAATATCATGCATAATTTCTCGATATAAATCATGAGGGATAATACTCGCACTAGCACCTACATCACATAAACCATGATAGCAATGATCTCCTATCTTAACAGAGATAACAGGAAAGCCTACAATAGGTCTATGTTTGTTCCTAGCATTGGGTTTGGCTATTCTAGCAGACTCTTCTTGGAGGTAAATAACATGTCCATCTAAATCTTCTTCCAATAGATCTTTAACCATAGCAACACTACGTTCAACTTTAATTTGCTCAGAGGGTGTAGGTGTTCTAGTATTACTTTTACGAACTACAGTTGAAGCTTGAGCATGATCCTTTATCCTAACAGGGAAAGGTGGTTTCTCAATATAAGCAGTGGGAATGACATGATCAACATTATAAGTGATAGTCTTTTCTTCAACTTTAACAGGTTCAACTACTTTTACTTCAATAGGGGGACGATATTTAAATCACTTCTCCTTGGGGAGATCAACATGAGTAGCAAAAGATTCATAGAAAGAATCCACTATCTCAGAGTCAAGTCCATATTTAGTGCTAAACTCACAGAAAACGTCGGTATCCATAAAAGCTTTAACACAATCAAACTTAGGGGTCATACCTGACTCCTTACCTTCGTCGAGGTCCCAATCTTCAGAGTTGCGTTTAATTCTTTCCAATAAATCCCATTTGAATTCAATAGTCTTCATCATAAAAGTGCGAGAACAAGAATTGTCGAGCATGGTGCGATTATTGAGAGAAAGCCGAGCATAAAAATTTTGAATAATAATTTTTCTTGAGAGCTCATGATTGGGGCATTAATATAACATTGACTTAAGCCTCCCCCAAGCTTGAGCGATGCTTTCTCCTTCGTGAGGCCAGAAAATTATAAATATAATTACAATCACGATGAACCTGGTGCATAGGGTAGAACTTCTGATGAAATTCCAACTTCAGATGATTATAGTTCCATGATCCCATATCATCGCATAGCCTAAACCATGTCAATGCATCTCCCTTCGAAGATAAAGGGAACTCCTTCTTCTTGATAACATCCTCGAGCATACCTGCAAGCTTAAAAAATCCACAAACTTCATCCACATAGATTAGATATAAATCGGGATGCCGTGTTCCGTCTCCTGTAAAGGGATTTTCAAGCAGTTTCTCTATCATACCCGAAGGAATTTCAAAGCAAACATTTTCAATAGGTGCAGTAGGTTGAGGAGCAACTCTTTGCTCTTCTGTTCGGGGTGAAGATACCCCGAACAAGCCCCTCAAAGGATTTTGAGCCATAGTAACAAGTGACAATAAATTTCAGCACACTATGTAAATTTTTCCTTACCAAATTCCACTTACCAAAGGCGCTTCACTCCCCGACAACGGCGCCAAAAAAGAGTCTTGATGACCCACAAGTGTAGGAGATCTATCGTAGTCCTTTCGATAAGTAAGAGTGTCAAACCCAACGAGGAGCAAAAGGAAATGATAGGCAGTTTTCAGTAAGGTATTTTCTGCAAGCACTAAAATTATAGGTAACAGATAGTTTTGTGATAAGGTAATTGGTAGCAAGTAACAAAAGGTAAAAGTAAATAAGGTGCAGCAAGGTGGCCCAATCCTTTTTGTAGCAAAGGACAAGCCTGGACAAACTCGTATATAGAGGAAAGTGCTCTCGAGGACACATGGGAATTATCGTCAAGCTAGTTTTCATCACGATCATCTGATTTGCGTTCGGTACTTTGATAATTTGGTATGTGGGTGGACCGGTGCTTGGTTGCTGTCCTTACTTGGACAAGGCTCCCACTTATGATTAAACTCTAATGCAAGCATCCGCAACTACAAAGGAAGTATTAAGGTAAACCTAACCATAGCCTGAAACATATGGATCCAAATCAGCCCCTTACGAAGCAACGCGTAAACTAGGGTTTAAGCTTCTGTCACTCTAGCAACCTATCATCTACTTATTACTTCCCAATGCCTTCCTCTAGGCCCAAATAATGGTGAAGTGTCATGTAGTCGACGTTCACATGACACCACTAGAGGAGAGACAACATACATCTCATCAAAATATCGAACGAAGACCAAATTCACATGACTACTAATAGCAAGACTTCTCCCATGTCCTCAGGAACAAAAGTAACTACTCACAAGACATACTATTGTTCATGATCAGAGGAGTATTAATATTCATAATGGATCTGAACATATGAGCTTCCACCAAATAAACCAACTAGCATCAACTACAAGGAGTAATCAACACTACTAGCAACCCACAGGTACCAATCTAAGGTTTGGGTACAAAGATTGGATACAAGAGATGAACTAGGGTTTGAGAGGAGATGGTGCTGGTGAAGATGTTGATGAAGATAGCCCTCCCCAAGATGGGAGAGTTGTTGGTGATGATGGCGATGACGATTTCCCCCTCCCGCAGGGAAGTGTCCCCGGCAGAACAGCTCTGCCGGAGCCCTAGATTGGTTTCCGCCTCGGTTCCGCCTCGAGACGGTGGTGTCTGGTACAGAAAGCCTCCTTTTGATTTTTTTTTCAGGTCAAAACACCTCATATAGGAGAAGATGGGTATCGGGAGCCTTCTGGCTGGCCCACGAGACAGGGGGGCGCGCCCCCCACCCTCGTGGACGGCCGGTGGCCTCGCTCGTGAGCTTCTTTCGCCAGATATTTTTTATAATTTCTGAAATGGAGTTCTGTTGAGTTTCAGGGCTTTTGGAGTTGTTCAGAATAGGTTTCCAGAGTTTGCTCCTTTTCCAGCCCAGAATTCCAGCTGCCGACATTCTCCCTCTTCATATAAACCTTGTAAAATAAGAGAGAAAAGGCATAAGTATTGTGACAAAACAAGTAATAACAGCCCATAATGCAATAAATATCAACATATAAGCATGATGCAAAATGGACGTATCACGCCGCTGCCGCCCACGCACGCCATCTGGCCCTGCAAACCTCCACGTGCCGCCGATGGGATCGCTGCAAGGTGAGTTGAATCAACCTAGCACACAACGTGATGATTGGGAGATGGGATCTTCTATTGCCCAGGGATGTACATCTGATTTTAAGAATATCATCTGAGTCCCGCGTCCCTTTAGCCTCCTCCCGTCCAACGTTCATGGCTCTGTGATGAAATCAAGGTTGACTGATGTTTGATATGAACAGAATAAACTCTACAGGTCAAAGGGAAAATAGAATGGACTTCCATATGATGGATGTACATGGGGGAATATGTCTGATATCTTGGTGTTTCAATCACAGATTGAATTCTTCAACAAGATTTAGTCCAGGAGCCAGTCTATTGAGAAGAGCAAGGGTGTCGATCATGAATTTTTGTTTTAGTTGACAGTAGGTTTCATGTGGTATGTCTCCAGGTTTGTTCTTTGAATTTGTTTTTTTTTTGTTAACTTCTGAGGCTATAGATTTTATATTAGTAGAAGTGTCATCCTTGGTGATAAGATGTGACTACATTAGAGCTATTATTAGTGTATGCTAGATTGGATCAAATGTAGACATAAAAATGCAACAAAACTGCAAGTCCACATCTGATTAAACACACTTCCACTGTAGTGTTTGCGTGCATCCTGCTGCATCCTCTCGGACCATAATAGAGTAGTATTATTGTTTTATCATTTAGTTGTTTATTTATCCTGAAAGTTGAAAGCGGGTTAATTCTTTTTTTAGGCGGTTGACATCCATTATGTGGCGTAGGTGTTGCATCGCATATACAACTTAATCCCGCACCACTTTTAGATATGGATCATAATGTGGCACCTCTTCAACTACCAATGCCCTTTACCATAACTTCTGCTTGTTGCAAACCTACTATGCGAATATCATATACTACTGTTCTTTGATCAACATAGGGTGATGCTTGGTAGTTACCCCTCTCTTAGCCTTGCAAAGTTTGGGTGTGTGAGTTTGTAACTTGGACACCTCATAGAATGTTGGTTCGAATATTCGAAATTGATCATGTATATATCCCTAGCAAATCTAAGTTGTCACTACTCTTTTTGTGGTCGTTAGGAAATGTATTTTTTATCTCAGCTTCTAATGATGAAAAGAAGTAGTCAAGAATAAAATTTGATGTCCTTTGGCACCTTACAAGATGATAAACATCAACACTGTTGTTCTGATGTTCTGATAACTGCAAAATAGGAATGCATGGTACTTATGCAACCACATATGTGTCCGTCTTCACTTTTGGGAGGATATTTCTTACACCCTTTATGTTGACTTGTCCCCGTTAGTAATATTGCAGCATCAATGGGTATGAAGGGCGTGGGTTGAAGACCAAATATACATTGGTCGGTCTATTTAAAGGTAACTGTACTAAACGTCATGTTCTTACTGCTCTTTACTGTTTAGTTAATACCATCAGTGTGGCACTCCTCCTTTTTAACGTTCTTTTAGTTAGTAGCAGTATTTTTGAAGTGTTTCTAACATTTTTATGGAGGTTCTAGCGGTGTTCACGATATTAGGCTATAATTGTTGCTAGCCTGATCTTGGTAAATTTTCCTTGCTTAGTCTTAATATCGAAACTTGCTCGAAGGATCCAACCAAGGCCACAATTTTTATAAAGAAGATGCAAGATTCTATTCTGTCAACACGCTTTGATGTGTCATCAGCAGCTCTATTACAAGTCTCTTGCGTCGCCTTACCCCAGTTCAGGTTACTGCTCTTTATTCTTTAGTTAAGACCATCATTGTGGCACCCCTGCTTTTAACATTTGTTTATTAGTAGCACTATTTTAAAAGTGTTTCTACCATTTTGCTGGAGGTTTTACTGGTGTTCTCTCTATTAGGATGTAATTATTGCCAGTCTGAGCAACGTAAAATTTCATTAGTCTCGAATATGGAAACTTGCTCGGAGGATCCAACCAAGGCCACATTTTCAATTAAAAAATGCAATATTCTATTCTATCAACAGGCTTTGATGTGTCATCACTAGCTCTATTAGTAGTCTCTTGCATTTTTACCCTTTATGTTCAAGTATCCATAGAAAAGGTCACAGTACATCACTTTCATTTGTAACGGATGTGCGCAACGAATCATCTGGTTATAGTTCTGTAGATTTTCCCGCTACCCTTTCGCCGTTGCAGATCGCTTTGCGGGCGCCGAGGTGCGAGAGAAATCGCCGCTGAGTTCTTAGAGGAGGCACCGCCGCCGTCGGGACGCTGCCGCCGAGGTCCTCCATCGCCGCCCCGGCCCCGGCCGTCCAGGTGCCACCGACCCACGCAAGACGCCGCTCCACGCGTGTGGTCTGCTCCTCCACGCCTCCATGCGCCGCTGCCGCCCACGCACGCCATCTGCCCCTACAAACCTCCACGTGCCGCCGATGAGTTCGTCGTTGCCGATGGGATCACCCCAAGGTGAGTTGAATCAACCTAGCACACAACGCGGTGATTGGGAGATGGGATCTTCTGTTGCCCAGGGATGTACATCTGATTTTAAGAATATCATCTGAGTCCTGCGTCCCTTTGGCCTCTTCTTCATTAATTACTTTTGGAAGAATAAGACTACATATACACAAATATTCAGAGATTCCAAATGATATAGCAATCAGTGAGGAGAAGATATATGAAAGGAATGCACATCCTAGGTGTGTACATTGGATTCCCTGAAAAAATTGGCACGTCCGTTAGTTTTTCCCCACTATACCATTGGAACTCATTTGCACATATTTCCACTAGAGAGAGAGAGATAAAGAGTAAGGTTTCCCCATTACAAATAGTTTTGGTGCTGCTTTGCATATTCATAAAGACAGGCCATAGCATCGGGTATTTTATGTTCATCATAATTACTGTTTGGTTCGTCCTAGAAAGTGTAGTAGGCGTCACGAAGTAATAAAATTTACTTATTTAATGTCTTGATTTCTCAACTAACTCTGTAGTGTTTGGGTGTAGCTTCTAATAGTCCCAATGAATGCTCCATGCGCTCCACGATACAATATAAACCATGGTCCCGAGAGCGTAATGAAATAGGAATGAGCAGGCATCTCTGAGTTGTTTCAGTTACCATATTTGCCTGCAAGGTATTTTCCTTCTTATGTTGGATAAACAAGGATAGCTAAGGTGCTTTGAATCATAAAGCATTCATGTGTGCTCCCTTATTTTATTATGTGAGAGTACAATAGATTATATTTCTAATTTTCCAGCTCACCTTTCAAGGAAGATTTTTGTTGTCACCTCTCCTTGGGAATTAGGGGATGTCCTATAGCTCAAAGAATTTCTTATCTAATCCTAATCTGCTGTGTTTTGGGGCTTATGGTTTTGGCAAAATTCGTTTACTTAAGAATACAGTTTCTGGTGTTTACTGAATATAACATGCTTTCTTTTGCATACTTTTGGTAGTTTTTCAGAACGATTGATCACATAGATGGTTGTAGATGGACAGATATATCCACTTAATTCACATTGTGCTAATTGTTTTGCCGCACACTATACCTATGATAATAGGTTCACCTTATAGTGCACTACCTGTGCTTAAATAGTTTTCTAGACATTTGAAGCCTCTTGGCTGAAAAAGTTCAATCTACAAGGTGCATGATGAAGGATATGGAAACTGTAGCAAAAGGACTTGCTCATGCTTCCAATGATTTAAGCTAATGCTATAAAGCATTGCATCTAATACATAGTCTTTATAAAGAAATAAAATTTGGTATTTGGCTTAAAGTCCAGAGTAGGCTTGAAAGTAGTTTTGGAAGCATATATTTTTCCTTTCATCTCTACTAGGAACAAAAAGGAAAATGCCTACATGTCAAATCCTCATATGCAACACGGATGTCTTGTATTTATGGGATTGTTCTCGTGTACTACCTCTTTTCCGATTTATAAGGCTTGCGCGCACCCCTAGATCTATAATTTGACCAACATAAGATGAGTTGTATAGTCTAAAAACTATACCAATAGAAAGTGGACGATTTAAACTTTGTAATGATATATAATTTTTTTGATATATAACTTGTATTATGTTGGTCTATTTGTCAACCTAGAGATACGTGCAAGCCTTATAAACCGGAAAGTACGTAGTAATAGTTTTTCCTATATAATATGAACTTATAAAGGCACAAGATTGCTCTTCATTTTTTGTAGACCCAATAGAGGAGCATAGAGAAGAGACTTGATTAGTCTACACTATGTCATGTTGATTGCAAATACCACTTTGACTCATCTCATCCCCTCGATTCTCGTTTTCTTTATTTTGGTTTTGATCCGTATATTTGAAGTCCTCGTACGTAGCACAATCTCAATGCTGACATATTACTTTTTTTCTCAGCAGATAAGAGTCTGGAATGTTCCATCTAAATAGTTTAATCAGAAACTCCACTGGCAAAGGTGAGTGAGCATTAATCCATCGTTATATGCCTACTGAGATGGGTTGCTCAAATGATTGCAATTGTGTTTGCGCTCCAGGTCTAGAGGATGTAGAGGAGCTCCAGTTTGATCCTAAGGCTGGCATTGCTCGTTTTCTTCTTACGATCCAGTTTGCAGCAGCATCCCGACACCCTCGGCGAGCTGTCGGTAGATTGTAGCTGAGGACGCGGCGATGACCATAGAGGTATGCCATTCTCTCCTTGCCCTTCATGCTGGCTTCAACAAGGCCGAAAGATCTTCATGTTGGTTTCTACATGCTGGATATACGTGCAGGACCGGAGTGCATGCTTGGTCGCAGAAGCATCAGGGTGCTCCACACGCTCAACATCTTCTCAGCATAGCTGCTCGATCAGTAGTTTTGATTGATCTATTTGATAATTTAAGTCATCCAGTAGATGTTCTTGGTCCGCTCATGCTCTTTTCTTATGTTGTTGTTTAATCATTATTGGCTTGGATATTCTCTATAGCATCTCAACAATTCACTGCAATTGGCCAGGCTATTCTGTATATTTGATACTGTACGAGAGTAGCAGCCGGACTCAAAAAATCACAACATTCTACAGGTACAACAACCACTTGACGCCGAACCCTTATGTGTTTGCTTTAGCTTCAGCTGCATTATTAACTAATCTCTCATGTTATGTGAGTAGGTTCTAAAATTTTTGCAACGCAATTCACATTATTTTTTGAAGCACAAATTGATGTCTATAAGTTATTTAGTATAACATTTTGCTCCATTTGGTAGATATATAACAAGACAATATAGAGGGATGTAGAGAGCTATTTTTTTGCTAAACTAAACAGCGGAAACGGTTAGCTTTAATCAGATATTTCTACTGAAATCCATTTGGATAATTTTCTTTTCTTAGTTTGGTGGCACATGGATCAGCTTAGTGTGTCTACCTTTTTCACTGAAGTGTGTATATTTATGTATAGAGTAAAACGTGTCCATGCTATTTATTTTCCATAGTCATTGTTGCCAATACCATATTTAAACAGCTACCTTTATTGTCCTTATCTGATGATAGCCCGTTGGGAAATGAAAAAAAGTGCGTTAAATACTTTGTTCTTTACTTCAGGTACCAAATTTACATTCATCGTTTAGTGGTTCATCGAAATTCTTCTGCCTATGACTTTGAAATTGGCCAGTAAAAGCCAACATCCATCCTCTTCACAGCCGTAGTCAGATATTCGTTCATTTTAGTGGGAGTAAGGATGGGAACATTGATCTACATATGGTAATGTTTCATGCTGATTTCATTTCTCATTTCGCTGATCATCCGCATTACTCCTTTGACAAATGATATTTATAGTACTTCTGGATGACAAAGACTTTGAGTTCTGTGTTAAGCTTGTGCAGATGGATCTGACTGTGGAGCTTCCCCAGGAGTTAGTGGAACCATAGGACGAATATCAGCACGCCATGGATGTGTTCTTACATGGCTCTGGCCGTGGCCATGGGGATGCTCCAAGGCCATGTCCGTGGAAGTGGGCGTGGCTGAGGCGTCAGAGGTGCCCTCGGACATTCAGGGGTGGTCGTAGTGGGGGTGCCCTGTTTGGAAGATTGTCTGGCCGGTGGAGAGTCCCGTTTCAGTTACGGCTGGGACTGTCTGAGCGTCATATTTTTCCTACTTAAGAAATGTAGCAAATTTTATTTCGTTAGAGATGGTTTTGTAGCAAATTACATGAGCAAGTGGTTTATATTGTCTTCAGCAAGTCGGTATAATTTTTTAGGACAGAAGGGTAAATGCATTGGTTGGTTGCTTCAAGAGTTACGGACATGGTGGCGTATCAGTTGCATGCCCAACAACAAACATCATGTTTTTGTTTCTTGGTAATGCACGACATTCAACTAATGTTACACCGCTGCAATGGCTCGGGAGACATTGGATCTGCCTTCTTGGCTCGGCGGCACGTACATGGGGAGAAGAGATCAAGGCGGAGAAGAGGGGGGAGGGGGAGGGGGTTGACGGGGGACTCCTCCTTAGTGGTTCATGGGTAAAGATGTGAAGGAGAGAGGACACCATGGCGAACGTGAGGTGAGCGTTATCCTGTTTTTTTAAATGAGAGGGCTCCAACGAGAAATGCCCTGCTACGGTAAGAAACCATGCGGGACAGGGACGGTCTTTGCGTGTTGAAGATAACGGCATGGGTAGCCTAGAGTGTTTAGACGGATGAATTTTGAGGAGCCCGTTGGGCATCCGTTTTGATGTTCGAATATGCCTAAACGTACGAGGGAAAATGAGCTCCAACCTTGAAAACAACCTTAATCATTTTTTATTCATTTATATGTATTAATTATAGCCCCTAGAAACGCACGGGGATTTTACTAGAGTTGAGCTCGCTGTAGGCGATGGAGGCGCACGCGTTCCCGCACCAGTTTGCCGAGATGAAGAAAGTTGGCCTCACGCCCGCTCCCATTATCTCTGCGAGGGCCTCTGACAGTCCGGTGCTCAAATCAATTGACGCCAACAGACCAATGAGGTCCAATTACCCCCTGATTTCGATGCGCTTGTTAGAGAATTTTTTGCATTAATTTCCTCATTTGTGCAACATGTGTACTTCTGCATATGAGCACCGAATTCTGTGAGTGAGGTTTATAGCAGTTTGATGATCTTATGTTTCTTGCTGGTGCAAAAACTTTATATTTGTTGCTGTCAAAGAATGAGAGACAAACATTATCATTGCACTGAATGCAACTTGTAAATAGGAAATTTAATATGTCATCATCTCTTGTAGGGGGTGAAAACCGTTTCATTTATAAATCAGATATGAAATGCTAGAGCAACGAAAATGAAGAGAGTGAAAGTAGAGGAGAGGAGGGTTGGCAGAAAGATGCTACATTGTCTTCTTGCAAGGAGATGATGGTTAAGGTGGTGGAAAACAAATGAGATGAGAAAAATATAGGAAGAGATGAACATGTATACTGACATGATCGGGAACCACACATATGACACGTTTCAACATAATATCAATATATATATGTTATTCTGTGGCTTCAGGTGTTAGTTGTCTTGGTTCTCTCTTCGGTGTGTGGGCGGCCGCCGGTAGCCTCGTGTGGATTTGAGCCGGTTGCCTTGGGTGGGAAGGTTGACTAGAGGGATGGGAGGCTTCGATGGTGGTCGAGCCACCCGTCGCCAGCGCAAGGTCACTGGTCGTGGATACGATCCACTCATCCCCCCTCCCCCCTTCCTCGACCCAATGCTTGCTGGCTCATATTTCACGATGTTCGAGGCAGGGTGGTCGGTGGAGGCTTCATGAGTTTAAGGGTTGTCGGTCTGGGTAAAGCCAACCTTTCGATGATCTCAAAGTTGTATGGATGCTAGACGGCGGCCCTAGCGGCGAGGGACGCAATGTTCATGGGTGGAGCGCGCGTCTTGGGTGCGGGCTGTCTGTCATGGCCATGTGAGTGGCATGGTCATTGGTATTTGGCGTAGCCTGTCGTTGGTTCTACAACTTCTTTGGTATCTGGCGGTACCCTGGTTCCGTGGAGGTATGTGAGCGTCGGGTGCATAACTTGCCTTGTCTTTTCCAGGCCGTCGACAACGGTGTCCATGAGCATCTTACCTTCTTGGAGGCTCCGTCGCGGTCGCTCCCTGTTCGTTGTGTTGCTTTGGGTGAAAACTTGGTCCTCGAGAGAGGGCGGTGGGGGCACTCCGGTGGTGTATCCTTCTTCTAGGCACGACTTTGGAGTACATGCTTCGTATGTGTCCGACTTCACCTCTTCACGATGCCTAGCACACGGTGGAGGTTTCCGTCGACTCTAAACGGTTCTTTTTCATCACCCTTATATTTTGCGTTGGGTGTGTGTGTAGTGTGCGATGGTGACATATTGTATGCCGTTGCGAGTGTGTTGGTTGTTGCTTTATATATAAAGGGCAAGAACTTTTTCGGTAAATTCATTTGTAGGTCCGTGGCAACGCACGGGCAGTTTACTAGTATGCCTAGGACGCCACCGCTGAGCCATGTTTATGTTTTTGCCCTGACTCTATCCTTTCGTTTTCTTATGTATACCCATTCTAGATTTTAGTTAAAAAGAAAAGAAATCCAAACAGGAATCGAACCATGTAGCACTAACCTCTATGTTCCTTGCCAGCTTACCTGCAGTTCGCACACAGACCATACGTGAGTGTAATTGTTTTAGTAATTTGCACGCGTGGACAACAATAGTTTTTTTTAGCTTACGACAACAGATACTTTTTTAGTTAGCACTAACCTCTATGTTCCCTCCCCGGACAACAAATACTAATAAAGCAAAATGTGTTTCTCTAATTTTTTCCACACATATCATATTTTTGAAATTTTGAACTATCCAAGGTGTTACTATTTTCTGTGTGTCCCTTTTTTTCTAACAGCTCGTACTAGGCTTTCCTTTTCTTTGAGACAACTACTGGGCTTTTGTAGAGACCATGAAAAAAATACGGACTTTTTTATGTGTCTGTGCGCCCCGGAAAAAAATTACGAGTAGAAGAATCGAACCTTGGTCTCAGTGAAGACTGCCTCCGAAAAACGAGAGTCCCTCCCGTCTGCGTCAAGAAGCACTCGCTTCGCACGGTCCATTCAACTGGGCCGTTCCATTTGCATTTCAAATAAAAAAACTTAATGCTGGAACACTGTAGCGGGGCGGTACTGTACCATTTGGTTCACTGTAGGGCCACTTTTTTCTCGGTTTTTAATTTTGAATATTTTGAATATATGAATATATACGCTTAAAAAATTTAATACACATTGAACATTTTCAATGTATGTTGAACAATTTTCAAGTATGCATTGAACGTTTTTTAATGTATATTGACCAATTTTTAATGCGCATTGAACATTTGTGTAATGTACATCGAACAATTTTTTAATGCACATTGAAAATTTTGTATGATATAGGCTGAAATAATTCAAATACACAATAAAAACTTGTAGTATTCGTCGAACAAATTCTTAATATACGATGAACATTTTATAATGCATGGTGAACCTTTTTCTAATATACCATGAATATTTTTTAGTATACGATGAACATTTGTAATACAATAAAATAAATTATGATACATGAAAAAAGAAAAAGGAAAATAAAAGAAAAGGGGAAATAAAATAAAACAAATAGAAACAGGAAAAGGAAAAGAAAAGAAAAAACATAAAAGAGAGAGAAGCAGTGAACCCGACCGTGGGCTGGCCCAAACTGTGGCGTCGCGTGGGGCGCCTATCGGAAAGGAGAAGAAACTGTCTCCATCAAGTCAAGATCCAAGAGAGAGCCATAGCAGCAACAATGCGTTGTGAGCCTCTGAACAGGCGTTGCCACGAACTGCGCCGCACTTTGTCGCTGTGGGTTGGAGAAAATCTCCACTTCTCTTGGATCGGATCGCGATTCTGAAGTCTTCATGTGGCAACGCCGCCGAGGGCCGAGGCTCCAGAACTGGCAACCATCTTCACCCTTCGATGAAACTCTAGGTGCACCATACCTTGGGCGAGACCACCGCCGCAACGCTGGCCACTTCCAACACCAATACTTTTGGCTTCACCATAGCGCTGGAGGAACCGTTGATGCGACGTGGATGCAGCCAAAGAAACATGACCCTCGGCAAGACCTCCATCGCCGTCTTGAAGGCCTTGCCTGGACACACATCTGCAACTCCTCGATGCCGTCGTAGAACGCCGTCAAGCCGGTGGTCCAGAAATTTTTATTCCTGACGAAGACGTCGACACCGACCGAGCGACGTCGCCTGAACAAACTAATCCTGGACAAACGCGAGCCAAGGAAACGGGGCTCCCCAACGTAGCCGCCGCCGCTGGAGTGATGAGCGGAGGGAAGGGGAGACGGCGACTGTGCTGCCTAGGAAGCGGAACTGCTCTCCCTGCATATCGCCTATTAGCTTGGAGAGAGAAAGAGGAAACGGGACTATTCAGTTTTCTCCAAGTTTTTTTTCGTTTTCTTTTTTTATTCTCTATTTTTTTTTTGTTTCTTCAGTTTTTTCTTTCATTTATTTTGTTCCTTTTTCGTTTTTCAACTCTTTGGTTTTCTTTGTTTATTTTGGTTTTCATTCACATTTTTTGTATATGTCAACAACATTTTTCAAACACAAATTTAACACTTTTTCAATTCAAATTTAATATTTTTTAATATGTGGTCAACTTTTTTTTCTGTACACGTTCTTCAATATTTTTCCAAATATTTTTCAACATTTTTTCTAAATACTTATTCAACTTTTTTCATTCATGTACGACAAAGAGCTATATGTCATGTAGTGAAGAAGGAGATTCATAGATGAGTGTGTTCTGAAAAAACTATCCACCCCACAGAGTGAAGAAAGAAATTTACGTGTTCTCAAGAAACTATCAACCCCATGCTTAAGTATTATTATTTTTTCTCTCATTGCAATGCACAAGCATGTTTGCTAGTACTACTTAGCGTCAATGTATAGCAAACATTTCCGAAATCTCCTAAAGGAATTAGGACAATCTTATGAATCAATAATATGTTCCATGTCTAACTATAAGATTTTTCTCCCAAAAGTTGAACATGGGTTTGAAGGCATTTAGTACATTTAATTCATTTAGGCATTTAGTACATTTTTAGGCATTTAATGAATATAATTCAATTTTGACCTGCTAGCACATAAAAAAGCTAGCAAAATTGATTCGAAAACTCCTATTTGTGTTCTTGAGTCTATTTTGGTCCTTATTCAAGAAAAGTAAAAGAATTCCAAATATGAGGGTGCCAAGCCTCGACCTCGAGCATGGAGTTATTGATTTTTCAATTGCACAAAATACAAACGAAGTCTAAAACACATGAAACTTGGCATGGTGTCCTCATATGACACGTAAAGGTTGTGGTAAAAATTTGAGAAGGTTTTCACAAAAGTTATGACGTGCGATTCTTAGAAACTGGACCATGTTCGAGGAAGATTCAAGGTTTCAAGAGGGAATGGGTCAGATTTGAAGGCGAAGTGGCCATTATTTCATCCATTGGCCTTGAATATTTTTTCTACACTCAACACACACCACTACATTATCCATGTCAAAATTTAGCATTTTTCTGGGTTTGTTTGCTATATTTAACCGCTAAGTGCATTTTCGGGCATTTAACATATATACTTCAAATTGGATGCGGATGGTGCGTGTGTCACGGCAAGCAGCGAGCGGGTCTGTCATGAGGGTGCCAAACTGAAGGGAGGATGACATGCCGAACTTTCAATAATCACACACAATTCATTTTCATCTTTTTTTAGGATATGTGCTAAGATTAAGCATATATACTAGAATACTTTTTTTAAAATTTATAATACCTTTTTGAGATACATGAAGTTCAAATTGTAATCATCTTTAATAAACACATGAAAATTCATTTGAACTACAGAAAAAAAAACTTTTGAGATACATGTACTTCAAATAGGAATTATTTTCAATAAGCGCATGAAAAATTTGTTGGAAATATGCCCTAGAGGCAATAATAAAAGAGTTATTATTATATTTCCTTGTTCATGATAATCGTTTATTATCCATGCTATAACTGTATTGATTGGAAACTCAAATACATGTGTGGATGAATAGACAGACTTTGTGTCCCTAGTGAGCCTCTACAGGACTAGCTCGTTGATCAAAGATGACCGCGGTTTCCAGGTCATAGACATGAGTTGTCATTTGATAACGGGATCACATCATTAGGAGAATGATGTGATGGACGAGACCCAAACGTTAAACATAGCTTTTGATCGTGTCAGTTATCGCTATAGTTTTCTGCATGTCAAGTATGAGTTCTTATGACCATGAGATCATGTAACTCACTGACACCGTAGGAGTGCTTTGTGTGTGCCAAACGTCACAACGTAACTGGGTGACTATAAAGGTACTCTACAGGTATCTCCGAGGGTGTCTGTTGAGTTGACATGGATCGAGACTGGGATTTGTCACTCCGTGTGACGGAGAGGTATCTCCGGGCCCACTCGGTAATACGTCATCTCAATGAGCTCAAAGTGACTAAGTAGTTGGTCACGGGATTATGTATTACGGTAACGAGTAAAGAGACTTGCCGGTAACGAGATTGAACTAGGTATAGAGATACCGACGATCGAATCTCGGGCAAGTAACATACCGACGAGACAAAGGGAACTGTATACAGGATTGCCTGAATCCTTGACATCGTGGTTCATCCGATGAGATCATCGAGAAACATGTGGGAACCAATATGGGTATCCAGATCCCGCTATTGGTTATTGACCTGGGA
>LR738711.1:713018824-713048830 GCA_902687465.1 Secale cereale
CTCCTATGGCGCATGGGGGGCTGGCCCCTCCTAGGGCAGCCGCACCCCCTGGCTTGGGGGGCAAGGCACCTAGGGGGGGGAAACCCTAGGGCCTGCGCAGCCCTTGGCCGCCGCCCCCCCCCACTGCCCTGGCCGCCGGCCCCCCTAGGGGAAACCCTAGGGCGCCCTCCTCTCATCTATTCCCCCTATATATAGAGGGGCAGAGGGAGGGCAGCCAACACACGTTTGTGCCTCGGTGCTGCCCTTCCTCTCCCACAACATATTCGTCTTCCCGCGGTGCTTAGGCGAAGCCCTGCTGGAATCCTCCTCCACCATCACCACCACGCCGTCGTGCTGCCGGTCTCTCCATCAACCTCTCCTCCACCCCTTGCTGGATCAAGAAGGAGGAGACGTCCCCGAGCCGTACGTGTGAAGAACGCGGAAGCACCGTTGCTTCGGTGCTAGGATCTTCGGCGATCTGAATCGCGGCGAGTACGACTCCATCAACCGCGTTCTTAATGCTTCCGCTTAGCGATCTACAAGGGTACGTGGATCCAACTCTCCTTTCGTAGTAGCATCTCCTAGATTGATCTTGGTGAACGTAGGAAAATTTTTTGTTTCCCATGCAACGTTCCCCAACAGTGGTATCAGAGCTAGGATCTTGCGTAGATGCTTTCTCGAGTAGAACACAAAAGGGTTTGTGGGCGTTGATGTTTAAATTGCTGCCCTCCTTAGTCTTTCTTGATTCAGCGGTATTATGGGATGAAGCGGCCCGGACCAACTTTACATGTCCACGTACATGAGACCGGTTCCATCGACAGACATGTGACTTTTGTTGCATAAGATGGCTGGCGGGTGTCTGTCTCTCCTATCTTAGTTGAATCGGAATAGAACAAGGCGGTCCTTGTAGAAGGTTAAATAGCAACTTGAATATCACCGTTGTGGCTTTGCGTAGGTAAGAAGCGTTCTTGCTAGATACCCATAGCAGCCACGTAAAACATGCAACAACAAATTAGAGGACGTCTAACTTGTTTTTGCAGGGTATGTATGTGATATGATATGGCCAATGACATGATGAGATATATTTGATGTATGAGATGATCATGTTGTAATAGTTAATATCGACTTGCATGTCGATGCATACGACAACCGGCAGGAGCCATAGGGTTGTCTTTAATTTTTGTATGACCTGCGTGTCAATCATTAAGCGCTTTGTAATGCTTTACTTTATCGCTAAACGGTAGCAATAGTAGTAAGAGCATGGTGGGCGCGCGACAACCCCGATGGCGACACGATGATGGAGATCATGATGATGGAGATCATGGTGTGGCGCCGGTGACGATGGAGATCATGCCGGTGCTTTGGAGATGGAGATCAAAAGCACGAGTTGATGGCCATATCATGTCACTTATGATTTGCATGTGATGTTAATCCTTTTATGCATCTTATTTTGCTTAGGACGACGGTAGCATTATAAGATGATCCTTCACTAAAATTTCAAGATAAAATTGTGTTCCCCCCGAGTGTGCGCCGTTGCGAAGGTTTGTCGTTTCGAAGCACCACGTGATGATCGGGTGTGATAGACTCTACGTTCGCATACAACGGGTGCAAGCCAGTTTTGCACATGCAGAACACTCGGGTTAGACTTGACGAGCCTAGCATGTACAGACATGGCCTCGGAACACGGAAGACCGAAAGGTCGAGCATGAGTCATATAGTAGATATGATCAACATGTAGATGTTCACCATTGACACCACCTCATCTCACGTGATGATCGGACTTGGGTTGGTGAATTTGGATCATGTCACGCTTGAATGACCAGAGGGATGTCAATTTGAGTGGGAGTTATAAATAATTTGATTAGGTAGTAACTCACTTATCATGAACAATAGTCTAAAAATGTCTTTGCAAATCTTTTGTTGTAGATGGCTCGCGCAGTAGCTCCCCTGAATTTTAATGCGTTCCTAGAGAAAACTAAACTGAAAGATGATGGGAGCAACTTTGTGGACTGGCTCCGCAATCTGAGGATCATCCTCACTGCTGCCCAAAAGGTTTATGTCCTAAATGCACCGCTAGGTGACCCCCCCGCTCCTACAGCCACTGCAGACGTTTTGAACGCCTGGCAGTCGCGTTCGGATGACTATTCGATAGTGCAGTGTGCCATGTTGTACGGCTTGGAAGGAGGACTTCAAAGGCGTTTTGAACGTCATGGTGCATATGAGATGTACCAGGAGTTGAAGTTCATCTTTGAAAAGAATGCTAAGATCGAGAGGTATGAGACCACCGATAAATTCTTTGCTTGCAAGATGGAGGAGAATTCGTCTGTCAGTGAACACTTACTGAAGATGTCTGGGTACTATACCCGCATAGCTGATCTGGGACTTGTGTTCCCGGATGAGGCTATCATTGACAGAATTCTCCAGTCACTCCCGCCAAGCTACAAGAGCTTTGTGCAGCAGTACAACATGCAAGGGATGAATAAAACCATCGCCGAGCTGTTTTCAATGCTGAAAGTCGCTGAGGCAGACATCCAGAAGGAGTATCAAGTGTTGATGGTCAATAAAACCACCAGTTTCAAGAAGAATGGCAAGGGCAAGAAGGGTAACTCTAAGAAGGGTGGCAAAGCAGTTGCTAATCCAGTGAAGAAACCCAAGGCTGGGCCCAAGCCAGAGACTGAGTGTTTCTATTGCAAGGGGAACGGCCACTGGAAGCGGAACTGCCCCAAGTATCTGACGGACAAGAAGGGGGCCAACAACAACAAAGGTATATGTGATATACATGTTATTGATGTGTACCTTACCAACTCTCGTTGTAGTGCCTGGGTATTTGATACCGGTTCGGTTGCTCACATTTGCAACTCTAAACAGGAACTGCGGAATAAACGGAGGCTGGCGAAGGACGAAGTGACGATGCGCATGGGAAATGGTTCCAAGGTTGATGTGATCGCCGTCGGCACGCTCGCTCTTCGATTACCATCGGGATTAGTTATGAACCTGAATAATTGTTATTTAGTGCCTGCGTTAAGCATGAACATTATATCTGGATCTTGTTTATTGCGAGACGGTTACTCATTTAAATCAGAGAATAATGGTTGTTCTATTTATATGAGTAATATCTTTTATGGTCATGCACCCGAAGTTAGGGGTTTATTCTTATTGAATCTCGATAGTGATGATACGCATGTTCATAACATTGATGCCAAAAGATGTAGAGTTGATAATGATAATACCACTTTCTTGTGGCACTGCCGTCTGGGTCATATCGGCGTGAAACGCATGAGGAAGCTCCATGCTGATGGACTTTTGGAGTCTCTTGATTTTGAATCACTTGACACGTGCGAGCCGTGCCTCATGGGCAAGATGACAAGGACCCCGTTTTCAGGGACAATGGAACGGGCAAGTGACTTATTGGAAATCATACATACTGATGTGTGCGGTCCGATGAGTGTAACGGCGCGCGGTGGATATCGTTATTTTCTCACCTTCACTGACGACTTAAGTAGATATGGGTATATTTACTTGATGAAGCATAAGTCTGAAACTTTTGAAAAGTTCAAGCAATTTCAGAGTGAAGTTGAAAATCATCGTAACAAGAAGATCAAGTTCCTACGATCTGATCGAGGGGGAGAATGTCTGAGTTATGAGTTTGGTGATCACTTAAGAAAATGTGGAATTGTTTCACAGTTGACGCCACCTGGAACACCACAGCGTAATGGTGTGTCCGAACGTCGTAATCGAACCCTATTAGATATGGTACGTTCTATGATGTCTCTTGCCGATTTGCCACTATCGTTTTGGGGATATGCGTTAGAGACAGCTGCATTCACTTTAAATAGGGCTCCATCTAAGTCCGTTGAGACAACACCGTATGAACTATGGTTTGGTAAGAAACCTAAGTTGTCTTTTCTCAAGGTTTGGGGTTGCGATGCTTATGTCAAAAGGCTTCAGCCAGAAAAGCTCGAACCCAAAGCGGACAAATGTGTCTTCATAGGATACCCAAAAGAAACAGTTGGGTACACCTTCTATCTCAGATCCGAGGGCAAAGTGTTTGTCGCTAAGAACGGGTCCTTTCTCGAGAAAGAGTTTCTCTCGAAAGAATTGAGTGGGAGGAAGGTAGAACTTGATGAGGTTATTGAACCTCTGCTTCAACCAGAGAGTAGCGCAGCACAGAAAGATGTTTTTGTGGAACCTGCAGAGGTTGAAGAGGAAGCCAATGATGATGATCAAGGAGCTTCTGATCAAGTTACTACCGAACCTCGTAGGTCGACAAGGGTACGCACTGCACCTGAGTGGTATGGTAACCCTGTCTTGGAGGTCATGTTGTTAGACAACGGTGAACCTACGAGCTATGGAGAAGCGATGGTGGGCCCGGATTCCGACAAATGGTTAGAGGCCATGAAATCCGAGATGGGATCCATGTATGAAAACAAAGTATGGACTTTGGAAGTATTACCTGAAGGGCGGAAGGCCATTCAGAATAAATGGATTTTTTAGAGGAAGACGGACGCTGACGGTAATGTCACCGTGTATAAAGCTCGACTTGTGGCAAAGGGTTTTTCACAAGTTCAAGGGATTGACTACGATGAGACTTTCTCACCCGTAGCGATGCTTAAATCCGTCCGAATCATGTTAGCTATAGCTGCATATTTCGATTATGAAATTTGGCAGATGGATGTCAAAACAGCGTTCCTTAACGGTTTTCTTAAGGAAGAGTTGTATATGATGCAACCGGAAGGTTTTGTCGATCCAGAGAATGCTGACAAAGTATGCAGGCTCCAGCGTTCCATTTATGGGCTGGTGCAAGCATCTCGGAGTTGGAATCTTTGCTTTGATGAGGTGATCAAAGCGTTTGGGTTTGTACAAGTTTACAATGAAGCTTGTATTTACAAGAAAGTGAGTGGGAGCTCTATAGCGTTTCTAATATTATATGTGGATGACATATTGCTGATTGGAAACAATATAGAATTTTTGGATAGCGTGAAGGGGTATTTGAACAAGAGTTTTTCGATGAAGGATCTCGGTGAAGCTGCTTTCATATTGGGCATCAAGATCTATAGAGATAGATCAAGACGCTTGATAGGACTTTCACAAAGTACATACCTTGATAAAGTTTTGAAGAAGTTCAAAATGGATCAGTCCAAGAAGGGGTTCTTGCCGGTATTGCAAGGTACAAAGTTGAGTAAGACTCAATGCCCAGTGACTGCGGAAGATAGAGAAAAGATGAGTGTCGTCCCCTATGCTTCAGCCATAGGCTCTATCATGTATGCAATGCTGTGCACAAGACCAGATGTCAGCCTTGCCATAAGTATGGCCGGAAGGTTTCAAAGTAATCCTGGTATGGATCACTGGACAGCAGTCAAGAATATCCTAAAGTACCTGAAAAGGACTAAGGATATGTTTCTCGTTTATGGAGGTGATCAAGAGCTCGTCGTAAAGGGTTACGTCGATGCAAGCTTTGACACTGATCCGGATGACTCCAAGTCTCAAACCGGATACGTATATATTCTCAACGGGGGAGCAGTAAGCTGGTGCAGTTCCAAGCAGAGCGTGGTAGCTGATTCTACATGTGAAGCGGAGTATATAGCTGCCTCGGAGGCGGCTAAGGAAGGTGTCTGGATGAAGGAGTTCATGACAGATCTTGGAGTTGTGCCTAGTGCACTGAACCCAATGACTCTGTTCTGTGACAACACTGGTGCCATTGCTCTAGCCAAGGAACCAAGGTTTCACAAGAGGACCAGACACATAAAGCGACGCTTCAATTCCATCCGCGATTCGGTCAAGGAGGAGGACATAAACATTTGCAAAGTACACACGGATTTGAATCCGTTGACTAAGCCTCTTCCACGGGCTAAGCACGATCAACACCAAGACTCTATGGGTGTTAGATTTATTACCTTGTAATACTAGATTATTGACTCTAGTGCAAGTGGGAGACTGTTGGAAATATGCCCTAGAGGCAATAATAAAAGAGTTATTATTATATTTCCTTGTTCATGATAATCGTTTATTATCCATGCTATAACTGTATTGATTGGAAACTCAAATACACGTGTGGATGAATAGACAGACTTTGTGTCCCTAGTGAGCCTCTACAGGACTAGCTCGTTGATCAAAGATGACCGCGGTTTCCAGGTCATAGACATGAGTTGTCATTTGATAACGGGATCACATCATTAGGAGAATGATGTGATGGACGAGACCCAAACGTTAACATAGCTTTTGATCGTGTCAGTTATCGCTATAGTTTTCTGCATGTCAAGTATAAGTTCCTATGACCATGAGATCATGTAACTCACTGACGCCGTAGGAGTGCTTTGTGTGTGCCAAACGTCGCAACGTAACTGGGTGACTATAAAGGTACTCTACAGGTATCTCCGAGGGTGTCTGTTGAGTTGACATGGATCGAGACTGGGATTTGTCACTCCGTATGACGGAGAGGTATCTCCGGGCCCACTCGGTAATACGTCATCTCAATGAGCTCAAAGTGACTAAGTAGTTGGTCACGGGATTATGTATTACGGTAACGAGTAAAGAGACTTGCCGGTAACGAGATTGAACTAGGTATAGAGATACCGACGATCGAATCTCGGGCAAGTAACATACCGACGAGACAAAGGGAACTGTATACAGGATTGCCTGAATCCTTGACATCGTGGTTCATCCGATGAGATCATCGAGAAACATGTGGGAACCAATATGGGTATCCAGATCCCGCTATTGGTTATTGACCTGGGAGTGTCTCGGTCATGTCTACATGGTTTCCGAACCCGCGGGGTCTACACACTTAAGGTTCGGTGACGCTAGGGTTGTTAGTGAGAACAGTGCATGGTTACCGAAGGTTGTTCGGAGTCCCGGATGAGATCCCGGACGTGACGAGGGTCTCCGGAATGGTCCGGGGACGAAGATTGATATATTGGATGAAAGGTTTCGGAGTCCGGAAGTGTTCCGGGGAGCATCGGGAAATCGGCGGATTACCGAAAAGGGTTTCGGGGGTCCCGGAAGTGGTTCTGGGCCTAATGGGCCACAAAGGGGGGACACCACAGCCCTCTTAGGGCTGTGCGCCCCCCCTGGGCCCTCTCCTATGGCGCATGGGGGGCTGGCCCCTCCTAGGGCAGCCGCACCCCCTGGCTTGGGGGGCAAGGCACCTAGGGGGGGAAACCCTAGGGCCTGCGCAGCCCTTGGCCGCCGCCGCCCCCCCCCCACTGCCCTGGCCGCCGGCCCCCCTAGGGGAAACCCTAGGGCGCCCCCCTCTCATCTATTCCCCCTATATATAGAGGGGCAGAGGGAGGGCAGCCAACACACGTTTGTGCCTCGGTGCTGCCCTTCCTCTCCCACAACATATTCGTCTTCCCGCGGTGCTTAGGCGAAGCCCTGCTGGAATCCTCCTCCACCATCACCACCACGCCGTCGTGCTGCCGGTCTCTCCATCAACCTCTCCTCCACCCCTTGCTGGATCAAGAAGGAGGAGACGTCCCCGAGCCGTACGTGTGAAGAACGCGGAGGCACCGTTGCTTCGGTGCTAGGATCTTCGGCGATCTGAATCGCGGCGAGTACGACTCCATCAACCGCGTTCTTAACGCTTCCGCTTAGCGATCTACAAGGGTACGTGGATCCAACTCTCCTCTCGTAGTAGCATCTCCTAGATTGATCTTGGTGAACGTAGGAAAAATTTTTGTTTCCCATGCAACGTTCCCCAACAAAATTATTTGAAAAATAGAAAATATTAAATCAATTGTAAAATTATTGAAACTCGTACGAAAGAACATATATGTATTATATTACATGTAAAAATGTATCGTGATTCCCTAAAAAAATGTATTGTGGTATATAAGAAAATAGTTCTGTTTTGCATAACAAGTGACACGTAAGTTAACGTATGCTTATGAGAAGGTGAAAGTAAGGTTCGAGCAAGAGAAAAAGAGCTAAGTAGTTAGTACTCCCTCTGTTCGGAATTACTTGTCGCACAAATAGATGTATCTAGACGTATTTTAATTCTAGATACATCCATTTTCGAGACAAGTAATTCCGAAGGGAGGGAGTACTTCACAAGACCGTAATTAGTTACTTCAAAATACGTAAAATAAATCCAATTCTCGGCCGGCCTCACTCGGCTGGGTTAATGTCGACATTAGTCAACTACTAGGGCTCCTTGCTGATGAGGCATGCATCCTGGGTTGGGAAAACCTGGCGTTCTGATTGGCTGCTCCAACCATCCCATGGATCAAGCGTCTCTACCGTCCAATACACCCACATCCAACGGCAGTAACTCAAGCTTGTCTATCCCTTCTTTCTTCCACCAACCCCGTGAAAGCACACACCGCCGCCGAAACCAAACTTCCCCCAATTCGTTATTCTTCTCCCTCAATCCAGCCCTGACTCACCATTGTCTCCGCGGTTTGCCTTCCATCTCCTTCCCCGAATCACATGCATGCCCAGGAGCTAGGACGCCGACAAAAAGACAAAAAAACAGATGGAGTCGGCCACCACCTCCCCATCAACAGCCATCCTTTCCTCCACATCCTACAACCTTCTTGATGGCGCGGCAACGGCGTCGTCCCCGGTGGTGGCAACTGGTCGTCCTCAAGTATGGATCAATCTGACGTCACGACGACGGCCTCGTCCCAGGTGGCAGTAACACCCCTGATGGCCGACCTAGTACCTGGGGCGCCATTGCCTTCGATGCGGGTGATGCTTAGGTCATTGTAGAGCGCAAGCGACTCATGTCGCGGGGACGGCGCTGAGCCAGCACCAAGCCCATGCCGTTGGGCCTTGCGCCATGCTGCGATGCTGTCGTCCCTTCATCGTTGAGGGGTTCGCGTCTGTAAGGGCATATTTCTCCCTAAGTAGTTTTGGTGATTGATGACAATGCTTTTGCGGACTAATCGTGTGCACTGAGCTTTTCAAATATATCACATCTAGGCATAAGATGATTAAGTGCCCCTCGGAACCTATGGAAGACGGTGTTTTCTTTTGTTTCTTTTTGGTCGAATTGAGTCATAGGAAAGCCGTACTATTAAGAGGGGGTCCGCTTCGGAAAGGTTTGGGTGGAATCAACACGTACACGTCTATTTATCGCACCACCTTTCCTTTGCTTCTCTGGAGCTCCGGCTGTTTTCCTTGCCGTTCAAAAACTATGGCATCCTACTACTACCACTGCTTGGCATGTGGTAGTACCGCTCAAAGTATGCGGTAGTACCGCACGGCCCCACGGTAGTACCGCCTCAGTGCTACGGTAGTACCGCACTATGCAGTAGTACCGTACCATGGACATGGTAGTACCCTGTGACCGGCCCAGCGTCGTAACTAGTACGGTAGTAGGCGCGGAAGTAATTTTTTACTTCCGCGTCCTAAGCGGTAGTACCGCTTCGTGCAAGGGGTAGTACCGTGTCGGGTTTTTGCAATGACCGTAACTCTGCGGATGTAGCTGCGGATGTATTTTATTTAGTCCGCACTCCTCCTCGGCCAGTCTGACCCTGCCTTGCGGTAGTACCGCAAGGACGTGCGATAGTACCACAACGGCAGTACTACCGCCCGGTGTTTTAACGCAACAAGGCTAGTTTTGGCTCGTACCACGCCAGCGGTAGTACCGCTGGGCCGTGCGATAGTACCGCACATTATGTGCGGTAGTACCGTACTCTGCGGGCAGAATTGGGGGATAACGGTTGGATTTGTCCCTCCACTATTCATAGGGGGTCTTCTTCCCCAAGAAGACTTACCTCTTCCTCCCCAAGCTCAATTGTTGCTCAACGCTCCGTTTCCGCCCGATCTCTCTCCCTAGCCAATCAAGCTTGTTGATTTCCTCGGGATTGCTTGAGAAGGCATCGATCTACACTTCCACCAAGAGATATTTGATTCCCCCCACTAATCTCGTGCGGATCTTGTTACTCTTGGGTGTTTGAGCACCCTAGACGGTTGAGGTCACCTCGGAGCCATATTCCATTGTGGTGAAGCTTCGTGGTGTCGTTGGGAGCCTCCAATTCGGTTGTGGAGATTGCCCCAACCTTGTTTGTAAAGGTTCGGTCGCCGCCTTCAAGGGCACCACTAGTGGAATCATGTCACCTCGCATTGTGTGAGGGCGTGAGGAGAATACGGTAGCCCTAGTGGCTTCTTGGGGAGCATTGTGCCTCCACACCGCTCCAACGGAGACGTACTTCCTCTCAAAGGGAAGGAACTTCGGTAACACATCCTCGTCTTCACCGGCTCCACTTGTGGTTATTTCTTTCATTTACTTGTGCAAGCTCTCTTTGTATATCTTAGCTTGCTTGCTTGTGTGGTTGTTATTGTTGCTTCCTATAAGTTGTCCACCTAGTTGCTTATCTTGACAACTTACTTTGTTGCTAAGTTTAATTTGGTTAAGAAAAGCTAAAGATTGTTAGTTGCCTATTCACCCCCCCCCCCCTCAAGTCAACCATATCGATCCTTTCAATTGGTACCAGAGCCTCATCTCTTTATAAGGACTTTACCGTCCAAAGAGTATGGGTGACTACGTAGTCGAGACGGAGGGACACTCCGGTGGAACTCCGTCCTTGCCTACGTCGGATGGGGGAACCGCGGTCTCTCGTGAGGAGTACAATGTGGCGATGGACACATTGAAAGAATCACTAGCGACCGAGGTCAAAGGCATGTTTAAGGAATTACTTGAGGGACTCAAATTATCCACCACACTATTGGAAGTGGTTCGTCCCGCTACCAACGTGTCGGAGGCTATTCCCGATAAGGGAGAAGCTAGTAGTGAGCAAGTCCCGGTTACTAAGAATGGGAGTGGGATTTTTGACCACTCCGCTCCTCCTACCCACTATGGAGGACCCGTTCCTACTCTGCATTTAAATTTCGTTGGTCCTTCTCCTAAGTTTGTGAAAAATTCTGATTTTGCTACTTGGATGTTTCGCTTTAGACGTCATTTAAATCATTGTTCTACTAATCTTTGGAGAATCATTGAGCAAGGTTTCTACCCACATGATCCCGACAACTTAACTCCGAGAGAAGCTGCGAATCATCAATTCAACAAGTCTGTTCTTTGCATATTTCAAGATGCTATCCCTCCCGAAGACATTGCACATCTCCGACTCTTCACCGTGGCCAAGGAAGCATGGGAGCATGTTGGTTCCATGTACAAGGGAAGCGCAAGCATTCAACACTCAAACTATGAAGTTGTGCAAGATGAAGCCGATGAGTTTGCTATGATCGAAGATGAAGATCCCCGTGAACTTTATCGAAGATTAACCATTCTTGCGGTTTCACTTCGAGATCATGGGAGCAAGGACACGGATGACAATTGGATCAAGCGCAAGTTTCTCAAGGCCATGATACCTTACCACAAGGCCATGTCCTCCGTCATTCGCCAAAGACCGGACTTCCACACTTTTTCATCAAGTGAAGTGTTGGATGAGTTCGTTGCCATGAGGATCTTGGACAAAACCACCGACGATGCGGTTTTAAGAGCTCAACAATAAAAGAAGCCTAACCTTGCCTTAAAGGCCAAGGCGTGTGTGGAAGAAGAGGAGGAAGAGGATGACGATGAGAGTTTCCTCCAGGACACCAAATATGCCTATCATGAGCACATGGCTCTTGCATCACAGTAATTTTGGGGCAACAAGAAGAACTCAAGGCCCAACTTCAACAAGAACAACTCAAGTGGCAACCAGGGCAAGCAACGAGTGAGGATGTGCTACAACTGCGGGAATGTGAGCCACTTTGTTGTAGATTGCCCATATGAGAAAAGAGAAGACAATGGTGGCAAGCTTATCCGAAAGGACAAGGCCAGGTCTTATCCCAACAAGAACAACCTCAATAAGAAGACCCCTCCCAAAGGGTTGGTGGCCCAAGAAGAATATGTTGAGGATGATGATGATGATGATGATGATGATGATGAGATGGTCACTATGGCCACCATTGCTATCGCAACTACTCCACGCTCATCTCTCTTTGACTCACCAAATGAGAACATCGCCGCCAAGTGCCTCATGGCTAAGGCCACCAACAAGGTAACTCCCAACATCAACACTACCATCACCTCTAATCCTTCATTGACGGATTGTATTGATGAGAGTGAGGGGGCAGAGGAGGAAGAAAATTAATTTGAGTTGTTTATGAGTAAACTCAAGGGCAAATCCAAGAAGCACTTCGTTGCTCTCTTGGAACAACACGGTGAGGCCAATGACATGATCGAGGCTCACGAGGAGACCATTTCTAAAATGGAAGATCATAGTCGAGACTATGCCGATGAGATATCGGATCTCTCTAATGCTCTAGAGGAAGAGTGTGGTCTTCGTTTGGCTCTTGAGGAGTCACACAACGATGATCATGCTAAATTAAGGAAAGATCTTGATCATGCTTTAGTAGTCTCTCGTGTGATTAATTCCGAGAAGGCAAAGCTTGTGGTTAACCATGCTAGACTCGAGGAGGAGTTTGTTACGCTTAACAAGGCTCACAAGGCCTTGAAAGGTGTACATGCTTCTCTCAAGGAGTCTCATGATCAACTTCAAGTTTCGCTAACCAAGGAGAAAGCTATCTTTCCTCGCATGGTGTTGATTGATAATGCAAATGCTACTAACCCATGTTGCGAGCATGTGCATCTTGTTGAAGAGAATGCCAAGTTGAAGAAGCAGCTTGAGAAAGGCCTTGTGTCATGTATACAAGGTGAGAAGAACCTCAACGATCTTTTGAGCAATCAAAAGGAAGTTGTGGCAAAGGAAGGAATTGGGTTTGCTCCCAAGCCCAAGAAGAAGAAGAACGACAAGACCAAGCAACCTCCTCCTCTCAAACAAACCTTTGTGAAAGAGGGAGAGGGTGCTTCTAAGAAGAAGAACAATGTGAAAAGTGGTGGAGTCAAGGAAAACCCCGCCATGCCATCAAACATAGCCGGCGACTTTAATCCTTCATATGTTTTATGTCGTGCTAGTGATGGTCATGTTTTTGCTAAATTTGTTGGTTCTTCTTATGAGTACATTGAATGGTCTATTTGGGTTCCTAAGACCCTTGTTACTAACCTCAAAGGACCCATTACCAAATGGGTACCTAAATCCAAGCATTGATCTCATGTAGGAGTTTGCTTCCGGTGGGGGATCATGGTTGCTCGATAGTGGAGCCACAAATCATATGACCGGAAGCAAAGACTTGGTGGTGGACGTGCATCAAGGTTCATCCATGGCCACCAACATCGAATAGGGTGATGCTTCATCTTCTAAGGTATTGGGGCTTGACAAGGTGGTTGTTTCTCATGATCTCACGATCGAGAAAGTCATGCTTGTTGAGTCCCTTGCATACAACTTACTTTCTGTTCGTCAACTTGCACTCATGAGCTTTGCCACATTCTTTGATATTGATACCGTGGCCCTCTTGTGGAGCAAGACTCTGAAAGTAGCCTATGTTGGACATGTCGAGAACGATCTCTATGTGGTTAACTTCTCGGAGCAACCCACTGAGACCGCGACATGCCTAATGGCTAAAGTTGATGTGGGATGGCTTTGGCATCGCCGGTTAGCCCATGCCAATATGAGATCTTTGCAAAGTCTTCTCAAGGGGGACCATGTCCGTGGACTAACAAATGTTAGCTTTGCCAAAGATCGTGCTTGCAGTGCTTGTATTGAAGGAAAGTTACATGAGACGGCTCACCCTCCCACGACTATCATCTACTCAAAAAGACCGTTAGAGCTCCTTCACATGGATCTCTTTGGGCCTCCATCCTTTGATAGTCTTGGGGGCAGAAAGTATTGCTTGGTGATTGTAGATGATTATTCAAGATACACATGGGTATATTTCTTCAAGAAGAAGAGTGAGACCCAACACACCGTCATCAACTTTGCAAATGAAGCTCAACGTCAACATGAGGCAAAGATCTTGATGATCCGAAGTGACAACGGCACCGAGTTCAAGAACTACAGCTTGGATGAGTTTCTTAGTGATGAGGGGATCAAACATCAATATGCCTCACCTTATACCCCTCAACAAAATGGTGTAGCGGAGAGAAAGAACCGAACATTGATGGACGCGGCAAGGACCATGATGGCAGAATTCAAGTCTCCATATAACTTTTGGGCCGAAGCCATCAACACCGCGTGTCATGCATCCAATCGGCTCTATCTCCGCAAAGGCTTGAACAACACTCCGTATGAGATTCTTATCGGTAACAAGCCCAATCTCAAGTACTTACGGGTGTTCGGGTGTAAGTGTTTCATCCACAAGAAAGGTGCTCGTTTGTCTAAATTTGAGTCTAGAGCTCATGAGGGCATATTTGTTGGTTATGCTACAAACTCTCATGCTTTTCGTCTCCTCAACAAGTCCAATGGACTCATTGAGGAGACGTGTAACGTAGAGTTTGATGAGAATAACGGCTCCCAAGTGGAGCAAAGTGGTACTTGTGATGTAGGTGATGAAATTCCTTCTCAAGCCATAAGAAGAATGGGTGTTGGCTATATCCAACCCATTGAGGAACCCCTTGTGGACGAAGGAGAAGGACAATGTTCCACACAAGTGGAACCATCATCAACCCAAGACCCACACGCTTCCGAAGAATAAAGTGAAGGCCCTCAACCGGACAAACAAGGCCAAGTGCAAGATCAATCACAAGATGGTGGTGAACCACCAAATGATACACAAGGCCAAGTTCTCTCCTCTGAGAAAGATCAAGATCAAGAGGAAGCTCAAGATCAAGATCAAGCTCTTGACGTCGCTCAAGATGATCAACTCAGTGCTCCTCAGTTATCACTTGAAGAGCAATTGGAGCGTCGTGCTGCAAAAGTTGCCTCCAGGCTTGCTTCTAGAGAACATCACATGGAGAATATTCTTGGAAGCATCACAAAGGGGGTAAGCACTCGTAGACAATTAGCAAAATTGTGCTCATCAAGCTTTTGTCTATTGTGTTGAACCTCAAAAGGTCTATGAGGTGCTCGAAGACCCTGATTGGCTCAATGCCATGCATGAAGAACTCCATAACTTCGAGCGCAACAAAGTGTGGCGTCTGGTGCCAAGACCAAAGCAGAACCATAATGTCATTGGAACCAAGTGGATCTTTAAGAACAAGCAGGATGCTCATGGTATTGTCATTCGCAACAAGGCGCGTTTGGTGGCTCAAGGCTACTCCCAAGTCGAGGGTATCGACTACGGTGAAACCTTTGCCCCCGTTGCTCGCCTTGAATCTATTTGTTTGTTGCTTGCCTATGCTTCTCATCATAACTTTAAATTGCAACAAATGGATGTGGAAAGTGCGTTTCTTAATGGTCCTATTAATGAGTTGGTCTATGTCAAACAACCCCCGAGGTTTGAGGATCCTAAGTTCCCCAATCACGTGTATCAACTCGATAAGGCACTCTATGGCCTTAAACAAGCCCCACGTGCGTGGTATGAGCATGTTACCGAGTTGTTGCAAGATCGTGGGTTTGAAATTGGGAAAATCGACCCCACTCTTTTTACTAAGAAGGTCAAAGGGGAGTTGTTTGTCTGCCAACTATATGTTGATGATATTATCTTTGGTTCTCCTAACAAAGCTTTCAATGATAAGTTTGCCGCACTCATGACCACACATTTTGAGATGTCCATGATGGGAGAGTTGAAGTACTTCCTTGGGTTTGAGATTAAGCAAAGAAGAGAAGGAATCTTCATCAAACAAGCCAAGTACACTCAAGACATGCTCAAGAGGTTTAATCTAAGTGATGTCAAGCCGGCTACTACCCCAATGCCAACCAAGTGCCAACTTGACATAGATCCCAATGGTAAAGCGGTGGATCAAAAGGTATATCATTCTATGATTGGTTCCTTGCTTTACCTTTGTGCATCTAGACCAGATATTATGTTAAGTGTGGGAATCTGTGCATGGTTTCAAGCCTCACCTAAGGAAAGTCACTTTTTGGCAGTCAAGCGAATCTTTCGATATTTGGCTCATACCCCAAACTTTGGCTTATGGTACCCAAGAGGAGCAAACTTCAACCTTGTAGGTTTCTCTGATTCGGATTGGGCGGGAGACAAAGTGGATAGGAAGTCCACTTCCGAAGGGTGCCAATTCCTTGGTTGCTCTCTAGTAAGTTGGTCTTCCAAGAAGCAAAGTTGTGTCTCTCTCTTGTCCACCGAAGCGGAGTATGTGACAGCTGGCAGTTGTTGTGCTCAACTTCTATGAATGAGGCAAACTTTAAAGGATTACGGTGTCACTTGTGACAAAGTGCCTCTTTGGTGTGACAATGAAAGTGCCATCAAGATTTCCCTCAACCCGGTGCAACACTTCAAGACGAAGCATATTGAGATTCGGTATCACTTCATCCGGGATCATATTCGGCGAGGAGAAATAGAGCTTCACTATGTCAACACTCATGATAACCTTACAGATATCTTCATGAAGCCATTGGATGAAGCAAGATTTTGCAAGTTAAGGCATGAGCTAAATATCATAGATTTGAGCAATGTGGCTTGAAACCTTGCACACACTCCTCCCACTCATCATGATTATCTTGCCTAGATGTAGGCATGGACATAGGGGGAGTATTGTTCTCTCAATGAACTCTTCCTCCCCCCGTTATGCATAAATCGATCAAGTCTTTATTATTTACCATGTTAGATGGTATGAGTGCTTCAAGACGAGTGTTGGTCATGGGCCCAAGGATAATTCTTCGCGGTGCCATACCAAATAACTCAAACATAGGTGGCTTCGGCCACCGACCTCCTTCGAGGAGGAGTGTCTCATGTGTTGTTCCAGATGTATGTTCTCTTTCTTTCCGTTTGTCATGTGTGTGCGCTCTTGCTTTGCTTAAGCCTTCTTGTCGAAACTTGCACTTTCTTGGGAGAGCGGTACTACCGTGAACTGTCACGTACTACCGCAAGAGAGAACTCCGGTACTACCGCAACCAGCACGGCAGTAATTTTTTACTGCCGCTAGAGAGCGGTACTACCGCCCTGCGTGCGGTACTTCCGCTCGGGCGGTACTACCACGATGACCGCGGTAATACCGCTTTTGTTTGAACGACTGGGGGTTATAAGCGGGCAGGGGGAGTTCTAACTCCCCCATACCCTTTCATCTCGTCTCCCTCACGTCGCCTCTCTCTCTCTCTCTCTCTCTCTCTCTCTCTCTCTCTCTCTCTCTCTCTCTCTCTCTCTCTCTCAAGAAAGGCGCCAGAGGACCTCGCCAGATCTCCATCCCCGGCCACTCTCCTCGCATTCCGACCGGTGGGATCGTTCGCCACCACGACCTCTTGCCATGGATGAAGGTTTCTCCCCAAAACCCCCTCTTCTTTTTGCCCTTGTGTTGTCTCTAGGTTTTGGGGAGATGCATGTTGTTCTTGTGTTCTTTTTGACCTTATCCATGGAAGATTAGGGTGTAGGAGAGTTGTAGTGCAGTAGAAATGCTAGTAAGTATGTTGCTACCAAGTTATTGTGATCAGCCGTAGTACCGTTCGCCCGTCCTACGCGTTCATTGTCCAGATCCACTTTCGTATCTGACCCCGAGCGGTACTACCGCTGGCTGACAGCGATACTACCGCTCTGACGCGTAACGGTACTACCGCTCCTACGACGCGGTACTACTGTGATGGACGCGGAAGTAACTTTTTAGTATCGCGTCTAGTGCGGTACTACCGCAACACTTCGGTGCGGTACTACCGCCCCCTTGGCGGCACTAAAAATTTACTTCCATAGCTTCGACCAGTACTACCGTTCGGTCCACACCTACTTCGTAGCACATACATATTATCTTTTCTACATATTTCTTGTGCTTTTTGTGGCTTTTGCATTGATTATCTTTGTCTTTCTTTCGTGTTCTTGTGTTTGTGTCTTAGGTGGTGGCTCCGGTTCCAATGTCCGTCGCTCGAATCCCAGTCGAGACACAGGGTCAAAGCGTCTGCGCACCCAAAGTGATGTTCCTGAGGGCTCCAATGCCCCCCAACGCAGAACCAAGACCACTGCCACCAAGAACATGGAACCAACTATGAACATGGACGAGATGCCTTCACATGAGTTCATTGCTAGGAGGAAGATCAACCCCTATGTAGATCCCCGGGCTTAGTTCCATGGAGATGAATTGTTCTGGACCAAGCAGCAGTATCGTATCTACACAGAAGTACTCAAGAGCAAACACAACTTATATGTGGATGCACATTGGATTGACATGAGTCACATGAGGAAGGAGGAGCACATGGCCTATTTTGCTGAGGCTCTAGATCTTGTGGAGCAGTTTGGAATTGAGCATATCATGTCATTTCAGATGGACTTTGACCCAGAAATTGTGTCACAGTTCTATGCTTCGGTTCACTTCCATCCTAAGGAGGAACGCAACATGACTTGGATGACAAATGGACATAAGATGACTGCTACATGGAAGGATTTTATGGATCTGCTTCAGGTTGCTGATGAGGGGCTCCACACTCCTGTTGGAGCTCGCCCTCATGCCAATGAAGAATCTGCCAACAAGGACCGGCTGCTGCCTTTCTATGTGGAGAAGACGCTTGCAAGTGGCAAGAAGACGTGGGTGATGAACCCCTTTCTGGATATTATGCATAGGATCTTCCGCAACTCATTGTTTCCTCGCATTGGGGACAAGGACAAGGTACATGCATACCTCGTGGACATGATGCTTATGTGTGAGGAGGCCCGCAGTGCTCAGACTCAACCACTTGATATCTCACATGTCATGTGGTGTGAGCTCCGCTTTGCGATTTTCACTCGCAAAGTGCCTATCTACGGTCCATTTCCTTTTTTGCTTATCTCCAAGACTTGGGAGAAGCTATATCCTAATGAAGAGTTTGAGGCCCCTCACTGGATTCGTCATGAGCCTATCAGATTTCGCATCAAGAGTCGATGGGCTAACACCACTACCCGTGCAGAGGCTGCTGCAGCTAAGATGGATGAAGATGAGGAGCAAGTTGAGGAGGAGGCAGCTGATGAGGACAGTTCTGGAGGGTATGCCCCCCCTCGTCTGAGCCCTCGTGGGCTAAAAAACTGAAGAGGAAGATGAAGGCTCTGTTTTGTATGCAGGCAAAGGGGCAGTACAAGGCTCATGTGATTCACAAGCAGGCTCGCCAGCATGACAAGAAGATAATGAGGATCTTTGCTGAGGATGCGTCTGATGGGTCAGAGGAGATCATCACTCCAGAGGCTGAGTGGATTGCCAAACAGGGCTTCAAGTGGTTTGATTCCGAGGAGGAGGAGCAGGAGTCTGACGGAGCACGTGACGACTGATTTCTTCCACCTGAGCTACCACCTATGTCTTAGGTGTCCTCTTTCCCTTTGTGGTGTCTCGATGCCAAAGGGGGAGAGAGTGTAGGATTTGCGTCTTGTGTCGTGCCGTGTTTTATTTGCTTTTCGCTGGGTCGAACCTTATCTGCTTTCGTTGGTTTGTGTCGTGTGTGTGAGACCTTACATATGGTGTGAGACATATGCACTCTACTCTTTATCTCGTTATTATGTCTATACTATCTGCTAGGTTGTGAGCGGTTGCTTCACTTGCCCTTGATATGTGCTCACGTTATCCTCCTTACATCCATGTGTAGAATCTCATTCTTTGTTGCAAGGAGTATGTTGTTTATAAAATATAGGGGGAGCGTTGATCCTAGTATGTGTGCTGTGCAGTCCAAAGCACCTTCTTATGTATGCACACATCTAGGGGGAGCTTACCTATATTCTATAATTTTGTTGGGTTTGCTTACTATTCTTATATATCCTTGTGCAAATCCTGTATTGTCATCAATCCACCAAAAAGGGGGAGATTGTAAGGGCATATTTCTCCCTAAGTAGTTTTGGTGATTGATGACAATGCTTTTGCGGACTAATCGTGTGCACTGAGCTTTTCAGATATATCACACCTAGGCACAAGACGATTAAGTGCCCCTCGGAACCTATGGAAGACGGTGTTTCCTTTTGTTTCTTTTCGGTGGAATTGAGTCATAGGAAAGCCGTACTATTAAGAGGGGGTCCGCTTCGGAAAGGTTTGGGTGGAATCAACACGTACACGTCTATTTATCGCACCACCTTTCCTTCGCTTCTCTGGAGCTCCGGCTGTTTTTCCTTGTCATTCAAAAATAGTGGCATCCTACTACTACCACTGCTTGGCATGCGGTAGTACCGCTCAGAGTATGTGGTAGTACCGCCTCAGGGCTATGATAGTACTGCACTATGCGGTAGTACCGTACCATGGACACGGTAGTACCGTGTGACCGGCCCAGCGTCGTAACTAGTACGGTAGTAGGCGCGGAAGTAATTTTATACTTCCGCATCCTACGCGGTAGTACCGCTTTGTGCAAGCGGTAGTACCGTGTCGGGTTTTTGCAACAACCGTAACTTTGCCGATGTAGCTGCAGATGTATTTTATTTATTCCACACTCCTCCTCGGCCAGTCTGACCCTGCCTTGCGGTAGTACCGTAAGGACGTGCGATAGTACCGCAACGGCAGTACTACCACCCGGTGTTTTAACGCAACAGGGCTAGTTTTGGCTCGTTCCGCACCAGTGGTAGTACCGCACCCTGTGCGGTAGTACCGTTGGGCCGTGCGGTAGTACCGCACGTTATGTGCGGTAGTACCGTGCTTTGCGGGCAGAATTGGGGGATAACGGTTGGATTTGTCCCTCCACTATATATAGGGGGTCTTCTTCCCCAAGAAGACTTACCTCTTCCTCCCCAAGCTCAATTGTTGTTCAACGCTCCATTTCCGCCCGATCTCTCTCCCTAGCCAATCAAACTTGTTGATTTCCTCGGGATTGCTTGAGAAGGCATCGATCTACACTTCTACCAAGAGATATTTGATTCCCCCCACTAATCCCTTGCGAATCTTGTTACTCTTGGGTGTTTGAGCACCCTAAACGGTTGAGGTCACCTCAGAGCCATATTCCATTGTGGTGAAGCTTCGTGGTGTCGTTGGGAGCCTCCAATTCGGTTGTTGAGATTGCCCCAACCTTGTTTGTAAAGGTTCGGTCGCCGCCTTCAAGGGCACCACTAGTGGAATCACGGCACCTCGCATTGTGTGAGGGTGTGAGGAGAATACCGTGGCCCTAGTGGCTTCTTGGGGAGCATTGTGCCTCCACACCGCTCCAACGGAGACGTACTTCCTCTCAAAGGGAAGGAACTTCGGTAACACATCCTCGTCTTCACCGGCTCCACTTGTGGTTATTTCTTTCCTTTACTTGTGCAAGCTCTCTTTGTATATCTTAGCTTGCTTGCTTGTGTGGTTGTTATTGTTGCTTCCTATAAGTTGTCCACCTAGTTGCTTATCTTGACAACTTACTTTGTTGCTAAGTTTAATTTGGTTAAGAAAAGCTAAAGATTGTTAGTTGCCTATTCACCCCCCCCTCCCCTCTAGTCAACCATATCGATCCTTTCATCGTCCGTCGCCTATACCGCAGGCAATGAGTCCCCTGCCCCACCAGCTCCTCTTCCCTGTCTTTTACACTTTTTTTACGAGCTGTCTTTTGCACTTCTTCTGATCTTTCGATGCAGTATGTTGTTCACGCACAAGAGATGACGGTTCCGTGATGTAGATTAACTGCTCATGAGCATGGATCCAGGCGATATGGTTGTGAATATGTCGGCTCCCTTCGATGACGTCAGAGGGTGTGGCTAGATCTACCTCCAGAAAGGCATGTGAATGACCCCCTGTTGCCATCCATCGAGCGATGGGCAGCGTGAGAGGGGTGGTGGGGTGCAAGCTTGTGAAGTAGCATAGAGTGTTCTCTTCCGAAGAATCTTCGAGACATGTTTCTCTTGTTTTGCTCCTCTACATATGTACTATTCAGAAATGTTTGTAATTTTTCCTTTTACGTAAATGTTATTTATTTCTTACTATGTGCGTGTAATTTCCTTTTATTTAAAGACACAACATGTATTTTTTAGAAAAAATTGTCGGATGGGTTAATCCCTCGGCCGGAAATAAGTGGGCCTTGGACTACCTAAAATTTAATGGGCCAAATTTTCAGTTTGGTTGATTATGACATGGGCCTGTTGGTCTTACATCGTTGAAATTTAGCGGGTCAGAACTCTTATTGGGACGATTACTTCATGGGCCGACACGCCATATCCATGTCAGATGCTGATGTGGCAGACAAGTTAACGTCGTTGTAATTACGTTAGTTAAGTGTCATCCATGACAGTCAAGAACCGTCATGGATCCATGGCGGTTTTGGGTTACCATCATGGAGCGTGCAGTGGTCAAGTTATGACGTGATATACATGACGGATTTCAAATCCGTCATGGATACCCTACCATGATAGATTTGCGAAGGTCTGTGACAGATTAGGACCATCATGGATTAACATGATTCTTGTAGTGTTGGCTAGTCCAATCGCTCGGGTTCAGTAAGCGAACGCCTCGCTCGGGTTCAGTTAGAGCCCAACGCCTCGCACATACACGTGACGTGTACGAGAGAAACACGCAAAACTCCGTGCATCGCTCTGCCCCGACCACCCACCGTAACCGGGAACTCCCCAAAAAATTATCGCCCTCGCTTCTACCATGATTTTTTCTGTCATGGACGGCCCAAAGAATGTCATGCAGGTGCGTCCCCGGCCCGCCCAGGACGAAAAGCCCATTTTCTGTCATGATTTTTTGTGATAGAAGTAGGAGCCCACCACATCTATGATGATACGGGTTTTTGTCACAATTATCGTCATAGAAGTGTCATAAGCATGACAGCAAAAAAAAATGTTCGGGCCAAAATGTCACAGATGTGTCTTTTTTTTGTAGTGTCTCGAACCACCTATCTTCCCAGAACTATGCATTAGTGCCACTCCCAATGTCCACGAACATCGCCGCTCTATAGATGGCAAATGATTCTTGGGGTACTGCAATCTGGAACTGAGACCATGGTCTGTCACCGTCAACGCGCTTCAGCCATAGACACCTCGTCATCAATGTGACATTCATCCACTTCAAAACAGGAATGCCAAGGCCCCATGTCATCTTCGATGTGCTAAAGATCTCCCATGCCACAACACAACAGCTCCCACTTACTCTATCCCGAACAACCCAGAAGGAACTCCGACAGATTCGCACAATTAGGCTATAGTTTATGGTGGGACCTCCATCGCCAACAACATTAAAAGAGTTACCATCGATCCTCTCTTGTGTTCTAGCATGTATGCATCACCGTTGATCGCTGCATTTGCATCAATCATCTGGATGTCTTTTGATATTTGTGAGTCCAAACTTGGCATATTATGATATTATGTATGTCCTCTGCACACGCAAATTTTTATTACTATTATAAAAGGCATTCTACAACCGAAAAAATGGGGAACTGTGCACGACAATCGACAACACTCCTCTCCTCCGTCTCTTCTTCCCTTTTCTCTCTAGAGTGCCTCCATCGACCATCGGGTGGCTAAGTTCTACTCATGTGTGCCTCTTTTCCCCAAACGTTCTCAACTCGAGCACCATGGATGTCTTTTGGTGGATCTTGAGTCCACGCCACTGAACTCTAGTGGCCGTCGATACCATGTGGAATGGGTTTGGGTAGCTAGTCTGGCTTTGAATGTGATACATGGAACCCGATGGGCAAAGTCTGATATCACCAATGTTGGGGTTAAGTGGTGATGGGCCTCGAACCCCTCGTTGGTTACCCCAAGTGGAAGGTGTAAGATGCAGTAAGTAGAAGTGTTTTCCCCTAGCAAAGATGCCAAGGATCGAATCCCCAGAGACTCCTAGGTTCAACAAGTAGGTGTCAACTGCTAACGGCGGAATTAGCAATCAACGTGGACCTGCACACAGATACAAATAACTTTGCTCCCAACGAGTACAGAGAGGTTGTCAATCTCTCCGGCCTTGTAGTTCACAAAGGGTTAAAAGCAATGATAGTAGTGATAGATAGTTTCTGCAATAGTAAGTAAATAGCGAAAAGTAAATAGTGGATGTGATCAATGATGGTAATATGGACCGGAGTCTCATGATGTTCACTAGTGATGTCTCTCTCCCAAAAGACGATAAAACAGCTATGTGAGGTAAACAAATTACAGCTGGGCAATTGACAGGACCACGAACGCAAACCAATGCTGACTACATTGCAAGAAAGGTTGAGGTTCAAAGCATGGGCGGTACGCCAAAGTAAGTAGACCGAAATCCATCTGCATCTACTACTAATCATCCACCTTGAGATATCTATCCAGAACATCTCGCTGGTATTAAGTTGCGAGTCCCACCCATAGTGTAAACTCAATGCAACAGACAACTGCATTAAAAGAACTTTGCGTAAAGTAAACAATCCTTGCACCCTCGGGCACAAGCACCGTTGTTTTCCCCCTTGTGGCAACAGCACATCCCCTAGACTCATGTTTCTGTCACTCAAGCTAGTCATCGAGGGGCATGAACCCACAATCGAGCATAACGTTCCCTCTTGGAGTCACTACTTACTACTCGGCCAAAGCAATAAATAACAACGGAGAACATGCAAGAATTACTTATGAACTAAAATATAAAAGAGGTGAATCAAATATATTACTCAAGATCAATCTGAACATAATCTCATAATCCATCGGATCCCAGCAAACTCAACATAGCAACAGCATAAGGATTACATAGGTGCCTCAATCATGTAGGGCAGCTCACGAGGACTAATTAGTGAAGCACAAGAACGGGAGGAGAACATCACATAGTTACTGGTCATGGACTCATGGTCCAAGGGAGACTACTCACGAGTCATCCGGGAGGCGTCCATGGTGGTGGAGAAGCTCCCGGTGGTGATCCTCCCCTCCGGCAGGGTGCCGGGAAGAGTTCTCCTGGTGCTCCCGATCTTGGAAGCGGCGGCGGCGGCGGAACAGAGATGGGATCGCGAAAAGAAGTCCTGTTCTGAGGGTTTCGGAGGTCCCTCTAAATATATGCCAAAGGGGGGCACCGGACGGGCTTCGGGGGGCCCAGGCGCCCCCCCCGGCGCGGCCCAGGGGGGGGGCGCCCACAGGGCGCCTGGAGCCCCTGTGGCCCCCCCCAGGCTGCCCTTCGGACGCAGTGTTGTTTCCGTATCGCTGATTTTTTATATAATTTTTCTGGATTTTTCTGGGCAGTTCTCGAAACGTGAAAACCTGAAATACAAAAACAGCCGAAAACAGAAACTGGCACTGGGGTGCACTGGATTAGTAAGTTAGTCCAAATATGATCAAAAGTGTATGGAAGTGTATGAATATCATAGCAATATCACCCAAAAGTGGCATGGAGCAAGCAGAAATTATAGATACGTTTTGGACGTATCAAGTGGTCAGTGATATCGAGAACTTTGTATGTGGCCTAGGGTGTTTCGGCAAGCTGCAACTGTGTCCGATGTTTGTTGTGTACATACGACATATTGCAATGACCCAGTCTCCCGTGAATGGTTGAATTTAGCCTCGCCGCATGAGACGACAATACATGTTTCCGACAACCATTATTCTCTGACTTAAATGAATAACCATCTCGCATCAAACAAGATCCAGATATAATGTCCATGCTCAACGCAGGCACCAAATTACAATTATTTAGGTCTAAAACTAATCCCGAAGGTAGATGCAGAGGTAGCGTGCCGACGACGATCACATCGACTTAGGAACCCTTCCCGACGCGCATTGTCACCTCGTCCTTAGCCAATCTTCATTTAATCCGCAGCTCCTGTTTCGAGTTACAAATATGAGCAACCATACCAATATCAAATACTCAGGCGTTGCTACGAGCACTAGTAAGGAACACATTAATAACATGTATATCAAATATACCTTTGTTCACTTTGCCATCTTTCTTATCCACGAAATACTTGGGGCAATTCCGCTTCCAGTGACCACTCCCTTTGTAGTAGAAGCACTCAGTTTCAGGCTTAGGTCCAGCTTTCGGTTTCTTCATGGGAGTGACAACCTGTTTGCCATTCTTCTTGAAGTCCCTTTCTTTCTTTTGCCCCTTTTCTTAAAACTAGTGGTCTTGTTAACAATCAACACTTGATGCTCCTTCTTGATTTCTACCTCCGCCGATTTCAACATCACAAAGAGCTCGGGAATTGTTTTCTCCATCCCTTGCATATTATAGTTCATCACGAAGCCTTTGTAGCTTGGTGGCAGTGATTGAAGAACGCTGTCAATAACACTCTCAGGTGGAAGAGTAATTCCCAGCTAAGTCAAGTGATTATGATACCCAAACATTTTGAGTATGTGTTCACTGAAAGAACTATTCTCCTCCATCTTGCAGCTATAGAACTTGTTGGAGACTTCATATCTCTCAACCCGGGCATTAGCTTGATATATCAACTTTAGCTCCTGGAACATCTCATATGCTTCATGAAGTTCAAAACGTCTTTGCCGTCCCGATTCTAAGCCGTAAAGCATGGCACACTAAACTATAGAGTAGTCATCACTCTGTGTTTGCCAGATGTTCATAGCATCCAGGTTAGTGGGAGCGGGTGGGTCACCTAGCGATGCATCAAGGACATAATTTTTCTGTGCAGCAATGAGGATAATCCTCAAGTTACGGACCCAGTCCGTGTAGTTGCTACTATCATCTTTCAACTTAGCTTTCTCTAGAAACGTATTAAAATTCAAGGGAACGGTAGCACGGGCCATTGATCTACAACATAGATATGCAAGAACTATAAGACTAAGTTCATGATAAATTAAGTTTAATTAAAAAAATTACTAATGATCTCCCACGTAAATTAACTGTTGGAGATATGCCCTAGAGGCAATAATAAAAGCATTATTATTATATCTCCTTGTTCATGATAATTGTCTGTTATTCATGCTTGAATTGTATTGTATGGAAACAGCGATACATGTGTGAATACATAGACCAAAATGAGTCCCTGGTAAGCCTCTAGTTACCAGCTCGTTGATCAACAGATGGTCACGGTTTCCTGACCATAGACATAGGATGTCGGTGATAACGGGATCACATCATTAGGAGAATGATGTGATGGACAAGACCCAAACTTGAGCATAACACGAGATCGTATAGTTCGTAATGCATAAGCTTTTCGGTGTCAAGTATTTATTCCTTAGACCATGAGGTTGTACAACTCCCGGATACCGTAGGAGTACTTTGGGTGTGCCAAACGTCACAACGTAACTGGGTGGCTATAAAGGGACGCATCGGGTATCTCCGAAAGTGTCTGTTGAGTTGGTACGAACCGAGACTGGGATGTTGTCACTCCGTATGACGGAGAGGTACCTCTGGGCCCACTCGGTAAGACATCATCATAATGAGCTCAATGTGAATAAGTAGTTAGTCATGGGATGATGAATTACGGATCGAGTAAAGAGACTTGCCATGACGAGATTGAACAAGGTATCGGGAATACCGACGATCGAATCTCGGGCAAGTACCGTACCGATGGACAAAGGAAATAACATACGGGATTGAGTGAATCCTTGACACGGTGGTTCATCCGATGAAGATCATCGAGGAACACGTGGGAACCAACATGGGTATCCAGATCTCGCTGTTGGTTATTGACCGGAGAGTGGTCTCGGTCATGTCTACGTGTCTCCCGAACCCGTAGGGTCTACACACTTAAGGTTCGGTAACGCTAGGGTCGTAGAGATACATGCACGTGGAAACCCTAAAGTTATTCGGAGTTCCGGATGAGATCCTGGACGTCACGAGGAGTTCCGAAATGGTCCGGAGGTAAAGATTGATATATAGGAAGTCCAGTTTCGGCCATCGGGTGATCTCCGGGGGTCACCGGGAGTGTCCCGGGACCACCGGAGGGGCCCCGGGGGTCCACCGGGTGGTGCCACCCATCCCGGTGGGGCCCCTAGGCCGCAAGGGGAAGTGTCCAGCCCCTCTGGGCTGGCGCACCACTAGGGGCCCACCTCCCCATGCGCCTAGGGTTAAAACCTTAGAGGGGAGGGGGGTCCACTTGCCTTGGGGGGCAAGGACTCCCCCCTGGCCGCCGCCCCCCCTGCAGATTGGATCTGCAGGGGCCCTGGCGCACCCCCCTGGCCCCCTATATATGTGGGAGGGGAGAGGGCAGCCGCACCCTTGCCCTGGCGCCTCTCCCCCTCCCGTCACACCTCCATACTCCCACGCAGGGCGCCCGGCGAAGCCTTGCTGCGATCTCCACTGCATCCGTCATCACGCCGTCGTGCTGCCGGATCTCTGACGACTTCTCCTCCCCCCTTGCTGGATCAAGAAGTAGGTGACGTTGTTGCACCGGACGTGTGTTGAACGCGGAGGTGCCGTCCGTTCGGCGCTAGATCATCGGTGACGAAGAACGTGAAGAGTACGACTACTTCATCCACGCTTCTTCGAAAGCTTCCGCTCGCAATCTCCATAACGGTATGTAGATGCACTCTTACTTGCTCGTTGCTAGATGTCTCCATAGTTGGATCTTGGTGAAGGCGTAGAATTTTTTTGAATTATGCTACGTTCCCCAACAGTGGCATCTGAGCGAGGTCTTATGCGTAGCATCTTGCACGAGTAGAACACAAACAGTTGTGGGCGTTTGGTTTTGTTCAACTTTCTTACCGTTACTAGTCAATCTTGATTCGGCGGTATTGTGGGATAAAGCGGCCCGGACCGACTTTACAAGTACGCTTACGTGAGACTGGTTCCACCGACAGACATGCACCAGATGCATAAGGTGGCTGGCGGGTGTCTGTCTCTCCTACTTTAGTCGGATCGGATTCGATGAAAAGGGTCCTTATGAAGGGTAAATAGAAGTTGACAAATCACGTTGTGGTTTTGGCATAGGTAAGAAACGTTCTTGCTAGAAATCCTATAGAAGCCACGTAAAACTTGCAACAACAATTAGAGGACGTCTAACTTGCTTTTGCAGCATGTGCTATGTGACGTGGTATGGCCAAAACAAAGATGTGATGAATGATATATGTGATGTATGAGATTGATCATGTTTTTGTAATAGGGAATCACGACTTGCTTGTCAATGAACTTGACAACCGGTAGGAGCCATAGGAGTTGTCTTAATTATTGTATGACCTGCGTGTCACTGAATAACGCCATGTAATTACTTTACTTCGTTGCTAAATGTTAGCTATAGTAGTAGAAGTAATAGTTGGCGTGACGACTTCTTCAAGACACGATGATGAAGATCATGATGATGAAGATCATGGTGTCGAGCCGGTGACAAGATGATCATGGTTCCCCGAAGATGGAGATCCAAGGAGCAAGATGATATTGGCCATATCATGTCACTTTAATTGATTGCATGTGATGTTTATCATGTTTATGCATCTTGTTTACTTAGAACGACGGTAGTAAATAAGATGATCTCTCACTAAAATTTCAAGTATTGCGTATCCCCTAACTGTGCACCGTTGCTAAAGCTCGTTGCTCCGAAGCACCACGTGATGATCGGGTGTGATAGGTTCTAACGTTCGCATACAACGGGTGTAAGACAGATTTACACACGCAATACACTTAGGGTTCACTTGACGAGCCTAGCATGTACAGACATGGCCTCGGAACACAGAAGACCGAAAGGTCGAACACGAGTCGTATAGAAGATACGATCAACATGAAGATGTTCACCGTTGATGACTAGTCCGTCTCACGTGATGATCGGACACGGACTACTCGATTCGAATCGCGTATCACTTAGATGACTAGAGAGATGTCATTCTAAGTGGGAGTTCATTAAAATTTGATTAAGATGAACTTAATTGTCATGAACTTAGTCTAAATTCTTTACAATATCTCTTGTAGATCAAATGGCCCACGCTCTAGTTTCCCTCAACTTCAACACGTTCCTAGAGAAAACCAAGCTGAAAGACGATGGTAGCAACTATACGGATTGGGTCCGTAACCTGAGGATTATCCTCATAGCTGCCAAGAGAACTTATGTCCTAGAAGCACCGCTAGGTGATGCACCCGTTTTCCCGGCGACCCAAAACGTTATGAACGCCTGGCAGTCGCGTTGTGATGATTACTCCCTGGTTCAGTGCGGCATGCTTTACAGTTTAGAATCGGGGCTCCAAAAACGTTTTGAGCACCACGGAGCATATGAGATGTTCGAAGAGCTGAAAATGGTTTTCCAAGCTCATGCCCGAGTCGAGAGATATGATGTCTCCGACGCATTCTACAGCTGTAAGATGGAGGAGAACAGTTCTGTCAGTGAGCACATCCTCAAGATTTCAGGATTGCACAACCGCTTGTCT
>LR738711.1:713057239-713067322 GCA_902687465.1 Secale cereale
AAATTACTAATGATCTCCCACGTAAATTAACTGTTGGAGATATGCCCTAGAGGCAATAATAAAAGCATTATTATTATATCTCCTTGTTCATGATAATTGTCTGTTATTCATGCTTGAATTGTATTGTATGGAAACAGCGATACATGTGTGAATACATAGACCAAAATGAGTCCCTGGTAAGCCTCTAGTTACCAGCTCGTTGATCAACAGATGGTCACGGTTTCCTGACCATAGACATAGGATGTCGGTGATAACGGGATCACATCATTAGGAGAATGATGTGATGGACAAGACCCAAACTTGAGCATAACACGAGATCGTATAGTTCGTAATGCATAAGCTTTTCGGTGTCAAGTATTTATTCCTTAGACCATGAGGTTGTACAACTCCCGGATACCGTAGGAGTACTTTGGGTGTGCCAAACGTCACAACGTAACTGGGTGGCTATAAAGGGACGCATCGGGTATCTCCAAAAGTGTCTGTTGAGTTGGTACGAACCGAGACTGGGATGTTGTCACTCCGTATGACGGAGAGGTACCTCTGGGCCCACTCGGTAAGACATCATCATAATGAGCTCAATGTGACTAAGTAGTTAGTCATGGGATGATGAATTACGGATCGAGTAAAGAGACTTGCCATGACGAGATTGAACAAGGTATCGGGAATACCGACGATCGAATCTCGGGCAAGTACCGTACCGATGGACAAAGGAAATAACATACGGGATTGAGTGAATCCTTGACACGGTGGTTCATCCGATGAAGATCATCGAGGAACATGTGGGAACCAACATGGGTATCCAGATCCCGCTGTTGGTTATTGACCGGAGAGTGGTCTCGGTCATGTCTACGTGTCTCCCGAACCCGTAGGGTCTACACACTTAAGGTTCGGTAACGCTAGGGTCGTAGAGATACATGCACGTGGAAACCCTAAAGTTATTCGGAGTTCCGGATGAGATCCTGGACGTCACGAGGAGTTCCGAAATGGTCCGGAGGTAAAGATTGATATATAGGAAGTCCAGTTTCGGCCATCGGGTGATCTCCGGGGGTCACCGGGAGTGTCCCGGGACCACCGGAGGGGCCCCGGGGGTCCACCGGGTGGTGCCACCCATCCCGGTGGGGCCCCTAGGCCGCAAGGGGAAGTGTCCAGCCCCTCTGGGCTGGCGCACCACTAGGGGCCCACCTCCCCATGCGCCTAGGGTTAAAACCCTAGAGGGGAGGGGGGTCCACTTGCCTTGGGGGGCAAGGACTCCCCCCTGGCCGCCGCCCCCCCTGCAGATTGGATCTGCAGGGGCCCTGGCGCACCCCCCTGGCCCCCTATATATGTGGGAGGGGAGCGGGCAGCCGCACCCTTGCCCTGGCGCCTCTCCCCCTCCCGTCACACCTCCATACTCCCACGCAGGGCGCCCGGCGAAGCCTTGCTGCGATCTCCACTGCATCCGTCATCACGCCGTCGTGCTGCCGGATCTCTGACGACTTCTCCTCCCCCCTTGCTGGATCAAGAAGTAGGTGACGTTGTTGCACCGGACGTGTGTTGAACGCGGAGGTGCCGTCCGTTCGGCGCTAGATCATCGGTGACGAAGAACGTGAAGAGTACGACTACTTCATCCACGCTTCTTCGAAAGCTTCCGCTCGCAATCTCCATAACGGTATGTAGATGCACTCTTACTTGCTCGTTGCTAGATGTCTCCATAGTTGGATCTTGGTGAAGGCGTAGAATTTTTTTGAATTATGCTACGTTCCCCAACAGTGGCATCTGAGTGAGGTCTTATGCGTAGCATCTTGCACGAGTAGAACACAAACAGTTGTGGGCGTTTGGTTTTGTTCAACTTTCTTACCGTTACTAGTCAATCTTGATTCGGCGGTATTGTGGGATAAAGCGGCCCGGACCGACTTTACAAGTACGCTTACGTGAGACTGGTTCCACCGACAGACATGCACCAGATGCATAAGGTGGCTGGCGGGTGTCTGTCTCTCCTACTTTAGTCGGATCGGATTCGATGAAAAGGGTCCTTATGAAGGGTAAATAGAAGTTGACAAATCACGTTGTGGTTTTGGCATAGGTAAGAAACGTTCTTGCTAGAAATCCTATAGAAGCCACGTAAAACTTGCAACAACAATTAGAGGACGTCTAACTTGCTTTTGCAGCATGTGCTATGTGACGTGGTATGGCCAAAACAAAGATGTGATGAATGATATATGTGATGTATGAGATTGATCATGTTTTTGTAATAGGGAATCACGACTTGCTTGTCAATGAACTTGACAACCGGCAGGAGCCATAGGAGTTGTCTTAATTATTGTATGACCTGCGTGTCACTGAATAACGCCATGTAATTACTTTACTTCGTTGCTAAATGTTAGCTATAGTAGTAGAAGTAATAGTTGGCGTGACGACTTCTTCAAGACACGATGATGAAGATCATGATGATGAAGATCATGGTGTCGAGCCGGTGACAAGATGATCATGGTTCCCCGAAGATGGAGATCCAAGGAGCAAGATGATATTGGCCATATCATGTCACTTTAATTGATTGCATGTGATGTTTATCATGTTTATGCATCTTGTTTACTTAGAACGACGGTAGTAAATAAGATGATCTCTCACTAAAATTTCAAGTATTGTGTATCCCCTAACTGTGCACCGTTGCTAAAGCTCGTTGCTCCGAAGCACCACGTGATGATCGGGTGTGATAGGTTCTAACGTTCGCATACAACGGGTGTAAGACAGATTTACACACGCAATACACTTAGGGTTCACTTGACGAGCCTAGCATGTACAGACATGGCCTCGGAACACAGAAGACCGAAAGGTCGAACACGAGTCGTATAGAAGATACGATCAACATGAAGATGTTCACCGTTGATGACTAGTCCGTCTCACGTGATGATCGGACACGGACTACTCGATTCGAATCGCGTATCACTTAGATGACTAGAGAGATGTCATTCTGAGTGGGAGTTCATTAAAATTTGATTAAGATGAACTTAATTGTCATGAACTTAGTCTAAATTCTTTACAATATCTCTTGTAGATCAAATGGCCCACGCTCCAGTTTCCCTCAACTTCAACACGTTCCTAGAGAAAACCAAGCTGAAAGACGATGGTAGCAACTATACGGATTGGGTCCGTAACCTGAGGATTATCCTCATAGCTGCCAAGAGAACTTATGTCCTAGAAGCACCGCTAGGTGATGCACCCGTTTTCCCGGCGACCCAAAACGTTATGAACGCCTGGCAGTCGCGTTGTGATGATTACTCCCTGGTTCAGTGCGGCATGCTTTACAGTTTAGAATCGGGGCTCCAAAAACGTTTTGAGCACCACGGAGCATATGAGATGTTCGAAGAGCTGAAAATGGTTTTCCAAGCTCATGCCCGAGTCGAGAGAGATGATGTCTCCGACGCATTCTACAGCTGTAAGATGGAGGAGAACAGTTCTGTCAGTGAGCACATCCTCAAGATTTCAGGATTGCACAACCGCTTGTCTCAGCTGGGAATGAATCTCCCAGATGAAGCGGTCGTTGACAGAATCCTCCAGTCGCTCCCACCAAGCTTCAAGAGCTTCGTGTTGAACTTCAATATGCAGGGGATGGAGAAGTCCATTCCCGAGGTGTATTCAATGCTGAAATCAGCGGAGGTAGACATCAAGAAAGAACATCAAGTGTTGATGGTCAATAAAACCACTAAGTTCAAGAAAGGCAAGGGTAAGAAGAACTTCAAGAAGGACGGCAAGGGAGTTGCCGCGCCTGGCAAGCCCGTTGCTGGGAAGAAGCCAAAGTATGGACACAAGCCTGAGACAGAGTGCTTTTATTGCAAGGGAACGGGTCACTGGAAGCGGAACTGCCCCAAATACTTAGCAGACAAGAAGGCCGGCAACGTCAAAGGTATATATGATATACATGTTATTGATGTGTACCTTACCAGCACTCGTAGTAGCTCCTGGGTATTCGATACCGGTGCAGTTGCTCACATTTGTAACTCAAAACAGGAGTTGCGGAATAAACGGAGACTGGCGAAGGATGAGGTGACGATGCGCGTCGGGAATGGTTCCAAGGTCGATGTGATCGCCGTCGGCACGCTGCCTCTACATCTACCCTCGGGATTAGTTTTAAACCTTAATAATTGTTATTTAGTACCAGCTTTGAGCATGAACATTGTTTCTGGATCTCGTCTTATGCGAGATGGCTACTCTTTCAAATCGGAGAATAATGGTTGTTCTATTTATTTGAGAGATATGTTTTATGGTCATGCCCCACTGGTCAATGGTTTATTTTTGATGAATCTCGAACGTAGTGATACACATATTCATAGTGTAGATGCCAAAAGATGTAAAGTTGATAATGATAGTCCCACATACTTGTGGCATTGCCGCCTTGGTCATATTGGTGTCAAACGTATGAAGAAGCTCCATTCAGATGGACTTCTAGAGTCTCTTGATTATGAATCATTTGACACGTGCGAACCATGCCTCTTGGGCAAGATGACCAAGACTCCGTTCTCTGGAACAATGGGAGCGAGCAACCAACTTGTTGGAAATCATACATACCGATGTGTGCGGTCCAATGAGTGTTGAGGCTCGCGGAGGCTATCGTTATGTTCTCACCCTCACGGATGACTTGAGTAGATACGGGTATATCTATTTGATGAAACACAAGTCTGAGACCTTTGAAAAGTTCAAGGAATTTCAGAATGAGGTTGAGAGTCAACGTGACAGAAAAATAAAGTTCTTGCGATCGGATCGTGGGGGTGAATATTTAAGTCATGAATTTGGCACACACCTTAGGAGCTGTGGAATTGTTTCACAATTGACACCGCCCGGAACACCTCAACGTAACGGTGTGTCCGAACGTCGAAATCGTACTCTGTTGGACATGGTGCGATCTATGATGTCCCTCACCGATTTACCGCTATCTTTTTGGCACACACCTTAGAAGAGGAAGATGAAGGCTCTGTTTTGTATGCAGGCAAAGGGGCAGTACAAGGCTCATGTGATTCACAAGCAGGCTCGCCAGCATGACAAGAAGATAATGAGGATCTTTGCTGAGGATGCGTCTGATGGGTCAGAGGAGATCATCACTCCAGAGGCTGAGTGGATTGCCAAACATGGCTTCAAGTGGTTTGATTCCGAGGAGGAGGAGCAGGAGTCTGACGGAGCACGTGACGACTGATTTCTTCCACCTGAGCTACCACCTATGTCTTAGGTGTCCTCTTTCCCTTTGTGGTGTCTCGATGCCAAAGGGGGAGAGAGTGTAGGATTTGCGTCTTGTGTCGTGCCGTGTTTTATTTGCTTTTCGCTGGGTCGAACCTTATCTGCTTTCGTTGGTTTGTGTCGTGTGTGTGAGACCTTACATATGGTGTGAGACATATGCACTCTACTCTTTATCTCGTTATTATGTCTATACTATCTGCTAGGTTGTGAGCGGTTGCTTCACTTGCCCTTGATATGTGCTCACGTTATCCTCCTTACATCCATGTGTAGAATCTCATTCTTTGTTGCAAGGAGTATGTTGTTTATAAAATATAGGGGGAGCGTTGATCCTAGTATGTGTGCTGTGCAGTCCAAAGCACCTTCTTATGTATGCACACATCTAGGGGGAGCTTACCTATATTCTATAATTTTGTTGGGTTTGCTTACTATTCTTATATATCCTTGTGCAAATCCTGTATTGTCATCAATCCACCAAAAAGGGGGAGATTGTAAGGGCATATTTCTCCCTAAGTAGTTTTGGTGATTGATGACAATGCTTTTGCGGACTAATCGTGTGCACTGAGCTTTTCAGATATATCACACCTAGGCACAAGACGATTAAGTGCCCCTCGGAACCTATGGAAGACGGTGTTTCCTTTTGTTTCTTTTCGGTGGAATTGAGTCATAGGAAAGCCGTACTATTAAGAGGGGGTCCGCTTCGGAAAGGTTTGGGTGGAATCAACACGTACACGTCTATTTATCGCACCACCTTTCCTTCGCTTCTCTGGAGCTCCGGCTGTTTTTCCTTGTCATTCAAAAATAGTGGCATCCTACTACTACCACTGCTTGGCATGCGGTAGTACCGCTTAGAGTATGTGGTAGTACCGCCTCAGGGCTATGATAGTACTGCACTATGCGGTAGTACCGTACCATGGACACGGTAGTACCCTGTGACCGGCCCAGCGTCGTAACTAGTACGGTAGTAGGCGCGGAAGTAATTTTATACTTCCGCATCCTACGCGGTAGTACCGCTTTGTGCAAGCGGTAGTACCGTGTCGGGTTTTTGCAACAACCGTAACTTTGCCGATGTAGCTGCAGATGTATTTTATTTATTCCACACTCCTCCTCGGCCAGTCTGACCCTGCCTTGTGGTAGTACCGTAAGGACGTGCGATAGTACCGCAACGGCAGTACTACCACCCGGTGTTTTAACGCAACAGGGCTAGTTTTGGCTCGTTCCGCACCAGTGGTAGTACCGCACCCTGTGCGGTAGTACCGTTGGGCCGTGCGGTAGTACCGCACGTTATGTGCGGTAGTACCGTGCTTTGCGGGCAGAATTGGGGGATAACGGTTGGATTTGTCCCTCCACTATATATAGGGGGTCTTCTTCCCCAAGAAGACTTACCTCTTCCTCCCCAAGCTCAATTGTTGTTCAACGCTCCATTTCCGCCCGATCTCTCTCCCTAGCCAATCAAACTTGTTGATTTCCTCGGGATTGCTTGAGAAGGCATCGATCTACACTTCTACCAAGAGATATTTGATTCCCCCCACTAATCCCTTGCGAATCTTGTTACTCTTGGGTGTTTGAGCACCCTAAACGGTTGAGGTCACCTCAGAGCCATATTCCATTGTGGTGAAGCTTCGTGGTGTCGTTGGGAGCCCCCAATTCGGTTGTTGAGATTGCCCCAACCTTGTTTGTAAAGGTTCGGTCGCCGCCTTCAAGGGCACCACTAGTGGAATCACGGCACCTCGCATTGTGTGAGGGTGTGAGGAGAATAGCGTGGCCCTAGTGGCTTCTTGGGGAGCATTGTGCCTCCACACCGCTCCAACGGAGACGTACTTCCTCTCAAAGGGAAGGAACTTCGGTAACACATCCTCGTCTTCACCGGCTCCACTTGTGGTTATTTCTTTCCTTTACTTGTGCAAGCTCTCTTTGTATATCTTAGCTTGCTTGCTTGTGTGGTTGTTATTGTTGCTTCCTAGAAGTTGTCCACCTAGTTGCTTATCTTGACAACTTACTTTGTTGCTAAGTTTAATTTGGTTAAGAAAAGCTAAAGATTGTTAGTTGCCTATTCACCCCCCCCCATCTAGTCAACCATATCGATCATTTCATCGTCTGTCGCCTATACCGTAGGCAATGAGTCCCCTGCCCCACCAGCTCCTCTTCCCTGTCTTTTACAATTTTTTTACGAGCTGCCTTTTGCACTTCTTCTGATCTTTCGATGCAGTATGTTGTTCACGCACAAGAGATGACGGTTCCGTGATGTAGATTAACTGCTCATGAGCATGGATCCAGGCGATATGGTTGTGAATATGTCGGCTCCCTTCGATGACGTCAGAGGGTGTGGCTAGATCTACCTCCAGAAAGGCATGTGAATGACCCCCTGTTGCCATCCATCAAGCGATGGGCAGCGTGAGAGGGGTGGTGGGGTGCAAGCTTGTGAAGTAGCATAGAGTGTTCTCTTCCGAAGAATCTTCGAGACATGTTTCTCTTGTTTTGCTCCTCTACATATGTACTATTCAGAAATGTTTGTAATTTTTCCTTTTACGTAAATGTTATTTATTTCTTACTATGTGCGTGTAATTTCCTTTTATTTAAAGACGCAACATGTATTTTTTAGAAAAAATTGTCGGATGGGTTAATCCCTCGGCCGGAAATAAGTGGGCCTTGGACTACCTAAAATTTAATGGGCCAAATTTTCAGTTTGGTTGATTATGACATGGGCCTGTTGGTCTTACATCGTTGAAATTTAGCGGGTCAGAACTCTTATTGGGACGATTACTTCATGGGCCGACACGCCATATCCATGTCAGATGCTGATGTGGCAGACAAGTTAACGTCGTTGTAACTACGTTAGTTAAGTGTCATCCATGACAGTCAAGAACCGTCATGGATCCATGGCGGTTTTGGGTTACCATCATGGAGCGTGCAGTGGTCAAGTTATGACGCGATATACATGACGGATTTCAAATCCGTCATGGATACCCTACCATGATAGATTTGCGAAGGTCTGTGACAGATTAGGACCATCATGGATTAACATGATTCTTGTAGTGTTGGCTAGTCCAATCGCTCGGGTTCAGTAAGCGAACGCCTCGCTCGGGTTCAGTTAGAGCCCAACGCCTCGCACATACACGCGACGTGTACGAGAGAAACACGCAAAACTCCGTGCATCGCTCTGCCCCGACCACCCACCGTAACCGGGAACTCCCCAAAAAATTATCGCCCTCGCTTCTACCATGATTTTTTCTGTCATGGACGGCCCAAAGAATGTCATGCAGGTGCGTCCCCGGCCCGCCCAGGACGAAAAGCCCATTTTCTGTCATGATTTTTTGTGATAGAAGTAGGAGCCCACCACATCTATGATGATACGGGTTTTTGTCACAATTATCGTCATAGAAGTGTCATAAGCATGACAGCAAAAAAAAATGTTCGGGCCAAAATGTCACAGATGTGTCTTTTTTTTGTAGTGTCTCGAACCACCTATCTTCCCAGAACTATGCATTAGTGCCACTCCCAATGTCCACGAACATCGCCGCTCTATAGATGGCAAATGATTCTTGGGGTACTGCAATCTCGAACTGAGACCATGGTCTGTCATCGTCAACGCGCTTCAGCCATAGACACCTCGTCATCAATGTGACATTCATCCACTTCAAAACAGGAATGCCAAGGCCCCATGTCGTCTTCGATGTGCTAAAGATCTCCCATGCCACAACACAACAGCTCCCACTTACTCTATCCCGAACAACCCAGAAGGAACTATGACAGATTCGCACAATTAGGCTATAGTTTATGGTGGGACCTCCATCGCCAACAACATTAAAAGAGTTACCATCGATCCTCTCTTGTGTTCTAGCATGTATGCATCACCGTTGATCGCTGCATTTGCATCAATCATCTGGATGTCTTTTGATATTGAGTCCAAACTTGGCATATTATGATATTATGTATGTCCTCTGCACACGCAAATTTTTATTACTATTATAAAAGGCATTCTACAACCGAAAAAATGGGGAACTGTGCACGACAATCGACAACACTCCTCTCCTCCGTCTCTTCTTCCCTTTTCTCTCTAGAGTGCCTCCACCGACCATCGGGTGGCTAAGTTCTACTCATGTGTGCCTCTTTTCCCCAAACGTTCTCAACTCGAGCACCATGGATGTCTTTTGGTGGATCTTGAGTCCACGCCACTGAACTCTAGTGGTCGTCGATACCATGTGGAATGGGTTTGGGTAGCTAGTCTGGCTTTGAATGTGATACATGGAACCCGATGGGCAAAGTCTGATATCACCAATGTTGGGGTTAAGTGGTGATGGGCCTCGAACCCCTCGTTGGTTACCCCAAGTGGAAGGTGTAAGATGCAGTAAGTAGAAGTGTTTTCCCCTAGCAAAGATGCCAAGGATCGAATCCCTAGAGACTCCTAGGTTCAACAAGTAGGTGTCAACTGCTAACGGCGCAATTAGCAATCAACGTGGACCTGCACACAGATACAAATAACTTTGCTCCCAACGAGTACAGAGAGGTTGTCAATCTCTCCGGCCTTGTAGTTCACAAAGGGTTAAAAGCAATGATAGTAGTGATAGATAGTTTTTGCAATAGTAAGTAAATAGCGAAAAGTAAATAGTGGATGTGATCAATGATGGTAATATGGACCGGAGTCTCATGATGTTCACTAGTGATGTCTCTCTCCCAAAAGACGATAAAATAGCTATGTGAGGTAAACAAATTACAGCTGGGCAATTGACAGGACCACGAACGCAAACCAATGCTGACTACATTGCAAGAAAGGTTGAGGTTCAAAGCATGGGCGGTACGCCAAAGTAAGTAGACCGAAATCCATCAATATCTACTACTAATCATCCACCTTGAGATATCTATCCAGAACATCTCGCT
>LR738711.1:713068801-713180375 GCA_902687465.1 Secale cereale
CGGCGTGGCCCAGGGGGGCGCCCACAGGGCGCCTGGAGCCCCTGTGCCCCCCCAGGCTGCCCTTCGGACGCAGTGTTGTTTCCGTATCGCTGATTTTTTATATAATTTTTCTGGATTTTTCTGGGCAGTTCTCGAAACGTGAAAACCTGAAATACAAAAACAGCCGAAAACAGAAACTGGCACTGGGATGCACTGGATTAGTAAGTTAGTCCAAATATGATCAAAAGTGTATGGAAGTGTATGAATATCATAGCAATATCACCCAAAAGTGGCATGGAGCAAGCAGAAATTATAGATACGTTTTGGACGTATCAAGTGGTCAGTGATATCGAGAACTTTGTATGTGGCCTAGGGTGTTTCGGCAAGCTGCAACTGTGTCCGATGTTTGTTGTGTACATACGACATATTGCAATGACCCAGTCTCCCGTGAATGGTTGAATTTAGCCTCGCCGCATGAGACGACAATACATGTTTCCGACAACCATTATTCTCTGACTTAAATGAATAACCATCTCGCATCAAACAAGATCCAGATATAATGTTCATGCTCAACGCAGGCACCAAATTACAATTATTTAGGTCTAAAACTAATCTCGAAGGTAGATGCAGAGGTAGTGTGCCGACGACGATCACATCGACTTAGGAACCCTTCCCGACGCGCATTGTCACCTCGTCCTTAGCCAATCTTCATTTAATCCGCAGCTCCTGTTTCGAGTTACAAATATGAGCAACCATACCAATATCAAATACTCAGGCGTTGCTACGAGCACTAGTAAGGAACACATTAATAACATGTATATCAAATATACCTTTGTTCACTTTGCCATCTTTCTTATCCACGAAATACTTGGGGCAATTCCGCTTCCAGTGACCACTCCCTTTGTAGTAGAAGCACTCAGTTTCAGGCTTAGGTCCAGCTTTCGGTTTCTTCATGGGAGTGACAACCTGTTTGCCATTCTTCTTGAAGTCCCTTTCTTTCTTTTGCCCCTTTTCTTAAAACTAGTGGTCTTGTTAACAATCAACACTTGATGCTCCTTCTTGATTTCTACCTCCGCCGATTTCAACATCACAAAGAGCTCGGGAATTATTTTCTCCATCCCTTGCATATTATAGTTCATCACGAAGCCTTTGTAGCTTGGTGGCAGTGATTGAAGAACGCTGTCAATAACACTCTCAGGTGGAAGAGTAATTCCCAGCTAAGTCAAGTGATTATGATACCCAAACATTTTGAGTATGTGTTCACTGAAAGAACTATTCTCCTCCATCTTGCAGCTATAGAACTTGTTGGAGACTTCATATCTCTCAACCCGGGCATTAGCTTGATATATCAACTTCAGCTCCTGGAACATCTCATATGCTTCATGAAGTTCAAAACGTCTTTGCCGTCCCGATTCTAAGCCGTAAAGCATGGCACACTAAACTATAGAGTAGTCATCACTCTGTGTTTGCCAGATGTTCATAGCATCCAGGTTAGTGGGAGCGGGTGGGTCACCTAGCGATGCATCAAGGACATAATTTTTCTGTGCAGCAATGAGGATAATCCTCAAGTTACGGACCCAGTCCGTGTAGTTGCTACTATCATCTTTCAACTTAGCTTTCTCTAGAAACGTATTAAAATTCAAGGGAACGGTAGCACGGGCCATTGATCTACAACATAGATATGCAAGAACTATAAGACTAAGTTCATGATAAATTAAGTTTAATTAATCAAATTACTAATGATCTCCCACGTAAATTAACTGTTGGAGATATGCCCTAGAGGCAATAATAAAAGCATTATTATTATATCTCCTTGTTCATGATAATTGTCTGTTATTCATGCTTGAATTGTATTGTATGGAAACAGCGATACATGTGTGAATACATAGACCAAAATGAGTCCCTGGTAAGCCTCTAGTTACCAGCTCGTTGATCAACAGATGGTCACGGTTTCCTGACCATAGACATAGGATGTCGGTGATAACGGGATCACATCATTAGGAGAATGATGTGATGGACAAGACCCAAACTTGAGCATAACACGAGATCGTATAGTTCGTAATGCATAAGCTTTTCGGTGTCAAGTATTTATTCCTTAGACCATGAGGTTGTACAACTCCCGGATACCGTAGGAGTACTTTGGGTGTGCCAAACGTCACAACGTAACTGGGTGGCTATAAAGGGACGCATCGGGTATCTCCGAAAGTGTCTGTTGAGTTGGTACGAACCGAGACTGGGATGTTGTCACTCCGTATGACGGAGAGGTACCTCTGGGCCCACTCGGTAAGACATCATCATAATGAGCTCAATGTGACTAAGTAGTTAGTCATGGGATGATGAATTACGGATAGAGTAAAGAGACTTGCCATGACGAGATTGAACAAGGTATCGGGAATACCGACGATCGAATCTCGGGCAAGTACCGTACCGATGGACAAAGGAAATAACATACGGGATTGAGTGAATCCTTGACACGGTGGTTCATCCGATGAAGATCATCGAGGAACACGTGGGAACCAACATGGGTATCCAGATCCCGCTGTTGGTTATTGACCGGAGAGTGGTCTCGGTCATGTCTACGTGTCTCCCGAACCCGTAGGGTCTACACACTTAAGGTTCGGTAACGCTAGGGTCGTAGAGATACATGCACGTGGAAACCCTAAAGTTATTCGGAGTTCCGGATGAGATCCTGGACGTCACGAGGAGTTCCGAAATGGTCCGGAGGTAAAGATTGATATATAGGAAGTCCAGTTTCGGCCATCGGGTGATCTCCGGGGGTCACCGGGAGTGTCCCGGGACCACCGGAGGGGCCCCGGGGGTCCACCGGGTGGTGCCACCCATCCCGGTGGGGCCCCTAGGCCGCAAGGGGAAGTGTCCAGCCCCTCTGGGCTGGCGCACCACTAGGGGCCCACCTCCCCATGCGCCTAGGGTTAAAACCCTAGAGGGGAGGGGGGTCCACTTGCCTTGGGGGGCAAGGACTCCCCCCTGACCGCCGCCCCCCCTGCAGATTGGATCTGCAGGGGCCCTGGCGCACCCCCCTGGCCCCCTATATATGTGGGAGGGGAGAGGGCAGCCGCACCCTTGCCCTGGCGCCTCTCCCCCTCCCGTCACACCTCCATACTCCCACGCAGGGCGCCCGGCGAAGCCCTGCTGCGATCTCCACTGCATCCGTCATCACGCCGTCGTGCTGCCGGATCTCTGACGACTTCTCCTCCCCCTTGCTGGATCAAGAAGTAGGTGACGTTGTTGCACCGGACGTGTGTTGAACGCGGAGGTGCCGTCCGTTCGGCGCTAGATCATCGGTGACGAAGAACGTGAAGAGTACGACTACTTCATCCACGCTTCTTCGAAAGCTTCCGCTCGCAATCTCCATAACGGTATGTAGATGCACTCTTACTTGCTCGTTGCTAGATGTCTCCATAGTTGGATCTTGGTGAAGGCGTAGAATTTTTTTGAATTATGCTACGTTCCCCAACAGTGGCATCTGAGCGAGGTCTTATGCGTAGCATCTTGCACGAGTAGAACACAAACAGTTGTGGGCGTTTGGTTTTGTTCAACTTTCTTACCGTTACTAGTCAATCTTGATTCGGCGGTATTGTGGGATAAAGCGGCCCGGACCGACTTTACACGTACGCTTACGTGAGACTGGTTCCACCGACAGACATGCACCAGATGCATAAGGTGGCTGGCGGGTGTCTGTCTCTCCTACTTTAGTCGGATCGGATTCGATGAAAAGGGTCCTTATGAAGGGTAAATAGAAGTTGACAAATCACGTTGTGGTTTTGGCATAGGTAAGAAACGTTCTTGCTAGAAATCCTATAGAAGCCACGTAAAACTTGCAACAACAATTAGAGGACGTCTAACTTGCTTTTGCAGCATGTGCTATGTGACGTGGTATGGCCAAAACAAAGATGTGATGAATGATATATGTGATGTATGAGATTGATCATGTTTTTGTAATAGGGAATCACGACTTGCTTGTCAATGAACTTGACAACCGGCAGGAGCCATAGGAGTTGTCTTAATTATTGTATGACCTGCGTGTCACTGAATAACGCCATGTAATTACTTTACTTCGTTGCTAAATGTTAGCTATAGTAGTAGAAGTAATAGTTGGCGTGACGACTTCTTCAAGACACGATGATGAAGATCATGATGATGAAGATCATGGTGTCGAGCCGGTGACAAGATGATCATGGTGCCCCGAAGATGGAGATCCAAGGAGCAAGATGATATTGGCCATATCATGTCACTTTAATTGATTGCATGTGATGTTTATCATGTCTATGCATCTTGTTTACTTAGAACGACGGTAGTAAATAAGATGATCTCTCACTAAAATTTCAAGTATTGTGTATCCCCTAACTGTGCACCGTTGCTAAAGCTCGTTGCTCCGAAGCACCACGTGATGATCGGGTGTGATAGGTTCTAACGTTCGCATACAACGGGTGTAAGACAGATTTACACACGCAATACACTTAGGGTTCACTTGACGAGCCTAGCATGTACAGACATGGCCTCGGAACACAGAAGACCGAAAGGTCGAACACGAGTCGTATAGAAGATACGATCAACATGAAGATGTTCACCGTTAATGACTAGTCCGTCTCACGTGATGATCGGACACGGACTACTCGATTCGAATCGCGTATCACTTAGATGACTAGAGAGATGTCATTCTGAGTGGGAGTTCATTAAAATTTGATTAAGATGAACTTAATTGTCATGAACTTAGTCTAAATTCTTTACAATATCTCTTGTAGATCAAATGGCCCACGCTCTAGTTTCCCTCAACTTCAACACGTTCCTAGAGAAAACCAAGCTGAAAGACGATGGTAGCAACTATACGGATTGGGTCCGTAACCTGAGGATTATCCTCATAGCTGCCAAGAGAACTTATGTCCTAGAAGCACCGCTAGGTGATGCACCCGTTTTCCCGGCGACCCAAAACGTTATGAACGCCTGGCAGTCGCGTTGTGATGATTACTCCCTGGTTCAGTGCGGCATGCTTTACAGTTTAGAATCGGGGCTCCAAAAACGTTTTGAGCACCACGGAGCATATGAGATGTTCGAAGAGCTGAAAATGGTTTTCCAAGCTCATGCCCGAGTCGAGAGATATGATGTCTCCGACGCATTCTACAGCTGTAAGATGGAGGAGAACAGTTCTGTCAGTGAGCACATCCTCAAGATTTCAGGATTGCACAACCGCTTGTCTAAGCTGGGAATGAATCTCCCAGATGAAGCGGTCGTTGACAGAATCCTCCAGTCGCTCCCACCAAGCTTCAAGAGCTTCGTGTTGAACTTCAATATGCAGGGGATGGAGAAGTCCATTCCCGAGGTGTATTCGATGCTGAAATCAGCGGAGGTAGACATCAAGAAAGAACATCAAGTGTTGATGGTCAATAAAACCACTAAGTTCAAGAAAGGCAAGGGTAAGAAGAACTTCAAGAAGGACGGCAAGGGAGTTGCCGCGCCTGGCAAGCCCATTGCTGGGAAGAAGCCAAAGTATGGACACAAGCCTGAGACAGAGTGCTTTTATTGCAAGGGAACGGGTCACTGGAAGCGGAACTGCCCCAAATACTTAGCAGACAAGAAGGCCGGCAACGTCAAAGGTATATATGATATACATGTTATTGATGTGTACCTTACCAGCACTCGTAGTAGCTCCTGGGTATTCGATACCGGTGCAGTTGCTCACATTTGTAACTCAAAACAGGAGTTGCGGAATAAACGGAGACTGGCGAAGGATGAGGTGACGATGCGCGTCGGGAATGGTTCCAAGGTCGATGTGATCGCCGTCGGCACGCTGCCTCTACATCTACCCTCGGGATTAGTTTTAAACCTTAATAATTGTTATTTAGTACCAGCTTTGAGCATGAACATTGTTTCTGGATCTCGTCTTATGCGAGATGGCTACTCTTTCAAATCGGAGAATAATGGTTGTTCTATTTATTTGAGAGATATGTTTTATGGTCATGCCCCACTGGTCAATGGTTTATTTTTGATGAATCTCGAACGTAGTGATACACATATTCATAGTGTAGATGCCAAAAGATGTAAAGTTGATAATGATAGTCCCACATACTTGTGGCATTGCCGCCTTGGTCATATTGGTGTCAAACGTATGAAGAAGCTCCATTCAGATGGACTTCTAGAGTCTCTTGATTATGAATCATTTGACACGTGCGAACCATGCCTCTTGGGCAAGATGACCAAGACTCCGTTCTCTGGAACAATGGGAGCGAGCAACCAACTTGTTGGAAATCATACATACCGATGTGTGCGGTCCAATGAGTGTTGAGGCTCGCGGAGGCTATCGTTATGTTCTCACCCTCACGGATGACTTGAGTAGATACGGGTATATCTATTTGATGAAACACAAGTCTGAGACCTTTGAAAAGTTCAAGGAATTTCAGAATGAGGTTGAGAGTCAACGTGACAGAAAAATAAAGTTCTTGCGATCGGATCGTGGGGGTGAATATTTAAGTCATGAATTTGGCACACACCTTAGGAGCTGTGGAATTGTTTCACAATTGACACCGCCCGGAACACCTCAACGTAACGGTGTGTCCGAACGTCGAAATCGTACTCTGTTGGACATGGTGCGATCTATGATGTCCCTCACCGATTTACCGCTATCTTTTTGGGGTTATGCTTTAGAGACTGCCGCATTCACTTTAAATAGGGCTCCGTCGAAATCCGTTGAGACGACTCCGTATGAACTTTGGTTTGGCAAGAAACCGAAGCTGTCGTTTCTGAAAGTTTGGGGTTGCGATGCTTATGTCAAGAAACTTCAACCTGAAAAGCTCGAACCCAAATCGGAAAAATGCGTCTTCATAGGTTACCCAAAGGAAACGATTGGGTACACCTTCTACCACAGATACGAAGGCAAAGTCTTTGTTGCCAAGAATGGATGCTTTCTGGAGAAAGAGTTTCTCTCGAAAGAAGTGAGTGGGAGGAAAGTAGAACTTGATGAGGTGACAGTCACTCCTCCTGTACCGGAAAGTAGCGCAGCGCAGGAAAATGTTCCTGAGGTGCCTGCACCGACAAGGGAGGAAGTTAATGATAATGATCATGAAGAAACAGATCAAGTTACTACTGAACTTCGAAGGTCCACAAGGGCACGTTCCGCACCAGAGTGGTACGGCAACCCTGTCCTGGAAATCATGTTGTTAGACAACGGTGAACCTTCGAACTATGAAGAAGCAGTGGCGGGCCCAGATTCCAATAAATGGCTTGGAGCCATGAAATCCGAGATAGAATCCATGTATGAAAACAAAGTATGGACTTTGGTGGACTTGCCTGATGATAGGCACGCCATAGAAAACAAATGGATATTTAAGAAGAAGACAGACGCGGATGGTAATGTGACCATCTATAAGGCTCGGCTTGTCGCTAAAGGTTATCGACAAGTTCAAGGGATTGACTACGATGAGACTTTCTCTCCCGTAGCGATGCTGAAGTCAGTCAGAATCATGTTAGTTATTGCCGCATTCTATGATTATGAGATATGGCAAATGGACGTCAAAACAGCATTCCTTAATGGCTTCCTCAAGGAAGAGTTGTATATGATGCAACCGGAAGGTTTTGTCGATCCAGAGAACGCTAACAAGGTATGCAAGCTCCAGCGCTCGATTTACGGGCTGGTGCAAGCATCTCGGAGTTGGAATATTCGCTCTGATGAAGTGATCAAAGCGTTTGGATTTATACAGACTTATGGAGAAGCCTGTATTTACAAGAAAGTGAGTGGGAGCTCTGTGGCATTTCTCATATTATATGTGGATGACATATTGCTGATGGGAAATGATATAGAATTCTTGGAAAATGTAAAGGCCTACTTGAATAAAAGTTTTTCAATGAAGGACCTTGGAGAAGCTGCTTACATATTAGGCATCAAAATCTATAGAGATAGATCAAGACGCCTCATTGGTCTTTCACAAAGTACATACCTTGACAAAATATTGAAGAAGTTCAATATGGATCAGTCAAAGAAAGGATTCTTGCCTGTTTTGCAAGGTATGAGATTGAGCAAGGCTCAGTCGCCGACCACGGCAGAAGATAGAGAAAAGATGAGTGTCATTCCCTATGCCTCGGCCATAGGTTCTATCATGTATGCCATGCTGTGTACCAGACCTGATGTGAACCTTGCCATAAGTTTGGTGGGGAGGTACCAAAGTGATCCCGGTACGGAACACTGGACAGCGGTCAAGAACATCCTGAAGTACCTGAAAAGGACTAAGGATATGTTTCTCGTTTATGGAGGTGACGAAGAGCTCGTCGTAAAGGGTTACGTCGATGCTAGCTTTGACACAGATCTGGATGACTCTAAGTCTCAAACCGGATACGTGTATATTTTGAATGGAGGGGCAGTCAGCTGGTGCAGTTGCAAGCAAAGCGTCGTGGCAGCATCTACATGTGAAGCGGAGTACATAGCTGCTTCTGAAGCAGCGCAGGAAGGAGTCTGGATGAAGGAGTTCATCACCGACCTAGGAGTCATTCCAAGCGCGTCAAGCCCGATGACTCTCTTCTGTGAAAACACTGGTGCTATTGCTATTACCAAGGAGCCCAGGTTTCACAAGAAGACCAAGCACATCAAGCGTCGTTTCAACTCCATCCGGAATTATGTTCAGGATGGAGACATAGATATTTGTAAAGTGCATACAGATCTGAATGTCGTAGACCCGTTGACTAAACCTCTTTCACGAGCAAAACATGATCAACACCAGAACTCTATGGGTGTTCGATTCATCACAATGTAACTAGATTATTGACTCTAGTGCAAGTGGGAGACTGTTGGAGATATGCCCTAGAGGCAATAATAAAAGCATTATTATTATATCTCCTTGTTCATGATAATTGTCTGTTATTCATGCTTGAATTGTATTGTACGGAAACAGCGATACATGTGTGAATACATAGACCAAAATGAGTCCCTGGTAAGCCTCTAGTTACCAGCTCGTTGATCAACAGATGGTCACGGTTTCCTGACCATAGACATAGGATGTCGGTGATAACGGGATCACATCATTAGGAGAATGATGTGATGGACAAGACCCAAACTTGAGCATAACACGAGATCGTATAGTTCGTAATGCATAAGCTTTTCGGTGTCAAGTATTTATTCCTTAGACCATGAGGTTGTACAACTCGCGGATACCGTACGAGTACTTTGGGTGTGCCAAACGTCACAACGTAACTGGGTGGCTATAAAGGGACGCATCGGGTATCTCCGAAAGTGTCTGTTGAGTTGGTACGAACCGAGACTGGGATGTTGTCACTCCGTATGACGGAGAGGTACCTCTGGGCCCACTCGATAAGACATCATCATAATGAGCTCAATGTGACTAAGTAGTTAGTCACGGGATGATGGATTACGGATCGAGTAAAGAGACTTGCCATGACGAGATTGAACAAGGTATCGGGAATACCGACGATCGAATCTCGGGCAAGTACCGTACCGATGGACAAAGGGAATAACATACGGGATTGAGTGAATCCTTGACACGGTGGTTCATCCGATGAAGATAATCGAGGAACACGTGGGAACCAACATGGGTATCCAGATCCCGCTGTTGGTTATTGACCGGAGAGTGGTCTCGGTCATGTCTACGTGTCTCCCGAACCCGTAGGGTCTACACACTTAAGGTTCGGTAGCGCTAGGGTCGTAGAGATACATGCACGTGGAAACCCGAAAGTTGTTCGGAGTCCCGGATGAGATCCCGGACGTCACGAGGAGTTTCAGAATGGTCCGGAGGTAAAGATTGATATATAGGAAGTCCAGTTTCGGCCATCGGGTGATCTCCGGGGGTCACCGGGAGTGTCCCGGGACCACCGGAGGGGCCCCGGGGGTCCACCGGGTGGGGCCACCCATCCCGGTGGGGCCCCTAGGCCGCAAGGGGAAGTGTCCAGCCCCTCTGGGCTGGCGCACCACTAGGGGCCCACCTCCCCATGCGCCTAGGGTTAAAACCCTAGAGGAGAGGGGGGTCCACTTGCCTTGGGGGGCAAGGACTCCCCCCTGGCCGCCGCCCCCCATGCAGATTGGATCTGCAAGGGCCCTGGCGCACCCCCCTGGCCCCCTATATATATGTGGGAGGGGAGAGGGCAGCCGCACCCTTGCCCTGGCGCCTCTCCCCCTCCCGTCACACCTCCATACTCCCACGCAGGGCGCCCGGCGAAGCCCTGCTGCGATCTCCACTGCATCCGTCATCACGCCGTCGTGCTGTCGGATCTCTGACGACTTCTCCTCCCCCCTTGCTGGATCAAGAAGGAGGTGACGTTGCTGCACCGGACATGTGTTGAACGCGGAGGTGCCGTCCGTTCGGCGCTAGATCATCGGTGACGAAGAACGTGAAGAGTACGACTACTTCATCCACGCTTCTTCGAAAGCTTCCGCTCGCAATCTCCATAACGGTATGTAGATGCACTCTTACTTGCTCGTTGCTAGATGTCTCCATAGTTGGATCTTGGTGAAGGCGTAGAAATTTTTTGAATTATGCTACGTTCCCCAACATTAACATCCCTCTAGTTATCTATGTGATACATGATCCAAGTCAACCAACCCATGTCCGATCATCACGTGAGATGGGGTAGTCATCAATGGTGAACATCTTTATGTTGATCATATCTACTATATGACTCATGTTCGACCTTTCGGTCTCTAGTGTTCCGAGGCCATGTTTATACATGCTAGGCTCGCCAAGTTTAACCCAAGTATTCCGCGTGTGTAAATCTGGCTTACACCCGTTGTATGTGAACATAGAGTCTATCACACCCGATCATCACGTGGTGTCTTGAAACGACGAACTATAGCAACTGTGCATACTCAGGGAGAAAACTTTTATCTTGAAATTAAGAGAAGGGGTCATCATATAATGCTACCGTCGTTCTAAGAAAAATAAGATGCATAAAGGATAAACATCACATGCAATCAAAATATGTGACATGATATGGCCATCATCATCTTGCGCTCTTGATCTCCATCTCCAAAGCATCGTTATGATCTCCATCGTCATCGGCTTGACACCTTGATCACCATCGTTGCGTCGTGGTCGTCTCGCCAACTATTGCTTCTACGACTATTGTTAACTCATAGCGATAAAGTAAAGCAATTACATGGCGCTTGCATTTCATGCAATAATTAAGAGACAACCATGAGGCTCCTGCCAGTTGTCGATGTTACACAACATGATCATCTCATACAATAATGTATAACACATCACATCTTGACCATATCACATCTTGACCATATCACATCACAACATGCCCTGCAAAAACAAGTTAGACGTCCTCTACTTTGTTGTTGCAAGTTTTACGTGGCTGCTACGGGCTTCTAGCAAGAACCATTCTTACCTATGTCACAAAACTACAATGATGATTTTGTCAAGTTGATGTTTTAACCTTCAACAAGGATCGGCCGTAGTCAAATTCGATTCAACTAAAGTTGGAGAAATGGACACCCGCCAGCCACCTTTATGCAAAACTAGTTGCATGTCTGTCTGTGGAACCTGTCTCATGTACGTGGACATGTAAGGTTGGTCCGGGCCGCTTCATCTTACAATGCCGCCGAATCAAAATAAGTCGTTGGTGGTAAGCAGTATGACAATCACCGCCCACAACACTCTGTGTTCTACTCGTGCATATCATCTACGCATAGACCTGGCTCATGATGCCACTGTTGGGGAAAGTTTCATGGAAAACAAAATATTATACACACACGCAATGATCTATCACTGGAGATGCATAGCAACGAGGGGGGAGTGTGTCTACGTACCCTCGTAGATCGTAAGCGAAAGCGTTAGGCAACGCGGTTGATGTACTCAAATTTCTTCGCGATCCAATCGATCAAGTACCAAACGTACGACACCTCCACGTTCAGCACACGTTCAACTCGGTGATGTCCTCGCCTTCCTGATCCAGCAAGACGTGCGAAGTAGTATATGAGTTTCGACATCACGATGGCGTGGTGACGGTGATGGTAAAGTGATCTCTGCAGGGCTTCGCATAAGCACTACGAAAATATAACTGATGGACAAAACTGTGGAGAGGGGCACCACACACGGCTAAGACAATGTTCTGGGTACTTGTTTGTGCCCCCTCCTCGTATATATACCCCTGCCATGTTTTCCCCAAGGGGGAAGGAAAGAGGAGGAGAGGGAAGGAAGGGGAGACCTAGTCCCCTCTTTCATTCTCTCCCATAGGGCCGACCACCTATAGGGGGTGCACCAGCCCCTTGTGGGCTGGTGTGTTCCCTCACTTGGCCTATTAAGCCCATTACTTTGCCGGGGTTGCCCGGAACCCCTTTCGGTGACCCGACAAGTACCCAATATCACCCGAAACACTTCCAGTGTCCAAATATCATCGTCCTATGTATCAATATTTCCCTCTCAATCATTTCGAGACTCCTAGTCATGGCCGTGATCTCCTCTGGGACTCCGTAGAACATTCGGTCACCAAATCACATAACTCATATAATACTATATCGTCATCGAACGTTAAGCGTGCGGACCCTGCAAGTTCAAGAACTATGTAGACATGACCGAGACACCTCTCCGGTCAATAACCAATAGCGGAACCTGGATGCCCATATTGGTTCCTACATATTCTATGAAGATCTTTATCGGTCGAACCGTTATGACAACATACAGAATTCCCTTTGTCTGTCGGTATGTTACTTGCCCGAGATTTGATCGTCGGTATCTCTATACCTAATTCAATCTCGTTACCAGCAAGTCTCTTTACTCGTTCTGTAATACATCATCTTGTAACTAACTCAATAGTCATTTGCTTGCAAGGCTTCTTATGATGTGTATTACCGAGAGGGCCCAGAGATACCTCTCCGATACTCGGAGTGACAAATCCCAATCTCGATCCATGCCAACTTGAAAAACACCTTTGGAGATACCTGAGAGCATCTTTATGATCACCCAGTTACGTTGTGACGTTTGATAGCACACAAGGTATTCCTCCGGTATCTGGGAGTTGCATGATCTCATGGTCTAAGGAACATGTATTTGACATACAAGAAAGCAGTAGCAATAAACTGTACGATCAAATGCTAAGCTAACGGGTGGGTCTTGTCCATCACATCATTCTCCTAATGACGTAATTCCGTTATCAAATGACAACTCATGTCCATGGTTAAGAAACCTTAACCATATTTGATCAACGAGCTAGTCTAGTGGAGGCCCACTAGGGACACGGTATCTGTTTATGTATTCACACATGTATTTAAGTTTCCGGTCAATACAATTCTAGCATGAATAATAAACCTATATCATGAATAAGGAAATATAAAATAATAACAACTTTATTATTGCCTCTAGGGCATATTTCCATCACTGTGTTGGCCACCTCTGCCTCTGGCCATGGCGCTGCTCGCCTCCACCACCACCCCTGTTGCTGCTAGATAACTTGGTTGGTGATGCCAACCGCGACACCTCCGGACGCCGGTCACCGAAACAACCAAACCAGCCGCCCGTGCCATCCCCCCTTCTCCTCCATCCATTTGCCTTCTCTTTCCCTGCATCACCGGCCGTCCCTGCCATCTCTCCTTTTCCTCCATCCCCCTGCCTTCTCTCTCCCTGCCTCACCTCTCTCTCAATCTCTCCAGGACGCCACCACCCGCAGATCCGCGAGGGGATCGACCGCCTTCGGCCACATATTGATCGGATCCAGTGACCCTAGATGTCACCTCGGATCCTCGCGCCTCCGGCCTCCTCACCTCACCTATAGCCGCCGCTGGGAGCTCCCTGTCGTGCGCCATCACCCGCTTGTTTTTATTAGTAAAATCGCCCGCTTGTTTTCCTACGACAGGAGACGACAACCTCCACCACAAGCCCAGGTTGAGGCCCAGGCACGAAAGATGCGCTCAATTGAATTGCCCACTTCCTGTGCAACATGAAAAATTTAGTACCAGCTTGGATAGCTAAAATAATTAAAAATAATTATATAGGTGAACGGATGAAAAAAAGGAGAAACACACCTTGCTTTATTAGTAGGTAGGTATAGATATACTCCCTCCGTTCCTAAATATAAGTTTTTTTAGACATTTCAAATGAAAACAACATACGGATGTATGTAGACATATTTTAGAGTCTAGGTTTACTCATTTTGCTCCGTATATAGTCACTTGTTGGAATCCCTACAAAGACTTATATTTGGGAATGGTGGGAGTAGACGATGCTTTTACCTCATTTTTCTCCTACTTGAAATAGTAGGTGTGTCATTCGCCATAAAGACAAAAACTAGGTGTGGTCGGCAGCTGAAAAGGGTCCACTGTCCAGTGGCTCGTCCGAGCCCATCATTCCCCGCGGAAAGCAAGCTGACATGTGCAAAAGGTAGACTTTTCGGTCATTCAGTGACCAGAAGCACCGAGCCGTTACACCCCGGCCGGACGAACTAAAAGCTCCCCCCCACCCCAACTCCAAGCTTCAGAAATGGCCGAACACCAAGCCCCAAAATCCAGTCGTTTCCAAATTCCACTTTGCCCCGGTCGCCTGTAGCAATAGCAACAAGAAGCCAGTAGAAGAAATGGAGGGCGACGAGATCTTTGCAAGCCTAGACTCGCTCTGGTTCCACTCCAGCGTCCTCCACCGGCGGCCGCGCTTCAAGCAGCACTCGGAAGAGTTGAAGCCGCCCAGGAACCAAGATCAACATCCCAAATGCGTCGACGACGAGGCGACGCTGGGAGCGAGAAGACCGGATCTGAGAAGCAGGGCGCTCCAAGAGCGCATCGAGACATGGCAGGAGGAGCAGTGGCGGCGGACGCTCGTCGTCGCGGCGCCGCCACGGTGCTCGCCCGTCAGCGATGGTGTCGCCATGAAGGCTCATCTCAGGTCGTGGGCTCATGCTGTAGCTTGCTCGGTCAGATAAAGGCTCCCCATCACTTCAAAATCTTGCAATTTGGTACGATGTTCCTGTTGCTTGCTTCACATGCTATATCTGAAATAAAGACATCTCGCCTGTAGCTTCTAAGTTTCACATGACATCTCCTCTGAGCTGCGCATTTCAATCTGCCAATTGTGAATCTGCACAAAAGAAAATGCACATTTCCACTTGCAATTTCTTTACTTTTACACACATCGTCGAGGCTGTGGGAGCAGCCAGGGGCCACTGTCTATGGTACACTTGCTTTACATCTGGAATCTGTATCCTATGGGTGATTTACAGACCGGCATCAGCCAACTCTAGAACATGATTTACAGATACTGCTAACACGTCGAATCGAGGGCGGGAGAGCAAATGCTATGCAGCTCTCCTCAAATAATTAGACTATACATGGAGGGTTAACTAACGCTTCATAAAACCACACATTTGATGTGCAACGACCGTGTTCTCTTCTCACTCCTGGTTGGACGCTGCCTCTGGAAGTTTGAATGCAGGAGGCTTGTCTGCACCTTTCCTCGAGTATTCTCGCCACCTCCTTGCGGCCGCGGCCGCTCGCTTCATTCTTTCCTTTGTGTCCTCTTCTGTTCACATGTAACCAGGAGTATTAGAACACAGATAGGCAAAGGATGGGATCCCAAATGATCCGACGAATTGAAAATATGCTAGTTTTACCATTCTTTTGGTATCGTGTTGGTGACCCCCATATATCACTCCATGAACTGCCCTTGTTAGAATCATCTTGGCTCATCCGCATCCTGACCTTATTCTGCAAGACATTACAGAGGGGAAATCAGAAGTTTATGATCCTAACTTTCCTAAACTGGATTTTCATATGTACATATAAAGAAAGCCATGTATCGAACAGAGAATTATACCAAGACTTTTGCTTGTCTTTTCTCCCAGCGCGTACTTGCCTGACAGCAGGAAAGATAACAGAACATGTTAAGACCTACATAAATTTCATCGCTAACAAAGACCTACTACATGAACTGTGGTTTAAACTGCATAGAGTCTGTAATAACAACTTCAGAAGGTGGACATATTTAGAAATACGCACATTAATTTTTATGATGAATTGCATTGCATAGAGCCCATCCATCATCACACGTGAAAGGTTTTTTTCGAAAAGGAGGATTACCCCCGGCCTCCACACAGTGAAAGTTAGGGGAGATAAATGTAATTTACATGAGTAAAGATATTACCATCCGGAACACATCAAATGAACTCCCCATCCCAGAAAGCATCAATGCAACCTGCTCGAATGGGAAACAAATTATAGTATGATACTACAAGGTAGGGATCTGAAACTAGTATGATAGCAAACAGCAGAGTGATAGCATATTAACTAACTGCAGAAATTCCTTACATTCACTCTCTCGACTCTGCGCATTTCATCCTCGAGGAGTGTAACTTGTGCTGCTGAAGTCCAGTGGATGCAGTCAACCGGACTGTATACACAAAGTTTAGAGGTTTATGAGAATTAATATTAGTCACAAACTCCCCACTGCAAAACCCACTCATACTGTTTGGCACAAATGGCAGCATACACATTCAGTAGGTTTTTTCCCGGTAGTGGACAGATACAAATCAAATAATGCAGACATGGGGCTCACCAACTGTCAATGGCTTCTTGAATTAGCTCTTCATCGCCTGATTGATTGTAAACTCTTGCACGCCCATAATCCTCCTCAATTTCGAAAACCTTGGAGCACACATTAGCACAGTTTTTACATCCTGCACAGATGTGAGCAGAACTTAAATCAGAACCCAATTTAGATAATCTAGCAGTAACTCCTGACCAGGTTATGGTCATCAGTAGTAGTACCTATGCAGCTAAACTCGTCAACAAACACATGATCCCTGGGTGCATCATCCAAGAAGGGGTTGGTTGCTGTTGCAGTATATCCATTGATCTCGTCATAGACCGCTCGCTGGATGGGGTCGGTAAGTACCTGTTCAGCCCTTGCTCATGTTAACTTCATAGATTAGATGGCAACGCAAATTGCTCGTGTCCCCTGAACAAAAGAGCGTTCGGTTTTCATTTCTCAGGAATTTTACCGTGTAAACCTCGTTGATGAACATGCAGAAGTTGGTCACGTCGGGGTCGTTTCCACTAAGATCTGGATGGCACGCCTTCATGCAATTGTAGTACGCTTTCTTGATCTGCTGCGGTGTTGCATCGGGCATCTGAAAACATGGAGGAATTATTATTAGCTCGGTAGAAGGGGAAAGGACGATTGGTTTGGTGGAAGGGGGCAAACGAGTGGTCAGTAGCCGAAGCACTTACCACGCCAAGAACGGCGTAGTAATCTTCGGCGGCGCCCCCCTCCGGGCTGCGGGGCTCCGTCGCCACCGCGGACACCCTGAAGCCCCTCCTCCCCCACGTTCTCCGTCTCCGGTGGCGGTCTCTCCTTCCAGTGCCGGCCAGCCCCGCGACTGCCCATCGCCGGACACTGCCGGAACAGCGGACGGCCGTGGAGGAGGAATGGGACTTGGCCACCAGGTCGGCGAGCAGCGGTGGCGACAGGAGAGGAGCCATCGGGTAGAGGATGTTCGATCGCGTTTCGGTGCGAGGGAGAGGGCCGGCTGGATCCGGTGGCGGTGGGGCTTCGCTTGCTCTGTTTTGCTGCGTTTTCCTCGCAGCCTGCGTTATTACGGTTTTTCTCAACCACACTTCTCCCGCGATTTTTCTCCACTGTTCTTGACGAAACTGACCTTGCTGATGTTTGTATTCGCGTGGATACCCTCAGCTATTTCTCCATTTCTCAATGTCCGTGGTGCAGTAATAAGGCATCTTCAACAACAGCCCGTAAATTTTCTCCCACATCCGTCCACAAACAAGGGATCAGTCCGTAGATGTGAGAGGATCATATAATTCAACCCACATTTTAACAAATCGAACCAAATTCATACAAATCGGCTGATATTCATTAAAGTTCGGATAAAAATAGCATAAATCATCCACACATAGCATGCAAAGTAGGTCTAGTGCAACAAGATCTCAAAGTCGACTAGATCCCAGATGTTCAAAAAGTTTTTTATGAATGAATCATGTCGTCCCACACATACTCCCCCTTCAGCTTCATCCAACAGTGTGTGCACGTAAATGGTTGTTCCTCTACCCTGTAGTACACTACGGCAGCGCGTGCGGGCTATAATAACGTTTAGAGCAACATTGAGAGGAAAAATTAAACAACAAGTTGAGTCAAGTTGAGCAAAAGAAGAAAAACTTATAATCCCATCCTCTGCCGTGTGCAATGGTCACCTGGCCTCGAGCTAACGAACCACGTCGCAAAACTTGGTGACGATGATATGGATAGCGTGCCAGCGATACGACAACGACCTCACGTTACGTGCTTGAATGATGTACATGTCGTAGGGCACAATGTGCTTTCGAGCGTGAAACTTTTCATGCACTTGCTCCTAGAAGGGCTCCCCTTTGCTCCTGCCTACGAAATCCGCAGATACGGCCTGCCACGCATCGCACAACAACTCATTCTCCATTGTCGAGTAGCTCACTATCCTTCGTACTCTAAAAAAAATGACATATCATTTGAAAATAAGCTCAATGGCATTTGACCGAACACCTGTCGGGCGTGGTGTCCGCCATGGAGGTCGTCAACACGGGGCAAAGTGTACTTGGGTACAAACGGCTCCACGGTGGAAAGCTTCGTCAGAACGGCGAGCGGGCGCGTTGGTGCTGGTTGCGGACGTCCGAGAATGCCTCTGTGTGGTAGCCGGAGACGAACAGCAGCGACGGCGGAGGTGAAGAGTGCAGATGCAAAGCAAGGGGGAGAAAGGGGTGGAGTGAAAGAAAATGTGTCTAGAAGGGGGATTGGGTGGGCCGGAGGTGTCGGAGTCCTACGTTTCGGGTGTCCGGACTTACGCAAATCTCCCTTCACTTTGTCTCCAATTTGCAGGAGAAATCTCGTCCAGACCGCTCTGTGGATCGATACAATCCCGCGTTGGATGTCTTTCTCAGTCCGGACATCGCAGTCCGGAGGGTTGCGGATCCGCTTCCAAGATGCCCTGAATCCCACTCTCTTTTTTTTGATGAAAAAATATACTTCTTGCGGTGAGCCTAGTTGTCATCATCAAGTTTTCTCTCTCTATTTCTTCATTATTATGCTGCTTGCAGTTTACAGTGCTAGTTTTTTGCGGGTGAGCTTGCAAGGCTTTTCTGACAGCGAAGTCGGCGCCATAACTTTTCAAGGCTTCAAGTTACGTGATGCAAATAAGTCGTTTCGAGGGATAATGTTGCACATGGATAAGCTAGTAGAGCGGGACTCTCCGTTGCTCCAAGCCACGGAGATCGGGGGAGTCTGACGACGCGTGAGTTTGAAAGTCATCTAGCATATCAAATTGTGGAAGCATACAAGCTTCATTAGTGAATAATCAGAAGTTGGGTCAGCAGGATTCACAACAAACGGCCACGTAAGGAAATTTCATGTAAGTTTCATGATCTTTATAGACTTAGTCCGATGGCAAGATATGATGGTCTTGTATAATTGTCCTCAAATTATGTAGTCCTTCCGTCGGGAAATAGTTGTCTTCAAAATGAACAAAAAGGATGTATCTAGATGTATTTTAGTTTAGATACACTTTTTTTTGTCTATTGTGATGACAAGTATTTTCGAACGGAGGGAGTAGTAACTTCGTAATCGAATAATGGATTCACGCTGTCTTCCCTAACTACAAGATGTGAAGTGCAAAGTGTGGAGTACAAAGTAGTATCTCCTTTTAAGAGTATTGTATTTTTCCATCTCCTTGCTAAATTTGAGAAGGTTGGATTCATAATATAGGGGCTATATATATTCAATTACTCCGTTCCGAAAAAATATATATATTCAATTATTCATGCTTCAGACTTCAGCAAAAAAGGTGTGGGCCCTAGGCTCCTGGTTGAGAACCTAGAACGAGCTGGTGGTGGTGGTACATGGGCATCAGCCGTGATAGGGATAGGATTTGTCAAAACAAAAAAATTGACGTGGAGATTGAAAACATTGTATATGTCTGTGTAGGCTGACTTGGCAACTTCACTGCCTCCACTTTTGAGTTCAGGGGGCACAGGGGTGGGACCCATAGCCCCATCGCGGGAAATCGTCCACAAAATCTATTCGAACAGCCAGAAAAATATAATCAAACTAAACAAATGTTTTGGAATAATAATTTAAAAAGAAATTGGAGTCATCCATCTCATTTGTCATAGTGCCTTCAATACTCTGCATGCCATTAGAACTAATAACCAAAAGTCCAAAACAATATAACTTCTATCAAAACCATAAAACACATGATCAAATTGTTTAATTAATGTAGGAATGTAGCCTCACTATCAGACAACCAATCCTTTCGGGAAGCACCAGAGATTCGGTTATTGATAAATAGCAGGAATTTTAGAATTTTACCATCCAAAATAATTTTTAATACATTATATTCGTATAATTATTGGCTAAAATTATAATTATAATGGATTGTGATAATGTCTGATCGTCCGGAATATTGTATCAGATCTGGACGATCTCAATCCTGCATGTGACTGCTAATCTACGACTCCCACTAATAATCATGCATGCATATGTTGTCTAAATGGGCCATCAAGAAGAAGAAGTTGCCTTGCTATCGTTGCGGAGAGGCCGGTCATTTTGTGGCGGAATGTACCACGGCGCTTTGTGACTATTGTTGCAGATCCCAGCACGTGTCGAGCAACTGTCCTCTGCTCGTGGGGCCTAAGCCGGTTTGCACTATTTTTGGCGTTTGTTGCCAGGAGTTGATGTTTTTCGAGTCACCAGACATGGCACCGGTTGTTCAGTTGCCAGATAACTCTTTTCCGGCTGTAGTCAAGGTGGCTAATGGGTGCTTGACAGAGGCTCAGATTGTGCGTCAACTGCAGGATTTGGTTCCAGGGAATCATCAGTGGGATTTAGTCAAGTTAGAGGACCAGACTTTCAAGGTTGACTTCCCCACCAAGGAAGATCAGATGTATATGCTTAAGTGGGGCATGTGCAGGTATCCTAGTACCAGTATTTATCTCACTTTCGATGAATGGAAGGAGAAAGACCCAACTGGCACACCGTTGGAGAAGGTTTGGGTACGCTTTTATGGGGCGCCTCGTCGACTCATTAATAACTTTCTGATTGCTTGGAGCTTGGGTTCTCTTATTGGGAAGACTGAGGAGGTGGATATGCCATTTACTCGGTCTCATGGCGCGGCTCGTTTGCTAGTGAGTGTTGTTAGTGTGGAGTATGTACCAGATGTGGTCAAGTGGACTCACGCTGGAACTACATATGTGCTTGAGCTTGAGATTGAGGATACGCCCATACCTCAGGATGGCGAGGGTGGAGATATAGTTGATATGGATACGACAGAGGGTGGCGGAGGTGCTGGCAATCAGAATATGGGGACGGATGGCTCGCAGCATGATATGGCGAAAGGGCCGCCTCCTCCGTCTGGTTCTTCATCCGGGACGGCTTCGGAGGTTCAGGATACCTCTACACCGGCCAAATCTCTGCGGATCGGATCTTTTGAGTTACATTCGGCGCCGAGTCGCCTCTGGAGTGCTAGAGTGGAGTCGGATGATCCGCTGGAGGCTATTCTACCTTCGCTTCTCGACTTGGCTGACGGTGAGGGCCAGACAGAGGCTCTCGGCGTGGTGGCCATCCCTCCTACGGCGGTGGGAGGGGTGAGTGGTGACGGCGGGCAGGTGGCCCACTCTCCTCATTCTCCGACTGCCGGTGTGGACCTGGTGGGTCCCCGGGAGGATGTTGTTCACACACGATCTCCAGGGTTACCGGCTGCCCTAGTCTTGGACGGAGGGGAGATGGTCCTTGACGTGAGTCCGGAGCGCCCAGGTGGGGCGGCGGTGGCAGTTCCTGGTGTGACCGAGCCGCAATCGCCGTTGTCGACTCATGGTGGTCTTGCGCAGGTCAGCCCGGTGGGAGGGCTGGCGGGTGGCTTGGCTACAGACGGCGTTTCTCGCGATGAGGTCATCTCTTTTGGTGGGATTCCGGATCCAGTGTCTTCAGGGCGGCGGATGAGCTGTCGCTTGCAGGATCTTCCGGATGTCGATGATATGCAGCTTCGATGTGCCAAGCGAGTGGCCAAGCTCCATAACATTCAGACCACTACTGGTATGTCCGTTAACACTTCCAATTCCATTTTGCATTTCTCTGCGGATGAGATTATTAATAATGCCAATCAACTGGGGATATCGCTGGGTAGAAATGACAAAGAAGTAGCTAATTCCGTTAATGATATTTTGGATCTGGAGGCAGATCGTGCTATTGATATTCTTAATAATCTAGCAGCCATTAAACCTCTGAATGATTCAGAGGTGGCTAAGTTGGGGATAAATACTATTGGCAACCTTTGCATGGACCTGGATCCTACCTCCCTGGAAACGGAGGATGAAGAGGACTCTTCGTCTCCAAGACTGGAGATGGAGGACCCCTCATGGAAGAGGGGGAGTGGTAACGTAGGTAGTGAAGGTGGTCTTGTAGTTGGACCGGAGGATGAAGGTAGATCGAAACGTAAGTGGACGCGTAAGATATACCCAACTTCGGCGGTGCGTAGAAGCGTTAGAATTCGGACTTCTAAAAAATTTCATGATGAAAAATGAAAGGCATCTTCTGGAACAGCAGAGGTCTTAAAGACTTGGCTAAGAAAAGATTCCTGGCTGATGCGTCCATTGAGCATAAGCTTGATTTTATTGCTCTCTCGGAGACGGGACGGGATAATTTCTCCCCTCAGTTTCTTAGATCACTGTCGGGAGGGGTGGAGTTTGATTGGCACTGTTTGCCACCAAGAGGAAGATCCGGTGGGATTCTACTTGGGGTTAAATGTGATTCGTTGGAAGTGAGAAGTGTCATCATGGGGGACTTTGCGGTTAAATTTCGTGTCAGGTCGAAGGTGGACGGTTTTGATTGGGCGCTCGTGGCAGTGTACGGGGCTGCGCAGCCAGAGTTAAAACCGGATTTCCTGGCTGATTTAGTTCGTATTTGTGGGAACGAGCATCTCCCTCTCTTGGTTGGGGGTGATTTTAATATTATTCGTCGCCGGGATGAGAAAAATAATGATAATTTTGACGGCAGATGGCCATTTTTGTTCAACACTATCATTGAAAGCCTGGACCTCCGCGAGATTGAGTTATCGGGGAGGAAGTTTACTTGGGCCAATAATCTCCCTAACCCTACTTATGAAAAATTAGATCGGGTTCTTTCGAGTGTGGAGTGGGAACAGAAGTTCCCTCTGGTGACGGTACAAGCACTGTCACGGGAAATTTCAGACCACACCCCATTACTAGTTGATTCGGGGGAAGCCACGAACTTTGGTAATAGGCGTCCCTTCTCTTTCGAAACGGCTTGGTTTGATAGAGAAGGATTTATGGATCTGATTGCTAGGGAATGGGCGAAGGAGGTCGGAGGACGATCCAGCATTGATCGGTGGCAAAATAAGATTAGGCACCTTCGTAGATTTCTCAGGGGGTGGGCTAAGCACTCTGAAGGTATCTATAGGGCAGAAAAAGAAAGACTTCTTCTGCTGCTGAATCACTTTGACATCAAAGCGGAGCAGTCAATCTTAGATGCCAATGAGTTGGAAGCTAAGAGAATGGCTGAGTTAAAGCTCAAAGAATTACTCCGTGAAGAGGAATTAAAATGGGCGTTGAGGGCAAAGGTGCGCAAAATCGTTGAGGGTGACGATAACACGCAGTTCTTTCATATGATCGCGAATGGTAAACATCGAAAGAAGAAAATATTCCAACTTGAGCAAGATGAAGGCACGATTGTGGGACAGGACAATCTAAAGACCTACATCACAAATTACTATAAACAATTATTCGGGCCTCCTGACGATAATTTTGTTTCTTTGGATGAATCACGAATTCATGATGTACCTCAGTTAGTTAACGAGGAGAATGAGATTTTGACTGCCCCGTTTTCTGAGAAAGAGGTCTTTGATGCAATCTCCCAAATGAAAAATGGTAAAGCTCCGGGTCCGGATGGGTTCCCGGCGGAGTTTTACAAAAAATGTTGGCATATTATCAAGGGGGATTTGCTTCCGATGTTCAAGGACTTCTTTGAGGGACATCTGCAAGTGTTCCATCTTAATTTTGGAACGATCACGTTGCTTCCAAAGAAATCTGAGGCTGTTCGTATTGAGCAATTCAGACCTATTTGCCTGCTAAATGTCAGTTTCAAAATCTTCACAAAGGTTGGAACGAACAGGCTTTCGCAAATTGCGCATTCTGTGGTTAATCCGTCTCAATCAGCGTTCATGCCTGACAGAAACATTCTTGATGGCGTAGTGGTACTACATGAAACGTTGCATGAAATTCACACAAAAAAACTTGACGGCGTAGTTTTTAAAGTGGATTTCGAGAAGGCGTATGACAAAGTAAAATGGCCTTTTCTGCAGCAGGCGTTGCGCATGAAAGGTTTTGATCAATCTTGGAGAGATCAGATTACTTCGTTAACCCAGAAAGGGAGTGTTGGTATAAGGGTCAATGATGACATAGGACACTATTTTCAAACCCACAAAGGTTTGCGACAAGGAGATCCTATGTCGCCAATCTTATTCAATATCGTCATTGATATGTTGGCAATTCTCATTGGTAGGGCTAAGGAGGCAGGTCAGATCGAAGGCCTAGTTCCTCATTTAGTGGATGGGGGAGTCTCCATCCTGCAATATGCCGATGATACTATTCTTTTCATGGAGCACGATTTGGCAAAAGCTAGGAATATGAAGCTAGTCTTATGTTTGTTTGAGCAACTGTCGGGCTTAAAAATCAATTTTCACAAGAGTGAAGTTTTTTGCTTTGGGAGGGCCAAAGAAGATCAACAAGCCTACAAAGAGTTGTTTGGCTGTGACGTGGGGTCTTTGCCATTCACCTATCTGGGCATTCCGATTCATCACAGAAAACTCACTAATAGTGAATGGAAAACTATTGAAGACCGCTTTGAGAAAAAGCTAAGCTGCTGGAAGGGTAAGCTTATGTCTTACGGAGGTCGATTAATTCTCATTAATTCGGTTTTAACTAGTATGCCTATGTTTCTCCTCTCCTTTTTCGAAGTGCCGGTTGGTGTGAGGAAAAGGTTAGATTTCTACCGATCTCGTTTCTTCTGGCAAAGCGATGAATCCAAAAAGAAATATAGGCTTGCTAAGTGGGACATTATTTGCAGACCAAAAGACCAAGGCGGTCTTGGGATTGAAAACCTTGAGGTAAAGAATAGATGCTTACTTTGTAAGTGGTTGTTCAAGTTAGCTGGTGACACGGATGCAACTTGGGCACAGATCCTCCGTAATAAGTACCTGCAGTCAAAAACCCTGTCCCAGGTGACGTTAAGACCGACGGATTCTCCCTTTTGGAAGGGGTTAATGAGAGTGAAATCTGCTTTCTTTAACAGGGTAAAATTCATTATCGGAGATGGTACGTCTATTCGATTTTGGGAAGACACGTGGCTAGGGGAGACTCCTCTGGCACTACAATACCCAACACTTTATAATATTGTTCAACGGAGAGAGACTTTTGTTGCTACAATATTCAATACCATTCCGCTTAATATTCGATTCCGTAGGGCTTTGGTAGGGAATCGTTGGGAAGCGTGGCTCCATTTAGTGAGACGGTTGATGGATGTTCAATTGTCCCACAATCCGGACCAGATACATTGGAGACTAGCCAAGAATGGGGTTTTCTCTGTAAAGTCCATGTACCTGGACTGTATCAATACTAGTGTGATTCCCAGCTCGAAGCACGTTTGGAAAGTTAAGGTACCTCTTAAAATCAAAGTGTTTATGTGGTTCGTACATAAACAAGTTATTCTGACTAAAGACAATCTGGCTAAAAGGAATTGGATAGGATCTAAACGATGTAGTTTTTGTGATCATGATGAATCAATTAGACATCTGTTCCTTGATTGTCCTCTGGCCAAACTCTTATGGAGATCAGTTCAAATAGCTTTTAATATCAATCCACCTAGTTCGATTAATATGTTATTCGGGACTTGGTTGCATGGGATTGATCCGGTAATAGCAAGACATATCCGAGTGGGAGTATGTGCTTTACTATGGGCAATTTGGAACTGTCGAAATGATTTGGTTTTTAACAGAACAACAAATATTCATTTCTTGCAGGTCATCTTCAGAACCACTACTCTTATCCGTATGTGGTCGCTACTCACTCAGACGGAGGCCAGGGAGCATTTGGTTACTGCGTCTACCCGTTGGGAGATGGTAGCTCGGGATATCTACAACCGGTTTGGATGGCGGTCATGTAATAGGATAGGTGTTTAGCATCTTATCGTACTTTTACCGGCCGGTTGTGGCGATCTTGCTTTTAGCCTCTTTTGATTTACTCACTTTCAGATCTTGTAAGACCTTTGTTGGATGGTTTCTTTTTTAATAAGATGGCCGTATGCATCAGTTTGATGCAGAGGCCGGAGCCCAAGCTCCTTTTCTAAAAAAAAAAAAAAAAAATATGTTGATACCACTTTTTTTCTCCTAAGTATGTACTCTCTCTACCTTCCTCATGTGTATTAGAGCAACTAATTGCATGCGTGCAAAAAGAACAAAAAACTGATGTCATCATATATTCTCTCCGTTTTGAAACTTCAAAAGGTTTTGTAACTGTGATGGTCAGTCCAATTGAAAAACTGTTTTCACGTAAATAAATCGGCACGCAGATTCAAAACTAGATCCCATGTTGGTACGGTCCAACGATTTTTTTCTTCAAAATTTACCATGCCTGAGCAACATAATTTACCATATTATTTACACTGAAATTACTGGGGCTCAAAATAAAGTTCCTCCAACGTTTTCATCACATGCATACACTAGAGGACAAGAAAGTTAAATTACATCATATATTATCCCTATTTCAAAAATTCATTAAGTTTTGTAGCTCAAATAGTTTGTCCGATTCAAAATTTGTTTCCACACGAGACTTTCAAAACTAGATCTCATGTTAGTATGTTACGACGACCTTTTTTGTCAAAAAATTACCACAAGCTACGTTGTGCGTATATTACCATGATGTTTACAAAAGAGTAACCCGGCAGGTAGTGTTTTCAACAAAAAAATCCTGCGTAACAAAAGTTACCACGCATGGGTGAAGTAAGTTATTAGCTTTGTTATGCGTGTATGACCATGCTATTTGCACATGAGTTATTAGGGGTGTTTTTCAATAACTTTTTCCCAGGTCAGAAAAGTCACCACGCCTAAGATGAGTAAGTTATCAACTCTGTTGTGCTTATATTATCATGCTAATTACACAGAAATTACCAAGGATGTGGTTTTTGACAAACTTTTATCCCAGGATCAATAGTTACCGTGATGTTTCTAGTGAGTTATCAGCTTCGTTGTGTGCATATTGACATGTATTACTTGCTTAAAAGTTACGAGGGTATGTTCCTATCAACTTTTTCCTCCCAGGTCAAAAAATTTATCGAGGTGTTTGTACATGTCTTATCAGCTCCGGTGTGTGTATATTCTCATGTTATTTACACATCAGTCATGAGGGATGTTTGTCAACCCCTTTTATCCTCGAGTCAAAAAGTTATCATGCATGGACTGATTAAGTTATCAGATCTGTTGTGCGTATATTATCATGTTATTTACACAAAAATTATCGGGATTGTGTTTTTAACAAACTTTTATCCCATAGTCAAAATTTACCATGTTATTTGTAGTGGTTTATCAAATTTATTGTGTGTATAATACCGTGTTATTTGCATAGAAGTTACAAGGGTATGTTTTTCAACACTCCCCCCACACCGTGGGCAGGGGCGGAGCTACAGGGTGTCCAGGGTGGCCCGCGGCCCACCCTGGAATTTTGGACCAGGCTATACTATGTTATGTGTTAGAGATGGGCCATAGAAAAATAAAAAGGCCCAATACCAACCCATGTCTGCCTAGCCCAAACAAAACCTACCCAGCCGCTCAGACGCATCGAGCCCCTGCACGCCGTCGATGACCTCGCTCGCCGCCATGGCGCGGCTCGCCTGTCTCGCTGTCACTGCGGAGGAGGCGCCTTGCTCCCTGTCTCACCTGCCCGACGCTCGGAGCCTCCGCTCATCCGCGTCTGCGTTGTGCCCTGCCTACCCTAACCAGGTGTGCCAACAGAGCCACGGTGTTGGTGCCCTTGCAACTGCAAGCCGACGTCAGTTGATCTATTCCCCACTTCGATACTTTGCTCTTTTTATTTCTGATATGAGGCACTCTCCATTCCCCACTTTTTCATTTGGTAATTCCTAATTGTTATCCATTCCAGTACAGTCCATATGTAGCTGAGTAGCTGAACCGACGAACACATACACATAAAGGAATTTTGCACATAATTTGCTTAATTATGTGTACTAGTTTTCCAAATCCGTATTGCTTCTACCTGTGTCAATGACAAATGTTTAGATTGAGAGAGCACTTTCTGTCATGAGTTTAGTCAAGAGCAAATTAAGAAATAAGATGGGTGATAGTCTTTTGGATGACTGCCCAGGCACATACATCAAGCCGGGTGTTTTCTCCAAGGTGAATGAAGATGTGACAATGTAGGTTTCTTTTATGCAAAACTGAGACTTAATAGGAAATTTAGGTATATACGTAAGACCATATTGAACAATTTCTATGTGGTATTAGCAATTACTTAGAAATTCCTATTTATTGTCAATTTTCTTTGTAGGAGGACCACCCTGGTTCCAATTCCTAGCTCCGCCACTGACCGTGGGTCAAAGTTATCTTGGTATTTGTGCATAAGTTATCATGTTATGTGGTGCTTATACTACCATATCATTTACACATCAGTCGCCTCGACTGAGTAGGTTATCACCTCTGTTGTGCTTAAACTACAACGCTATTTACACATAAGTTATCAGTGAGATATTTGAACAAACCTTTTGTCGATGGAAGTTATCACGGTGTTTGTACGTAAGTTATCGGGTATGTGGTCCACAAATTACCATGTTATTTACATATAAATTATCAAACTATATTTCAATAACTCGTGATCAATAGACTTAAGCCGAGCTAGTCGAATAAATAAGAAGACATGCATGTGAAGGACAATGAACGAACTAAAGCAAATCATCTCATTAAAAATGTGTCAATCTCGCGTGCTAAGAAGTGTACCATGCCTAAAATGAACTGTGAATGTGGCAGGGTATAATACAAAAAATGCTATGCATCACAAGCACAACACCACGCACCAGATTTCCTTGCCGTTGTGTGATGCAAAAAGTCGCCTTCGTGAGTGCTACTTGTGAGCTAAGTTGGGGCTTCCTCAAAAAGGAGAGGATAAAACAGTACAATAGAGATAAATATTTCCCTTGGTTAAGAACCAAGGTTATCAATCCAGTAGAAGAACCACGCAATTCCTTGTGAATATCATCTACACACAAAATAACAAATACTTGCACTCAACGCAAACAAGGGGTTGTCAATTCCTTGGCGGTTAATTGCAAAGATCAAATCTCATAGTGATAGATAGATAAAAACACAAAATAAAATAACGATATATAAATTACAGCAAGGTGTTTTTGGATTTTTTTTAAACATATGATAAAGGTAGACCCAGGGGTCATAATTTTCACTAGAGGCTTCTCCCTCGAACAAAAAACATAAGGTGGGTAAATAAATCAATGTTCGATAATTGATAGAAAAGTGCATAGTTATGACGATATCCAAGGGAATGATCATGTATATAGGCATCACATTCGAGACAAGTAAACCGACTTTTGCCTGCATCTGCTCACTAGTACAGTGAGGTGCTATACAAACCGTTTTAACCTCTTTTCACGACGGCGTTCTGAGCCGTCGTCTAGTGAGTGACTGCGATTATGGGAGTCCTTCCCACACGATCCAAAAACTGTCATGGATATGCCCTCCTGGCACACACGGTCGGTAATATAAGGTCGCGTGCGACCAACGAGCGATCAAATACGGTTATACGTACAATTGTGCTAAAAAAATACAATTATACATGTCAAATCATTTCCGGTCGTAAGTACATCCTACACAGTCAGTCCCCGCTAAATGTTTCCATTCGTATGTACACTCCACACAGTCAATCCAAGGAATGTGTTTCCGTTAGTATGTACATTTCACACAGTTAATCCAAAAAGTACGTTTCTGTTCGTATATACATCCCACATAGTCATTAAAAAAATGTTTTCATTCGTAGTTACTCCCTCCGTTCGGAGTTACTTGTCTCGAAAATGGATATATCTAGAACTAAAATACGTCTAGATACATCCATTTCTGTGACAAGTAATTCCGAACGGAGGGAGTACATCACACACAATTTTCCCCGTTAAAAAACTGGCGCGCAAAGTATCATCAGACACGGACCCTTATTCACCACTATGTAAAATATGTGAACATCACAAATAATTCATATAGCTTAACCCGTGTGTGATGAGTTTGAACGTGCAAATTTTGGTTAGAATTTTCCTGGTTATAGTGGTCATCCACGTCATTGCATAATTTGGATACACAAAGGAGACTATAGCACACCCACACTTCTTAATCGAGCAAATTCAGCAATTAAACAGAGATAGCTGACCTAAACATTACTCTAACAAATTAACGACTGACACTCTTAATTAAACAAAACAAAGAGTACTACTACGGCTGGTGCTTGTCGATCTCTGCCGCCTCCTCCATTTCCAGCTCGCGCCCGACGGTCTCCTTGGGAAGGGGCTGAAGGAAATATGCCCTAGAGGCAATAATAAAGTTGTTATTTATATTTTCTTATATCATGATAAATGTTTATTATTCATGCTAGAATTGTATTAATGGGAAACTTAGTACATGTGCGAATACATAGACAAAACAGAGTGTCCCTAGTATGCCTCTACTAGACCAGCTCATTGATCAAAGATGATTATGTTTCCTAGCCATAGACATGAGTTGTCATTTGATCAACGGGATCACATCATTAGGAGAATGATGTGATGGACAAGACCCATCCGTTATCTTAGCACTATGATCGTTTAGTTTTACTGCTATTGCTTTCTTCATGACTTATACATGTTCTTATGACTATGAGATTATGCAACTCCCAAATACCGGAGGAACACCTTGTGTGCTATCAAACGTCACAACGTAACTTGGTGATTATAAAGATGCTCTACAGGTGTCTCCGAAGGTGTTCGTGGTGTTGGCATAGATCAAGAATAGGATTTGTCACTCCGAGTGTCGGAGAGGTATCTCTGGGCCCTCTCGATAATGCACATCATAATAAGCCTTGCAAGCAAATGACTAATGAGTTAGTCACGAGATGATGTATTATGGAACGAGTAAAGAGACTTGACGGTAACGAGATTGAACTGGGTATTGAGATACCGACGATCGAATCTCGGGCAAGTAACATACCGATGACAAAGGAAACGACGTATGTTGTTATGCGGTTTGACCGATAAAGATCTTCGTAGAATATGTAGGAGCCAATATGAGCATCCAGGTTCCGCTATTGGTTATTGACCGGAGATGTGTCTCGGTCATGTCTACATAGTTCTCGAACCCGTAGGGTCCGCACGCTTAACGTTTGATGACGATCGGTATTATGAGTTTATGAGTTTTGATGTACCAAAGGTAGTTCGGAGTCCCGGATGAGATCACTGACATGACGAGGCGTCTCGGAATGTCCGAGACATAAAGATTAATATATTGGACGACTATATTCGGACACCGAAAGTGTTCCAGATGTTATCGGGTAAAACCGGAGTGTCGGAGGGGGTTACTGGAACCCCCCCGAAGGAGTATGGGCCATAGTGGGCCAATGAGGGAAAGAGAGGGGCAGCCCATAGGGCTGGTCGCGCCCCCCTAGGGTTCCTAGTTGGACTAGGAAAAGGGTGGGAGGCGCCACCTCTCATTTCCTTCTCCTCTCCCCTTTCTTTTCCTACTCCTAGTAGGAATAGGAAAAGGGGGTTCCTATTCCTACTAGGAGTAGGAATCCTACTCCCTGGCGCGCCCCCTTGGCCAGCCGCACCTCCCCCCTTGCTCCTTTATATACGGGGCAGGGGGGCACCCAAAGACACACAAGAAACAATGTTCTAGCCGTGTGCGGTGCCCCCTCCACAGAAACACACCTCGGTCATACCACTGCAGTGCTTAGACGAAGCCCTGCGCCGGTAGCTTCATCATCTCCGTTACTACGTCGTCGTGCTGACGAAACTCTCCCGTGAAGCTCAACTAGATCAAGAGCTTGTGGGACGTCATCAAGCTGAACATGTGCTGAATGCGAAGGTGTCGTGCGTTCAGTGCTTGATCGGTTGGATCGCGAAGACGTTCGACTACATCAACCGCGTCACTAGACGCTTCCGCTTTCGGTCTACAAGGGTACGTAGGCAAACTCTCCCCTCTCGTTGCTATGTATCTAGTAGATAGATCTTGCATGATCGTAGGAAATTTTTGAAATACTACGTTCCCCAACAGTGGCATCATGAGCTAGGTCTATGCGTAGATGATATGCACGAGTACAACACAAGTGAGTTGTGGACGATACTAGTCATACTGCTTACCGACATGTCATACTTTGATTCGGCGGTATTGTTGGATGAAGCGGCCCGGACCGACATTACGCGTACGCTTACGCGAGACTGGTTCTACCAACGTGCTTCGCACACAAGTGGCTGGCGGGTGTCAGTTTCTCCAAATTTAGTTGAATCGAGTGTGGCTACACCCGGTCCTTGTGAAGGTTAAAACATCACATACTTGACGAAAAATCGTTGTGGTTTTGTATGCGTAGGTAAGAACGGTTCTTGCTAAGCCCGTAGCAGCCACGTAAAACTTGCAACAACAAAGTAGATGACGTCTAACTTGTTTTGCAGGGCATGCTGTGATGTGATATGGTCAAGGCATGATGAGTTATACGTTATTGTATGAGATGATCATGTTTTGTAAAGTTAGTGGCAACTGGCAGGATCCATATAGTTGCCGCTTTATTGTATGAAATACAATCGCCATGTAATTGCTTTACTTTATCACTAAGTGGTAGCAATAGTCGTAGAAGCAATAGTTGGCCAGACGACAATGATGCTACGATGGAGATCAAGGTGTCACGCCAGTGATGATGGTGATCATGAGGGTGCCTCGGAGATGGAGATCTAAAGCACAAGATGATGATGGCCATATCATGTCACATATTTTGATTGCATGTGATGTTTATCTTATTATACTTCTTATTTTTCTTAGTACGACGGTAGCATTATAATATGATCCCTTACAAAATTTCAAGGTACAAGTGTTCTCCCTGAGTATGTGTAAGGGCACTCTTCTCCCTAATGGTTTTGGTGATTGATGACAATACTCTTGCGGACTAATCGTGTGCTGTAAGCTCATACAGGTATATCTCTCTTATGGCACAAGACGATTGTTTGCCCCTCGGATCCCATGAAGGACGGTGTTTTCTTTTTGCTCCCTGTAGGTGGCATTGAGTGATAGGAAAGCCGTACTATTAAGAGGGGGTCCGCGTCGGAAAGGTTTGGGTAGAATCAACACGTACACATCTTTCTCCTCCACTTCCTTTCCTTGCTTCTCTGGAGGTCCAACCGGCCTTTCTTTCGTTGTGGCAATTCTGTGGCTTCTGTACTGATCTTCTGCCAAGCATGCGGTAATACCGCCTTGCCAAGCGGTAGTACCGCACAGGTACACGGTAGTACCGCTTGCCGACACGGTAGTACCGCTCCCGCGGTAGTACCGCGTCCCCATGCGGTAGTACCGTGTATCTGGGCCTGGCACTGGAGTCTAAGTATAAGAAGTGGAGCGGAAGTAATTTTTTACTTCCGCATACCGCACGGTAGTACCGTTTAGCTTAAGCGGTAGTACCGCTCAGCTTAAGCGGTAGTACCGTGTCGCATTTTGCTACTTCCGTTTTCCACTGCGGATGTAGCCACGGATGTAATTTATTTCATCCGTGGCTATATCAGGTCTTGTTATTTTGCCTTGGCGGTAGTACCGCTTCCCAAGCGGTAGTACCGCGCAGCCTGCGGTAGTACCGCTCGTAAGTTGCGGTACTACCGCTCTCTGCGGGCTGAAACCCAAAATAACGGTTGGATTTGTCCCCCCACTATATATAGGGGGTCTTCTTCTCCAAGGAGACTGACCTCTTCCCCCACTACTCCATTGTTGCTCCAAAAGCTCCATTTCCGCCCGATCTCTCTCCCTAGCCAATCAAACTTGTTGATTTGCTCGGGATTGCTTGAGGAGGCATCGATCTACACTTCCACCAAGAGATATTTGATTCTCCCCACTAATCCCTTGCGGATCTTGTTACTCTTGGGTGTTTGAGCACCCTAGACGGTTGAGGTCACCTCGAAGCCATATTCCATTGTGGTGAAGCTTCGTGGTTTGTTGGGAGCCTCCAAGTTGTGGAGATTGCCCCAACCTTGTTTGTAAAGGTTCGGTCGCCGCCTTCAAGGGCACCACTAGTGGAATCACGGCACCTTGCATCGTGTGAGGGCGTGAGGAGATTACGGTGGCCCTAGTGGCTTCTTGGGGAGCATTGTGCCTCCACACCGCTCCAACGGAGACGTACTTCCCCTCAAAGGGAAGGAACTTCGGAAACACATCCTCGTCTCCTTCGGTTCTACTTGTGGTTATTTCTTACCTTTACTCTTGCATGCTTTACTTGCTTAATTCCTATAGCATGCTTGTGTAGTTGTTGGGCTTATTGTCATTAGTTGTCTTCATAGTAGTTTATCTAGACAACTTATTTTGTCGCCTAATTTTAATTAGTTAAGAAAAGCTAAAAATTGTTAGTTGCCTATTCACCCCCCCTCTAGTCAACCATATCGATCCTTTCAATTGGTATCAGAGCCTCGTCTCTTTTTAAGGACTTTACCGTCCAAAGAGTATGGTTGACAACGTAGTCGAGACGGAGGACCATTCCGATGGAAATCCGTCCTTGCCTACGGTAGATGGGGGAGCCTCCGTCACTCGTGAGGAGTTCAATGTGGCCTTGACCACATTGAAAGAATCACTAGCGAGCGAGGTCAAGGGCATGTTTAAAGAAATGTTTGAGGGGCTTAAATTATCCACCTCACCGTTGGAAGTGGGTCGTCCCGCTACCAACGTGTCAGAGGCTAATCCCGACAAGGGAGAAGCTAGTAGTGAGCAAGCCCCGGTCACTAAGCATGGTAGTGGGAAATTTGCCCAATCTCCTCCGCCTACTCACTATGGAGGACCCGTCCCCACACCGCATTTAAATTCCGTCGGGCCCCCACCTAAGTTTGTTAAAAATACTGATTTTGCTACTTGGGTGTTTCGTTTCAAACGTCATATTAATCATTGTTCCACTAACCTCTGGAGAATCATTGAGCAAGGTTTTTATCCGTATGATCCTGACAACATGACTCCAAGAGAAACTGCCGATCATCAGTTCAACGAGTCCGCACTTTGCATTCTTCAAGACTCAATCCCTCCTGAAGACATTGCTCATCTTCGTCCATTCACTGTGGCCAAGGAAGCATGGGAACATGTTGGCACAATGTACAAGGGAAGCACAAGCATTCAACGCTCCAACTATGAAGTAGTGCAAGATGAAGCTGATGAGTTTGCAATGATCGAGGATGAAGATCCTCGTGAACTTTATCGAAGACTAACTATTCTTGCAGTATCTCTTCGAGACCATGGCAGTAAGGACACGAATGACAATTGGATCAAGCGCAAGTTCCTCAAGGCCATGATGCCCTATCACAAGGCCATGTCCTCTGTGATTCGTCAGAGACCGGACTTCCACACTTTATCCTCAAACGAAGTGTTGGATGAATTTGTTGCCATGAGGATCCTTGACGTTACCGCCGACAATGCGGTCCTAAGAGCTCAACGATCCAAGAAGCCTAATCTTGCCCTGAAGGCCAAGGCTTGTGTGGAAGAAGAGGAAGTTGAAGATGATGATGAGTGCTGCCCCGAGGACACCAAATATGCCTATCACGAGCACATGGCTCTTGCTTCTAGGCAATTCTGGGGCAAGAAGAATTCAAGGTCCAACTTCAACAGGAACAACTCCAGTGGGAACAAAGGGAAGCAACGAGTAAGGACATGCTTCAACTGTGGAAATGTAAGCCACTTCGTTGCGGATTGCCCATATGAGAAGAGAGAAGACTTTGGAGGCAAGCTTATTCGGAAGGACAAGTCAAAGTCCTATCCCAACAAGAACAACTTCATCAAAAAGACTCCTCCGAAAGTGTTGGTGGCTCAAGAAGAATATGTGGAGGATGATGACAATGATGAAGAAGATGAGGTGACCACTATGGCCACAATTGCAATTGCTACCACTCCGCACTCATCTCTATTCAACTCACCAAACGAAAACATCACCGCCAAGTGTCTTATGGCCAAGGCCACCAACAAGGTAACTCCGATCATCAACTCTACTATCTCTTCTAACCCCTCATTAACTAATGAGGGTGAGGGTAGTAAGGAGGGAGAAAATGAATTTGATGTGTTCATAAAGAATCTCAAGGGCAAATCCAAGAAGCATGTGGTTGCTCTCTTGGAACAACTCGGTGAGGCAAATGACATTATTGAGGCTCACGAGGAAACCATCACTAAAATGGAAGGGCATAGTCGAGACTATGCCGATGAGATATCGGATCTCTCTAACGCTCTAGAGGAGGAGCGTGGTCTTCGTTTGACTCTTGAGGAGTCACACAACGTTGATCATGCTAACTTAAAGAAAGATCTTGATCATGCTCTAGTTGTCTCTCGTGTTCTTAACTCTGAGAAGGCAAAACTTGCGGTTGATCATGCTAAACTCAAAGAGGAGTTTGACATACTTGACAAGGCTCACAAGGCCTTGAAAGGAATGCATGCTTCTCTCAAGGAGTCTCATGATCAACTCCAAGTTTCGCTAACCAAGGAAAAGGCTATCTTTCCTCGCATGGTTTTAATTGATAATGCAAATGCTACTAACCCATGTTGTGAGCATGTGCATCTTGTTGAAGAGAATGCCGAGTTGAAGAAGCAACTTGAGAAAGGCCTTGTGACTTGCATACAAGGTGAGAAGAACCTCAACGCCCTTTTGAGCAATCAAAAGGAAGTTGTGGCAAAGGAAGGGATTGGGTTTGCTCCTAAGCCCAAGAAGAAGAAGAATGACAAGACAAAGCAACCACCCCCTCTCCAACAATCCTTTGTGAAAGAAGGAGAGGGCACCTCTACCAAGAAGAAAAGTGGTGGGGTCAAGAAAAACTCCACCACACCCTCAAACATGGCCGGCGATTTTAATCCGTCATATGTTTTATGCCGTGCTAGTGATGGCCATGTGTTTGCTAAATTTGTTGGTTCTTCTTATGAGTACATTGAATGGTCCATTTGGGTTCCTAAGACCCTTGTCACTAACCTCAAAGGACCCATTACCAAATGGGTACCTAAATCCAAGCATTGATCTATTGTAGGGGTTTGCTTCCGGTGGGGGATCATGGTTGCTCGATAGCAGAGCCACAAATCATATGACCGGAAGCAAAGACTTGGTGGTGGACGTACATCTCGGCTCATCTATGGCCACCAACGTCGAATGGGGTGATGCTTCATCTTCTAAGGTATTGGGACTTGGCAAGGTGGTTGTCTCTCATGATCTCACGATCGAGAAAGTCATGCTTGTTGAGTCCCTTGCATACAATTTACTTTCTGTCCGCCAACTTGCACTCATGGGCTTTGCTACATTCTTTGATATTGATTCTGTGGCCCTCTTGTGGAGCAAGACTCTTAAAGTAGCCTACGTTGGGCATGTCGAGAACGGCCTCTATGTGGTTAACTTCTCGGAGCAACCCACTAAGGTTGCGACATGCCTAATGGCTAAAGTTGATGTGGGATGGCTTTGGCATCGCCGTTTGGCCCACGTCAATATGAGATCTTTGCAAAGTCTTCTCAAGGGGGACCATGTCCGAGGACTAACAAATGTTAGCTTTGCCAAAGATCGTGCTTGCAGGGCGTGCATTGAAGGAAAATTACATGAGAAGGCTCACCCTCCCATGACTATCATCTATTCAAAGAGACCTCTAGAGCTCCTCCACATGGATCTCTTTGGGCCTCCCACTTTTGATAGTCTTGGGGGTAGAAAATATTGCTTGGTGATTGTTGATGATTACTCAAGATATACCTGGGTATACTTCTTCAAGAAGAAGAGTGAGACCCAACAAACCGTCATCAACTTTGCAAATGAAGCTCAACGACAACATGAAGCAAAGATATTGATGATTAGAAGTGACAATGGCACCGAGTTCAACAACTACACCTTGGATGAGTTTCTTGGTGATGAGGGGATCAAACATCAATATGCCGCCCCATATACCCCTCAACAAAATGGTGTCGCGGAGAGAAAGAACCGAACTTTAATAGATGCTGCAAGAACCATGATGGCGGAATTCAACTCTCCATACAACTTTTGGGCCGAAGCCATCAACACCGCTTGCCATGCATCAAATCGTCTCTATCTTCGCAAAGGCTTGAACAAAACTCCATATGAGATTCTTACCGGTAACAAGCCCAATCTCAAGTACTTCCGGGTGTTCGGGTGTAAGTGTTTCATTCTTAAGAAAGGTGTTCGGTTGTCTAAATTTGAATCTAGAGCTCATGAGGGCATATTTGTTGGTTATGCTACAAACTCTCATGCTTACCGTGTCCTCAATAAGTCCACCGGACTCATTGAGGAGACGAGTAACGTAGAGTTTGATGAGAATAACGGCTCCCAAGTGGAGCAAAGTGGTACTTGTGATACAGGTGATGAAATTCCTCCTCGAGCCATAAGAAGAATGGGTATTGGATACATCCTACCCGTTGAGGAACCCCTTGTGGCCGAAGGAGAAGGACAACGTTCCACTCAAGTGGAACCATCACCAACCCAAGACCCACACGCTTCCGAAGAACAAAATGAAGGCCCTCAACCAGACGAACAAGGCCAAGTGCAAGATCAATCACGAGATGGTGGGGATCCACCAAATGATGCACAAGGCCAAGTTCTCTCCTCCGAGCAAGATCAAGATCAAGAGGAAGCTCAAGATCAAGATCTAGCTCCTGACGTCGCTCAAGATGACCAACTCAGTGCTCCTCAGTTATCTCTTGAAGAGCAATTGGAGCGTCGTGCTGCAAAAGTTGCCTCCAGGCTTGCTTCCAGAGAACATCACATGGAGAATATCCTAGGAAGCATCAAAAGGGGGGTAAGCACTCGTAGACAATTAGCAAACTATTGTGCTCATCAAGCTTTTGTCTCCTTTGTTGAACCTAAGAAGGTTTATGAGGCTCTCGAAGACCCCGACTGGCTCAATGCCATGCATGAAGAACTCAATAACTTCGAGCGCAACAAAGTGTGGCGTCTGGTGCCAAGACCATCGGAGAACCATAATGTCATTGGAACCAAGTGGATCTTTAAGAACAAGCAAGATGCCCATGGCATTGTCATCCGCAACAAGGCACGTCTGGTGGCTCAAGGCTACTCCCAAGTCGAGGGTATCGACTACGGTGAAACCTTTGCCCCTGTTGCCCGTCTTGAATCTATTCGTTTGTTGCTTGCCTATGCTTCCCATCATAACTTTAAATTGCAACAAATGGATGTGAAAAGTGCATTTCTTAATGGTCCCATTAACGAGTTGGTATATGTTAAACAACCCCCGGGGTTCGAGGATCCTAAGTTCCCCAATCATGTTTATCAACTTGATAAGGCACTCTATGGCCTTAAACAAGCCCCACGAGCGTGGTATGAGCACCTTACCGAGTTGTTACAAGATCGTGGGTTTGAAATTGGGAAAATCGACCCCACTCTTTTTACTAAGAAGGTCAAAGGGGAGTTGTTTGTATGCCAACTATATGTTGATGATATTATCTTTGGTTCTCCTAACAAAGCTTTCAATGATGAGTTCGCCGCACTCTTGACTACTCACTTTGAGATGTCCATGATGGGAGAGTTGAAGTACTTTCTTGGATTTGAGATCAAACAACGAAGAGAAGGCATCTTCATCAAACAATCCAAGTATACTCAAGACATGCTCAAGAGGTTCAACCTTAGTGATGTTAAGCCGGCTACTACTCCAATGCCAACCAAATGCCAACTTGACATTGATCCCAATGGTAAAGCGGTGGATCAAAAGGTATATCGCTCTATGATCGGATCTTTGCTTTACCTTTGTGCATCTAGACCGGATATTATGTTGAGTGTGGGAATTTGTGCACGGTTTCAAGCCTCACCTAAGGAAAGTCACTTTGTGGCTGTCAAGCGAATCTTTCGATATTTGGCTCATACCCCAAACTTTGGCTTATGGTACCCAAGAGGAGCGAACTTCAACCTTGTTGGTTTTTCTGATTCTGACTGGGCGGGAGACAAAGTGGATAGGAAGTCCACCTCAGGAGGGTGCCAATTTCTTGGTTGCTCTCTTGTTAGTTGGTCTTCCAAAAAGCAAAGTTGTGTATCTCTCTCGTCCACTGAAGCAGAATATGTGGCCGCTGGCAGTTGCTGTGCTCAACTCTTATGGATGAGGCAAACTTTGAAGGATTACGGTGTCATTTGTGACAAAGTGCCTCTTTGGTGTGACAATGAGAGTGCCATCTAGATTTCTCTCAACCCGGTGCTTCACTTCAAGACGAAGCATATTGAGATTCGGTATCATTTCATCCGGGATCACATAAGGCAAGGAGAGATCGAGCTTCACTACGTCAACACTCATGATAACCTTGCAGATATCTTCACGAAGCCATTGGATGAAGCTAGATTTCGCGAGTTAAGGCATGAGCTAAATATCATCGATTTGAGCAATGTGGTTTGAGTCTGTGCACACACACCCCTCACACTCAATATAGCTATCTTGTCTAGATGTAGGCATGGACATAGGGGGAGTATTGTTCTCTCAATGAACTGTTCCTCCCCCCATTATGCATAAACTAACCAAGTCTTTATCATTTGCCATACATTTGTGGTTTAAATGTTTCAAGTCGAGTTTTGGATCATGGGCCCAAGGATAATTCTTCGCGGTGCCATATCTATATACTCAAACATAGGTGGCCTCGGCCACCGCCCTCCTCTGAAGAGTGTGTTGGTTCACTTTGCGTATGCGTGCATTTATGTTTCTCCTTTTTTCTTTGCTTAAAGCCTCTTATCAGCCGTGTTTGTTCTTGGAGGAGCGGTACTACCGTGCAAACTTACGGTACTACCGCAGATGGGGTTACGGTACTACCGCTTGACCAGCACGGCAGTAATTTTACTGCCACTGGTAAAGCGGTACTACCGCCTGGCGAGCGGTACTACCGCGCAAGCGGTACTACCGCGATGACCGCGGTACTACCGCACGTATCAAAACGCGTGGGGGTTATAAGCCGGCAGGGGGAGTTCCATCTCCCCCATACCCATTCACTCCTAACCCCCACGTCGTCCCTGTATCTCTCTCTCTCTCAAGAACGCCGCCGGAGGACCTCGCCGGATCTCCTTCCTCGCCCACTCGTTTCTCTTTCCGACCGGTGGGATCGTTCCCCACCACGTCCTCTTGCCATGGATGCAGGTTTTTCCCCGTTTCCCCTCTTCTTTTTGCCTTGCCTAAGTTTTTAGGGTTAGGGGAGTTGCTTAGTGCGTTCTTGTGTTCTTCGTGATCTTATCCATGGATGCTTAGGTTGTGGGAGAGTGTTTGTGATCCGGAAATTTGCTTAGAGTTGTTGCCACGAAGTTACTGATCAGCCGTAGTACCGTGTGTAGATCGTGTTGGTAGTTTCGAATTGTTTATCTTCCCAGATCTGTTCCGTGCGGTACTACCGCTGGAGAACCGCGGTACTACCGCACGGTGTAAACCAGATCCGATCTGACCTTAGCGGTACTACCGCTGTACATAGCGGTACTACCGCTCCAGCGGAATTAAAATTTTAGTACTGCATGTCGAGCGGTACTACCGCGTCCATACACGGTACTACCGCTCTGCATGCAGCACTAATATTTTAGTTCCGCCCCCTCGGGCGGAAGTAAAATTTTAGTACTGCATGTCGAGCGGTACTACCGCGTCCATACACGGTACTACCGCTCCGCATGCAGCACTAATATTTTAGTTCCGCCCCCTCGGGCGGAAGTAAAATATTAGTACTGCATGAGCGGTACTACCGCGTCCTTACGCGGTACTACCGCTCCGCTTGCAGCACTAATTTTTTAGTTCCGCCCCTTTGGGCGGAAGTAAAATCCTACTACCGAAAGGCATGCGGTACTACCGCATGTGCCACGCGGTACTACCGCTTGCCCTCCGGTACTATTTTTTTTTACTTCCGTTGGGTCAGCAGTACTACCGTTTGGCTCACACTAGCTTCGTGGCATGTTCTCTTTTCTATTTCCTCTGGTTTCTTGTGTCTTTCGAGGCTCTGGCATTGATTCTTCTCGCGTTTGTTTTGCTGTGGTTGTGTGTTTGTGTTTTTAGGTGGTGGCTCCGGCTTTGCGGGTCGTCGTACCAACCCCGTTCGTGACACCGGTTCCAAGCGCATGCGTACCCCGAGCGATGTGCCAGAAGGCTCCAACCCCAATCCTCAGCGCCGGTACAAGACCTCAGCCAACAAGCGCAAGGAATCATCCATGTCTATGGAGGAAATGCCTGCTGGTGAGTTCATGGCTAGACGGAAGATCAACCCATATGGGGAACCTCGTGAGCACTTCCCTGGTGATGATGTCTTCTGGACCAAGCAACAGTATCGCATCTATCATGAGGTGCTCAAGACCAAGGCAAATTTGTATGTGGATGCTCACTGGATCGATGTGGAGCACATGAGGAAGGATACCAACAGGGCGTATTTTGCTGAAGCCCTTGACTTGATCGAGCAGCTGGGTCTGGAACATATCATGACGTTCCAGAACGATTTTGATCCTGAGCTCATTGCACAGTTCTATGCCTCGGTCAACTTTCAGGCCAAGGAAGATCGTCCCATGACTTGGATGACTCATGGTCACAAGATGACAGCCACTTGGAAGGAGTTCATGGATCTTCTTCAGCTTCCTGATGAGGGTCTCCACACCCCTATTGGTTTTCGGCCTCACGCCAACCCTGAAGCAGCCAACAAGGACAAACTTCTTCCTTTCTATGAAGCAAAGACCCTTGCTAGTGGCAAAACAACCTATGTGCTGAATCCCTTCCTGGACATTATGTATCGGATTTTTCGCAACACGCTGTTTCCTCGTGTTGGCGACAAGGACAAGGTTCACGCCTATCTGGTGGATATGCTTCTGATGTGTCAAGAGGCTCGCTCCGCTCAGGCTGCTCCTCTGGACATCTCTCACATCATGTGGAATGAGCTTCGGTTTGCTATCTACACTCGCAAGGTACCTATCTATGGTCCTTTCTTATATTTGCTCATCTCCAAGACTTGGGAGAAATTGTATCCAGAGGAGGAGTTGGAGGCCGACTGCTACCGCCACGATCCTATCAAGCTTCGCGTCAAGACTCGCTGGGCCAACACCACTACTCGCGCTCAGGCTGCTGCTGCCCAGATGGGCACTGAGGATGAGCCTATGGAGGAGCCTGCCGATGTCCGCTCAGGCAGATTTGCCCCCTCGTCTTCCTCTACCGTAGAGAAGCCGTCATGGGCCAAGAAGCTCCAGCAGAAGATGAAGGCTCTCTTCTGCATGCAGGCTCAGGGGCAATACCGTGCCCATGTGACTGACAAGAAGACTCGTCAGAGGGACAAGAAGATTCTGTCCGTGTATGGTGAAGCGATCTCAGATGGATCGGAGGACAACATCACTCCAGAGGCTACCTGGATGGCTCGTCAGGGATACCAGTGGACAGATTCTGATGATGAGTATCAGCCAGAGCAGCAGGGATCTGATGAGGACTATCAGGACGAGGAGCAGCAGGGCTTTGATGACGAGTATGACGACTGAGCTTCTCCCGGGCTGCCACCCATCTTCGTTTCCTCTCTTTCCCTTTGTGGTGTCTCGCTGACAAAGGGGGAGAGTGATTTGCATTTGCCGTCTTGTGTCGTCTTGTGTGTGTGTTTCTTTTCGTTGAACTTGGTTTTATTGTGCGTGTTTCTGTGAGACAATCCATATGGTGTAAGACATATGCCCTCGTATCGTTAAACTTATTATCATGTTCTTATGCTTATCCTATGCAGTTAAATGTTTTATAGAGTATCGCATGTGTAGACTATAGGGGAACGCCATACCCTGTATGTGTGCAGTGCAGTCCAAAGCACAATCATATGTAGGCATACATACAGGGGGAGCTCACCTATACTCTAGGGCTTATTTTGATGTCTCTATCATTTCTTCTCTGTGCAAATCTCGTGTTGTCATCAATACACCAAAAAGGGGGAGATTGTAAGGGCACTCTTCTCCCTAATGGTTTTGGTGATTGATGACAATACTCTTGCGGACTAATCGTGTGCTGTAAGCTCATACAGGTATATCTCTCTTATGGCACAAGACGATTGTTTGCCCCTCGGATCCCATGAAGGACGGTGTTTTCTTTTTGCTCCCTGTAGGTGGCATTGAGTGATAGGAAAGCCGTACTATTAAGAGGGGGTCCGCGTCGGAAAGGTTTGGGTAGAATCAACACGTACACATCTTTCTCCTCCACTTCCTTTCCTTGCTTCTCTGGAGGTCCAACCGGCCTTTCTTTCGTTGTGGCAATTCTGTGGCTTCTGTACTGATCTTCTGCCAAGCATGCGGTAATACCGCCTTGCCAAGCGGTAGTACCGCACAGGTACACGGTAGTACCGCTTGCCGACACGGTAGTACCGCTCCCGCGGTAGTACCGCGTCCCCATGCGGTAGTACCGTGTATCTGGGCCTGGCACTGGAGTCTAAGTATAAGAAGTGGAGCGGAAGTAATTTTTTACTTCCGCATACCGCACGGTAGTACCGTTTAGCTTAAGCGGTAGTACCGCTCAGCTTAAGCGGTAGTACCGTGTCGCATTTTGCTACTTCCGTTTTCCACTGCGGATGTAGCCACGGATGTAATTTATTTCATCCGTGGCTATATCAGGTCTTGTTATTTTGCCTTGGCGGTAGTACCGCTTCCCAAGCGGTAGTACCGCGCAGCCTGCGGTAGTACCGCTCGTAAGTTGCGGTACTACCGCTCTCTGCGGGCTGAAACCCAAAATAACGGTTGGATTTGTCCCCCCACTATATATAGGGGGTCTTCTTCTCCAAGGAGACTGACCTCTTCCCCCACTACTCCATTGTTGCTCCAAAAGCTCCATTTCCGCCCGATCTCTCTCCCTAGCCAATCAAACTTGTTGATTTGCTCGGGATTGCTTGAGGAGGCATCGATCTACACTTCCACCAAGAGATATTTGATTCTCCCCACTAATCCCTTGCGGATCTTGTTACTCTTGGGTGTTTGAGCACCCTAGACGGTTGAGGTCACCTCGAAGCCATATTCCATTGTGGTGAAGCTTCGTGGTTTGTTGGGAGCCTCCAAGTTGTGGAGATTGCCCCAACCTTGTTTGTAAAGGTTCGGTCGCCGCCTTCAAGGGCACCACTAGTGGAATCACGGCACCTTGCATCGTGTGAGGGCGTGAGGAGATTACGGTGGCCCTAGTGGCTTCTTGGGGAGCATTGTGCCTCCACACCGCTCCAACGGAGACGTACTTCCCCTCAAAGGGAAGGAACTTCGGAAACACATCCTCGTCTCCTTCGGTTCTACTTGTGGTTATTTCTTACCTTTACTCTTGCATGCTTTACTTGCTTAATTCCTATAGCATGCTTGTGTAGTTGTTGGGCTTATTGTCATTAGTTGTCTTCATAGTAGTTTATCTAGACAACTTATTTTGTCGCCTAATTTTAATTGGTTAAGAAAAGCTAAAAATTGTTAGTTGCCTATTCACCCCCCCCCCTCTAGTCAACCATATCGATCCTTTCAGTATGCACCATTGCGAAAGTTCGTCGTGCCGAGACACCGCGTGATGATCGGGTGTGATAAGCTTTGCATTCAAATATAACGGGTGTAAGATAGTTTTGCACACGCATAATACTCGGGTTAAACTTGACGAGCCTAGCATGTACAGACATGGCCTCGGAACACTGGAGACCGAAAGGTCGAGCGTGAATCATATAGTAGATATGATCAACATAAGATGGTCACCATTGAAAACTACTCCATCTCACGTGATGATCGGACATGGTTTAGTTGATTTGGATCACGTGATCATTTAGATGACTAGAGGGATGACTATCTAAGTGGGAGTTCTTAAGTAATATGATTAATTAAACTTTAATTTATCATGAACTTAGTCCTGATAGTATTTGCAAATTATGTTGTAGATCAATAGCTTGCGTTATAGCTCCCCTATGTTTTTGATATGTTCCTAGAGAAAAACTAAGTTGAAAGATGTTAGTAGCAATGATGCGGACTAGGTCCGTGGTCTGAGGATTATCCTCATTGATGCACAGAAGTATTATGTCCTTGATGCACCGCTAGGTGACAGATCTATTGCAGGAGCAAATGCAAACGTTATGAATGTTTGGCAAAGTTCAATATGATGTCTACTTAATGGTTTAGTGCACCATGCTTTACGGCTTAGAACCGGGATTTGTAAAACGTTTTGAATGCCACGGAGCATATAAGATGTTCCAAGAGTTGAAATTAGTATTTCATACTCATGCCCGTGTCGAGAGGTATGAGACCTCTGACAGTACTTTGCCTACAAGATGGAGGAGAATAGCTCAACCGGTGAGCATGTGCTCAGATTGTCCGAGTACTACAATTGCTTGAATCAAGTGGGAGTTAATCTTCCAGATAAGATAGTAATTGACAAAGTTCTCTAGTCAGTGTCACCAAGTTAGTAGAACTCGTGATGAACTGTAATATGCAAGGGATGGAGAAAGTAATTCCCGAGCTCTCCGCGATGCTGAAATCGGCGAAGGTAGAAATCCAGAAAGAGCGTCAAGTGTTGATGGTTAACAAGACCACTTGTTTCAAGTAAAGGGCAAAGGGATAGAAGGGGAACCTCAAGAAGAATGACAAGCAAGTTGTCACTCCCGTGAAGAAACCCAAAGCTAAACTCAAGCATGAAACTAAGTGCTTTTACTGCAAAGGAAATGGTCACCGGAAGTGGAATTGCCCTAGATACTTGGTAGATAAGAAGGATGGCAAAGTGAACAAAGGTATATTTGATATACAGATTATTGATGTGTACTTTACTAGTGTTCATAGAAACCCCTGGGTATTTGATACCAGTTCAGTTGCTAAAATTAGTAACTTGAAATGAGAGTTGCAGAATGAACAGAGACTAGTTAAAGGTGAAGTGACGACGTGTGTTGGAAGTGGTTCCAAGATTGATATGATCATCATCGCACACTCCCTATACTTTCGGGATTAGTGTAGAATCTAAATAAATGTTATTTGGCATTTGCGTTGAGCATGAATATGATTTGATCATGTTTGTTGCAATACGGTTATTCATTTAAAGTCATAGAATAATTGTTATTCTGTTTACATGAATAAAACCTTCGATGTTCATACACCCAATGAAAATAGTTTGTTGGATCTCGATCGTAGTAATACACATATTCATAATATTGATGCCAAAAGAAGCAAAGTTGATAATGATAGTGTGATACGTCTCCAACGTATCTACTTTTCAAACCCTTTTGCCCTTGTTTCGGACTCTAACTTGCATGATTTGAATGGAACTAACCCGGACAGACGCTGTTTTCAGCAGAACTGCCATGGTGTTGTTTTTGTGCAGAATAAAAAGTTCCCGGAATCGCCTGAAAATCAACGGAGAATTATTTCGGAAAATATAAAAAATATCTGCAAGAAGATCCACACCAGGGGGCCCAGGGCCTGTCCACGAGGGTGGGGGCGCGCCCCCTGCATCGTGGGCCCCCTGGTGCCTTACCGACGTACCCCCAGACCCTATATCTTCACTTTCGGGGAGAAAAAATTCAGGGAGAAGGAATTATCGCGTTTCACGAGACGGAGCTGCCGCCAAGCCCTAATCTCTCTCGAGAGGGCTGATCTGGAGTCCGTTCGGGGCTCCGGAGAGTGGAGATCGTCGCCATCGTCATCATCAACCTTCCTCCATCACCAATTCCATGATGCTCACCACAGCGCGTGAGTAATTCCATCGTAGGCTTGCTGGACGGTGATGGGTTGGATGGGATCTATCATGTAATCGAGTTAGTTTTGTTAGGGTTTGATCCCTAGTATCCACTATGTTCTGATATTGATGTTGCTATGACTTTGCTATGCTTAATGCTTGTCACTAGGGCCCGAGTGCCATGATTTCAGATCTGATCCTATTATGTTTTCATGAATATATGTGTGTTCTTGATCCTATCTTGCAAGTCTATAGTCACCTACTATGTATTATGATCCGGCAACCCCGAAGTGACAATAATCGGGACCACTCCCGGTGATGACCATAGTTTGAGGACTTCATGTATTCACTATGTGTTAATGCTTTGGTACAGTACTCTATTAAAAGGAGGCCTTAATATCCCTTAGTTTCCAATAGGACCCCGCTACCACGGGAGGGTAGGAAAAAAGATATCATGCAAGTTCTTTTCCATAAGCACGTATGACTATATTCAGAATACATGCCTACATTGCATTGATGAACTGGAGCTAGTTCTGTGTCACCCTAGGTTATAACTTCTACATGGTGAATTGCATCCGGCATAATTTCCCATCACCGCCAATGCCTACGAGCTTTTCCTATATTGCTAGTTGCTTATTTACTTTTCCGTTGCTACTATCAGAAAAACTACAAAAACACTATCATTACTTTTATTGATGCTACCGCCACTATCATATTACTTTGCTACTAAACTATCTTGCTGCAGATACTAAGTTTCCAGGTGTGGTTAAATTGACAACTTAGCTGCTAATACTTAAGAGTATTCTTTGGCTCCCCTTGTGTCGAATCAACAAATTTGCGTTGAATACTTTACCCTCAAAAACGGTTGCGACCCCCTACACTTGTGGGCTATCAAGACTATTTTCTGGCGCCGTTGCCGGGGAGCATAGCTCTATTCTTTAAGTCACTTGTGATTTATATCTGTTGATCACTATGAAGAATTTGAAGGACTCAAAAACCAAGATCTTACCCTCAACTACGAGGGGAGGTAAGGAACTGCCATCTAGCTCTGCACTTGATTCTCCTTCTATTATGAGTAAACTTGCGACACCTACTCCTGCTATTGAATCTGATATGTCGTATGTTCTTGATGATGCTACTTCTGCTATGTATGATGAAACTACCTCTATGCCTGATACTGTGCCACTAGGTGAATTTCTAGATGAACAAATTGCTAAGGTTAGGGAGAATGAAAATGTTGAAACTAATGATATTTATGAAAGTGATGATGAAACTACTCCCAATAGATATGAATTGCCTGTTGTGCCTGAGGGTTATGTTATGGATGAAGAAACTGCTAAAGACTTTCTTGCTTGCAATGATAGATATGATCTTAAGAAGTTATTAGCTAAGCTGGAAGAAAAGTCCTTGAATGCTAGAATGAAACATGACCTTGCTTTTGCTACTTCACCTACCTGTGTTACTGATAAGGATTATGAATTATCCGTTGAGCCTGAGTTAATTACTTTGGTTGAATCTGATCCTTTCCATGGCTATGAGTCTGAAACTGTTGTGGCACATCTTACTAAGTTGAATGATATAGCCACCCTGTTTACCAACGATGAAAAGATTTGTTACTACTATATCCTTAAGCTATTTCCTTTCTCGTTAAAGGGTGATGCTAAGACTTGGTTTAATTCTCTTGATCCTGGTTGTGTGCGTAGTCCCCAGGATATGATGTATTACTTCTCTGCTAAATATTTTCCCGCTCATAAGAAACAAGCTGCCTTACGGGAAATATATAACTTTGTGCAAGTTGAAGAAGAGAGTATCCCACAAGCTTGGGGGAGGCTTCTCCAATTACTAAATGCTTTGCCTGATCATCCTCTTGAGATGCATGATATACTTGATGTCTTTTATAATGGACTAACTGATGCTTCCAGAGACCACCTGGATAGTTGTGCTGGTTGTGTTTTCAGGGAAAGAACAGTTGAACAAGTTGAATTACTATTGAATAATATGGTGGCCAATGAAAATAATTGGACACTTCCTGAACCAGCCCCTAAGCCAACTCCGAATAAAAGAGGTGTTCTATTTCTCAGTCCTGAAAATATGCAAGAGGCAAAGAAATCTATGAAAGAAAACAGTATTAAAGCTGAAGATGTTAAGAATTTACCTCCTATTGAAGAAATACATGGTCTTGATAACCCGACATAGGTAGTAAAGGTAAATTCTCTTTATAGATTTGATGAAGGTGATATTCCTCGTTATAAGTCTACTAGCCAATGTCTAGATGAGTTTGATAATTTTATTGTGAAACAAGAAAACTTCAATGCTTATGTTGGTAGACAATTACAACACAATGCTTATATGATTGAACGCTTGAGTGATTATCTGTCTAGAGCTAAAGGTGAACTGAAACTTATTAGTATACATGCTTCTATGGTTACCACTCAAGTAGAACAAGTACTTAAGGCTCAGAACGATTTGCTCAATGAATTAAATAGTAAGAATAATGACTATGCTGTTAGAGTTGCAATTAGAGGTGGTAAAATGACTGAGGAACCTCTGTATCCTGAAGGCCACCCTAAGAGAATTGAGCAAGATTCTCAGAGAGCTAATTTAGATGCACCTAGTTCTTCTAAGAAGAAGAAAAAGAAAAATGATAGGACTTTGCATGCTCCTAGTGAACCTGTAGCTGACAAATCTGAGAATCCCAATGATATATCTGTTTCTGATGCTGAGACACAATCTGGTAATGAACATGAACCTAGTGATAATGTTAATGATGATGTTCATGATGATGCTCAACCTAGTTATGATAATGATGTAGAGACTCAACCTGCCGTTGATCTTGATAACCCACAATCAAAGAATCAACGTTATGATAAGAGAGACTTTGTTGCTAGGAAGTACGGCAGGGAAAGAGAACCATGGGTTCAGAAACCCATGCCTTTTTCTCCGAAACCATCCAAGTAAAAGGATGATGAGGATTTTGAGCGCTTTGCTGAAATGATTAGACCTATCTTTTTGCGTATGCGTTTGACTGATGTGCTTAAAACAAATCCTTATGCTAAGTATATGAAAGATATTATTACCAATAAAAGAAAGATACCTGAAGTAGAAATTTCCATCATGCTTGCTAATTATACTTTTGAGGGTGGAATGCCTGAGAAATTAGGAGATCCGGGAGTACCTACTATACCTTGCTCCATTAAGAGAAACTATGTTAAAACTGCGTTGTGTGATCTTGGAGCCGGTGTTAGTGTTATGCCTCTCTCTTTATATCGTAGACTTGACTTGAGTAAGTTGACACCTACTGAAATATCTTTGCAAATGGCTGATAAATCAACTGCTATACCTGTCGGTATTTGTGAGGATGTGTCTGTTGTAGTTGCAAATGTTACTATTCTAACGGACTTTGTTATACTTAATATTCCCGAGGACGATAATATGTCTATTATTCTTGGAAAACCCTTTTTGAATACTACAGGGGCCGTTATTGATTGCAACAAAGGCAATGTCACTTTTCATGTCAATGGTAATGAGCATACGGTACACTTTCTGAGGAAAAACAACCTCAGGTCCACAGTATCAATTATATTGGAAAAATTTCAACTATTACTATTGGAGGTTTTGAGTTTCCTCTTCCTACTATCAAGAAAACATATGACATACTTATTGTTGGGGACATACATATCCCCATTGAGGTAACCTAGTGTTATTCGAAAATTCTCCGGTTTCATGTTACTCGGAAAGAGTTTATTAACAAGACCTGATCAACCTTGTTAATGGATTCCTTTTGATGAGCATGGGATAGGTGAATCTAGATAGCACAACCTTCTGTACCCTCTTTTTACTTTCTGTCAATTAAGATAAATAAAGCAAAAATAGTATTTTCTGTCTGTTTCCAGACTTATCTGTGCAATAAAAAATATCTCGAAAATAAAAGTTCTCCAAATGCCATGAAAATGAAATATGATTTTTTTCTAGAATATTTGAGGAAATATGGCACTGAACACACAGCAAGGGGAGCCAGCACGTGGCCACGAGGGTCCAGGGCGCGCCCCCCTGCCTCATGGTCCCCACGTGGCCCCCCTCCACTTATTCCTGCACCCATACTCTTCTTCTTCCTCCCAAAAAAATCACCAACCAGCTCAAACCCGAGTTCTAGCTCATCTTGCTGCCATTTTCGATCTCCTTGCTCAAAGCACCATGCACCAAACTGTTTGGGGAGATTGTTCCTTGGTATGTGACTCCTCCATTGGTCCAATTAGTTTTTGTTCTAGTGCTTTATTTGTTGCAAATTTATGCTGTTGTGGTGACCTTGTTCTTGAGCTTGCATGTCAAATTTTCTTGGTCCCAAGTAGTTCTAATGCATGATATAGTCTCTAGGCACAAGTAGGAGTTGTTGCTATCAATCTTATTGAGTTTGGTTAACTTTTATTTTGAAGTTACTAAAAATTTCAGAAATTTCATAAAATTGTCTAGGAGAAACTTCCAAGGCGGTTCTTCAAGGAAGCATGAATCGAGGCTCGCGTTCCAAGAGCCGGACGATGAACTACCGAGGGATGCTGACGTATGGCCTTGTGAATGGCCATCAGATGACTTTATGGATCAAGCTGGCATCAAGGATGAATTTTACGCATACGTGCACAACGCTGACATCGAGGGCATCATACAAGATAAGTGCACTCAATACCGTGGCTTAACCGATCGCTTTGTGAGAAGGTTTAAATTTTCATCTTCATCTAATTCTCACACTGTACTGTTTGACATGTATGATAAATCTTATACCATGGATTTAGAGGATTTTAATTATGCTTGCAAGCTCCCACAGTGGGGCAGTATGAGTGATCCTCGCAAATCTGAATTTAGAGAATTCCTTGCTAGTATTACAGTGGGGGAGTCCAGTGAAGTCACACAAGCTACCATGGGGAGCATACATTTTCCTGCTATTCATTACTTTGCTCTCTTTATCGGTAGATGCATAGATGGTAAGGATGAGGCTTGTCACATGTGTGTCCCTGATCTTAGTGTTCTCAGGAGTGCTGTACTAGGTGATAGGCAATATAACTTGGGAGCAGTTGTTGCACGTAGGCTACACCATAATGGCTTGCATGGAGAATTATTTGGTGGGATCTATGCTACCCGCATAGCCCGCTTTCTTGGTGTGCCGGTGCACGAGAATGATGAACCTTTACCTCATGCTTATTTAGATTGCCATGCTATGACTAGTCACAGGTTTATAGAGTGGGATGATCAGACCCTCAAATATCGACTAATCTTTAACAAGCAGCATGACATCCCTATTGTTCTTCCTGCCCCTACTTTGTTTAACTTTCAGGAAAAAGGGAGATACACTATAACTATGGAGGAGGCAAATGCTTATTATAACATGATGGAGGCAGCCCGCCTTCGAGATGCAGCTCAGCATGCAGTATCTGCTGCATCCCAGTACAACCCCAACTACGACTTTGGATATCCGTTAGGCCAATACTGGCCATAGACCAACTTAGGCCAAAAACCTAAGCTTGGGGGAGTACGTATTTTTCACCGACTTTACATTCATGTTCACACACTTATTCTAGTTGTCGGTGCTCACACTCTTTCACTGTACCATCCATGCTTAGTTTCAATTTCTTTTTCTTAGTCTTTTTCTTGTGTGCTAGAAAAACCCAAAAAACAAAAAAAATATTAGTTGTAGCTTCTAGATAGTTTACTTTCTTTGCTTGTAGTAGTAGTTAAATTTAAAACCCAAAAAGATTTCCCGTTCTTCTTTTGCTTGTTGGGAGTTTTCCCGTGTAAGTAGTTTCTTTTCTTTTCTTTGGGGGTTAAGAGTAGAAGACCATGATTGAAAATGCTTAGTGGCTCTCATATGCTTTGTTGTTGATTTAACCTTGAGCCATATTACCTTGTCTTCTCTCTTGTATTTAATGTCTGCAGATTCCAGCTTAGTCCAATGCACGTGCACTATTATTATTATCCACATCATTCGGTCGTGCGAGTGAAAGGCAATATGGATGATATATGATGAACTAATTGAGATGAGAAAAGCTGGTATGAACTCGACCTCTCTTGTTTTTGTAAATATGATGGCTCATCGTTCCTGATTCAGCTTGTTATGAATGAAACATGCTTGCAATGACAATTATAGATCATAGCTACTTATGCCATGCTTAATTAGCTGAGAGTTTATAATGGTCTATCTTGCGTGCCAACATGATATTAAAATGGTTGTGATGTGGTATGATGGGGTGGTATCCTCCTTTGAATGATTTAAGTGTTCTGACTTGGCACATGTTCACGCATGTAGTTGAAACAAATCAACATAGCCTCCGCGATATTTATGTTCATGGTAATTTATATCCTACTCATGCTTGCATTCATTGTTGATTAATTTTAATGCATGTTCATGACCATTGTTGCTCTCTAGCTGGTCGCTTCCCAGTCTCTTTCTAGCCTTCACCTGTACTAAGCGGGAATACTGCTTGTGCATCCACTTCCATAAACCCCAAAGTTATTCGACATGAGTCCACCATACCTTCCTATATGCGGTATTTACGTGCCGTTCCAAGTAAATTTGTATGTGCCAAACTCTAAACCTTCAAATGAAATTCTGTTTTGTATGCTCGAACAGCTCATGTATCAACTAGGGCTGTCTATATCTTCCATGCTAGGTGGGTTATTCTCACGATGAGTGGACTCCGCTCATCATTCATGAGAAAATGGCTGGTAATCGGGATGCCCAGTCCCATGCTCAAAATCATAATAATTAAACAAAACTCTCCCAGGGCTGTTGCTGGTTCGGACGGTACCCGTTGTTTCGGGCTAGCTGTGGAGTGTGCTTGTTGGTGGTTGGCGGAGTATAAACTTTATCATTCTGTTTGGGAACCGCATATAATGTGCGTAGCATGGGAGATATCGAGATTCTTGGTTGTTATGTTGACAATGAAAGTATACCGCCCAAAATGTTACTCATCTCTATTTAAAAATCGAGCTCTGACACCTCTACAAATCCCTGCTTCCCTTTGCGAAGGGCCTATCTATTTACTTTTATGCAGAGTCATCATCCTTTTATCAAAGAGCACCAGTAGGAGAGCACCTCTGTCGTTGCATGTATTACTATTAATTTGCATTGAGTATGATCATGACTGAATCTCTTTTACCTTGAATTACAATGTCTAGTCTGTCCTTGATCTTTAAAGGTGCTCTGCATTTATGTTTTGCGGTCTCAGAAAGGGTTAGCGAGATACCATCTTGTTATATCATATCATGATTGTTTTGAGAAAGTGTTGTCATCCGAGGTTTATTATTATTGCTCACTAGTTAATTATGCCATTGATGTGAGTAGTCTTGAGACATGAAAGTTATTGTGAATGTGGTTAGTTCATGATCATGTTGAAAACCTGGATGCTAGCTTACATATGTACAACAACAAGAGCAAACAAAGTTTGTCAAAGTTTTTCTTTATCACTTTCAGTTTATCAACTGAATTGCTTGAGGACAAGCAAAGGTTTAAGCTTGGGGGAGTTGATACGTCTCCAACGTATCTACTTTTCCAAACCCTTTTGCCCTTGTTTTGGACTCTAACTTGCATGATTTGAATGGAACTAACCCGGACTGACGCTGTTTTCAGCAGAACTGCCATGGTGTTGTTTTTGTGCAGAATAAAAAGTTCTTGAAATCGCCTGAAAATCAACAGAGAATTATTTCGGAAAATATAAAAAATATCTGCAAGAAGATCCACACCAAGGGGCCCAGGGCCTGTCCACGAGGGTGGGGGGTGCGCCCCCCTGCCCAGGGCGCGCCCCCTGCCTCGTGGGCCCCCTGGTGCCTAACCGAGTACCCCCAGACCCTATATCTTCACTTTCGGGGAGAAAAAAATCAGCGTGAAGGAATTATCGCGTTTCACGAGACGGAGTCGCCGCCAAGCCCTAATCTCTCTCGGGAGGGCTGATCTGGAGTCCGTTCAGGGCTCCGGAGAGTGGAGATCGTCGCCATCGTCATCATCAACCTTCCTCAATCACCAATTCCATGATGCTCACTGTCGTGCGTGAGTAATTCCATGCCAGGACCGGGTTTTCGGGGTATTAAACCCCCAAAAAGTGGCCCTTGTGCTCACCAGCCCCAGGATTACTGTTAGCTGATGAGGCACCACTTGATACAGAAATACCAAGCAAAATACAAAATATGTAGTACAAGACCATTCTGGCCTGAGAGTACAACACAAGGTTTCTATTGGTTGATGGAGGAAGCGGTTTCTAGAACATCGGTGTCTGTGGGACTCCATTTCCCACGGGAACAGCTGACCAGATTAACTTCTATCTTCGCGAGGCTGCTCTCACCATTGCATAGGTTCTGGGGCGGTCGTCGCAACGCTCCTCTCCATGCAAGAAATCTGGCCAAGACAATAGCCAGGGACAAGCCAGTGAGTACTTTGAATGTACTCGCAAACATTGTGAACAGATGTACAATATAACAAAAGAAAATCATGCTCGGAAAATATTCGATGATCCCAATGTTAGCTACGAAATGATAATCCATGATGCAAGTAGGTTGTTCATATAAATATGAATATGCAATCAGGGAGTGAAAATAAAAATAAAGCATACCACAGTCGGGCGTCTGAGCGACACCACAGAAAGGGCTTATAAGGAAAATAAATAACAAGCATGCCACAGTCGGGCGTCTGAGCGACACCACATAAAGGGCTTATAAGGAACATAAATAACAAGCATGCCGCAGTCGGGCGTCTGAGCGATACCACATAAAGGGCTTATAAAGAAAATAAACAAACAAGCATGCCACAGTCGGGCGTCTGAGCGACACCAATGGCTTATAAATAAAAATAATGACGGTGAATATCCAGAAGGTAGAACCATCCCAGGGATACTCAATAACTCAAATATTAAAAAGGGTTACTCCATAACAATAACAATAGTAACAGTCATCATAGGTCGCAAGTCATGATCCATGTTCTGTTTTAGTAGTTTCTCCTCCGAACACCGACACTAAGACCGACACTTGACCCATCCCAGACTGTAGTCCTAACCCAGGGACACGGCTATTAAAATAGATTTAATCTCTGCAGAGGGTGTACTTTTTGCCCACGAGTAACGGATTCCTTTAGTCCATCGGGACTAATTCCGTCTATGGTCTTTTAATTTGAAAACACACCTGACCGCACACACCGGCCTAACTTACCGGTGTCTGAAATCACCCACGACACCCGTTAAGCGAAACTCTAAGTGGGGAGGCTACAACCTCGACTAGCATGGGATCGCAAAATTTATAACGCGCGCAAACTGGGGGAGCTACCCCCTTCGACTCCAACCGAAAATAGCCATGCCCCCTGACCAGGTGGCATGCCTACCAGATGCAGCCGGTATCTTCCACCATGGCCTCTCTGTACGGTGTGTGTTAGGACACGGGTTGACAATTTACTGAATCGTACCCTACCTGTGGCAGGGACAAGTGGTAGAACGAAACTAGTATGGGGGTTACTGGAACAAGGCTTGATCTATGGCCGACTTAGGAGGTTCAAGCATCACTTGTATGATTAGCATAACCAATATATTCCACATCAACCGACGGAACCACTACTCATCATACCTCACCATGCCATACCAGACACCACCGTCCCGACGAGGAACTAGTGACAAGCTCGTGTCTACACAAGACATCCACTTTCACAGCTTTCTTCCGTTAGGCATGAAAGGCATACGAGGGGGATTACCATCACACACATATTGATTTTCAACAGCAAGGAATCTACATCATGCACTCATGGGTATGATCAAATCATCACATAGGAAAATGAATGCATCCATGTCAAGGTGGTGTTGTAATCGCATCAAACAACACACCACAATTATTGAGCCAGGGTTCAAAACGCTTGCCTTCAAGTAGTGGAGAGGCAGAGTGCATCCCAAAACTTTAGAAAGTTTCTTCCTTCTTCAAAAATCCTATTTAAGAAAATATGAAATTAACACATAGTTTCAAAACAATACAAAAAAGTTGTTTGGAAAATTTTCAAATAAATATGAAAATAAACTAGACCAAAATTGAGAAACAACAGAAAAAGAATCAAGTCATTTGGACTTATATTTAAAAAGTTGTAGCCAGTCAAAGTTCAGTCAACTTTCTGTTTTTAAATAAAGCCAGAAAAGAAAATGTTTCGGGGAAGAATACATGTTCGATGCAGGAAAAACGTACTTTGGCGTTTACGCTTCCACTTAAGCCAGCGTGGGCCGGCTCTGGGTCACTGACAGTGGGTCCCTTGGGCCCACTGGTCAGGTTTGACCAGTCGCCCGCCTCCTTCCTCCTCTGTCCGAGCGGGGCGGGGCTCCGACGATCGCCGTCGACGAGCCACGACTCCTCGAGGGGTTCTGAGGGCGGGGATGGATCCGCCAGTCTGGGGCTGTCCTCCCGGTAGTCGTTAGGTCGGCGGGGGTGGAGGGAGTTGCCGGCGGCGAGCTCCGCGGCGGAGGTGGCCTCGGCCGGAATTGGGGGTCTTGGCTGCGGTGGCTCCGGGTCGTAGTTGAGAGTATGGGCAGCTCCGCACGAGCAAGGTGAGCCTGATGGTGGTGCTGGATGGACGTGGGAGCGTCTGCTCACAGCGAATGGAGCTGGGATGCGGCGGCGGCCAAACTGGCCGGAGACGAGGGAGACAGCCCTCCTGTCGTCGATTGCTGGGTGTTGGGGCATCAGGGAGATGGCTTGAGGTCGCCTGAGTCCTCGGACAGGCTCGGGGCTCCTATATATAGCACTCGAGGTCGGTTCCGCGGCAGCCGAAGATAAGCTCATCGGCGAACCACCGTTCTGTTGCAGCAGGGCGACGTGGAGGCGGTGGGCGCTAGCGGACGGCTCGTGGATAAGCTTGGACTGCTCCAGGGGGCAGCTGGCGCGCTGGAGTGGCTTGGGCGGCACCGTCCGTGGCAGGGGCGCACTGTGGTCGTCGGCGTGCCGCCAAGGCCGTTTTAACGGGGTGCTGTAGGGCGTCAGGGTGGCCCTGTGCTGTGGGAGGGACCAGGGCGTCTTGGCTGCGAGTGGAAGGAACCAGAACGAGCTCGGGGGAGACGGCAGTGGCACGCGGCGACGCGTGCGCACGCACGTGCAAAACGCGTGCTCTGCTCGCGCTCCGGGCATGCACGACAACTGCTCGGCAGAATGCCAAGGCCGGCTAGGAGGTTTGGTTGGGGCTGGGGTTTAACAGGTCTAGGTTAGAGGCATCCAGGAGCTTAGTGGACAAAGTTACGGGGTCAGTGGATCAAGTTGGTAATGCAAACTAAAGATCATGCCCAAGGCTTGCTATGCATATAAGGTGTTCGACGGAATGCCATGAGCATCATGGCAACTCTTGGGGTGGCCAAAATCTCCAGACCAGTGCCTCTTTAGGTGTAGGAGATGGTGACAAGGTTAGTTTGGCAAAACCAGAAACTTGCAAGTGTAAGTTTTTGAGAAACTCAATTCTGGACAGAAACAGAAGGCATTATTGCATGGACCAAAAATGCTCCGAATGGTCCAATCTCCTGGACTTAAGGGTTTTGAAGGGAGGACTACAAGCAGGAGAAAACTCATGGCCAAAAGAGCAAGTTAACATCTGGCTGCAGTAGAAAGTGCCAATCTGGACCAGAGAGCAAAAGAGGATGTTTTGCTCAACTTTTTCAAAGAACTCCAAAGGATTTTTGCATAAAAGTGATGTAGGGACTTCACAAGACATCCCAAATTTTTGGTGGAATTTTTAAATAAATCTATCAAAGGGTTGTAGTGCAAATAGAGCTTTAAAACTAATGAAAATTCACTTTAAGAGATAAAGCTTAGGGAAAAATAATAATGCAAATAAACCCACTGGTAGAAGAAATGTTTTTCTTGGGTAGGGCAAACAAGTCCAATAATATACTTGAGAAGTTTTCATCTGAGGTAAAAAACTCCATAATATCAAAAGAAGGGGTGGTCCTGAAACCAAAGAAAACCCAGAAAGTGAAAGGTTTAATTCCCTGGCAAAATTTTGATTTATAAATCAAGGTCAAATTTTTTGGGGTGTTACAACACTACCCCCCTTAAGAAAAATCTCGTCCTCAAGATTTGCTAAAAATTGCTATGAAAAGAATTACTTCTACTATCACAAAGTGATATCACAAAAAATAACCATCCTACTCATGCAATAGAATGCGGCTATAGTGAATGGGCAATAAGTGGTGTAAACTGTAGTGTGAAATACTGGTGCTGCGTGGAAAAATCTAGGGTCGGGGAAAACGAGATATTTCTACTCTTGGCTATAGTGAATTTAGAAATAAAATTTTTCTAAATTCCAAAATACGTTGGTCGCACCCGAGAGCACAGTGCTCTCTCAGGCTGACAGCTGGGACCGGGGCCCACTGCCAGTCTCTTCTTCTACCTCTGGCTCTCTCTTCTCCCTCTCTCTCGCGTGTTTTCCCGCGCTTTCTGCACTGGCGATGCCTAGCGCGTAGGGCATCTAGGCCGTACTGTGGTAGTGCGCGGCGTGCTAGCTACCGGCACAGCGTGCACTCACCTCGCGGGCCAGTGCGCTGTCGGCACTGCTCGCGGATTCGCCTTCGAACACCGGCGGTCGAGCGGCGGGTGGTGCTGGTGGACTCCGCCCACCGTACACCGATCTCGAGCTATAAAATGACCGAGGTGCTCCTTCTTCTTCCTCACACCTGGCCTCGCTTCTTCTTCTCCTTCCCTCTCCTCCATTTGTGTTTGCAGGAGCTCGGAACGAGGCTCTAATGGCGGGGGTGATGCCGGATTGGTGCATGATCTTAGTGTGTGGAGGGTTGGCGGCATTGCTGGGGTTTTCCATGCTCTTGTGCGCGATAATCCTCGACGATCGTCGTGATGCTGCTGCTCGAGTGCTAGCTCTTCACGGCGGTGGCGATCACGAGGATTAGGCGCGGGTGTCGGGTGCTAACGGTTGTTAGTGTGTGGAAGGCAACTTGTGTCTGAATAAACTACCACAAGTTTCTCCTCAAGAGGTTGTGGTGCGCTAGAGAGGTAAACAGCTAGATGCAACAAGTGTACGTGCATTTGCAACTTAGTGTACTGGGTTGAGTGGTTGGGGTTAAGAGTCTGCTGTTGCGGTGCTTCACGAAAAATCTATGTCATGCAGATATATACGTTGCAACAACTCAAGGGAAACAATACCTCACTCCAGGTTTCACCGAGAGCGAAAATTAGTTAATAAAAAATTAATAGCAGTAAAAACTACTCCCATAAACTAAAATCAAACATTTAATTTGACACACAACTATAGGATAACACGCACAAGTGGTAACTCATAAGTAAACGCTGGGACAACCAACATAGCAGTGACGTCTAAAATGAAAACGGTAAATGGACAGGGTCCTGGGAAAACGTCTCTGGTACTGGGGCACACTCTTCTTCTATCTGAGGAAGCGGATTGACTAGTCGATGAATGTGCTTCTCTTGTCCGGGCCTCAGGGGTCTGCTGATGGCGATCCGAGGATTTAAATCGGCGAGGCTCTGGAGGTAACCCATTACTTGTTGGGTCAAACGCTCTTGTGCGATGACATACTACGTAAGGTTGGCCAGCACTGGGTCTCTCTCAATTTGTCCACCAGGGAAGGATGCTACTTCCTCGGGTGCTGCACGGCTCGGGAAGTAATAATACCCCCGTTCGCTGGCATAGGGCACCGCGAATCGAAGGCGAGTAAGCGCTTCATACGCAACAGCTTCTATGGCCATCTGTGGGGTTGGCATAGATTTCCCCACGAAGGAAACTTCTGTTGGGTCTTGGTTTGGGTTTGCGGGAGGGATGTGCACTACTGCCCAGTATTTCGAGGTGGATGGTGTGATCCTTGATTTGAGCAACTCGTACTGGGGTGTACGGGTAGCACTCATGGTACTGCAGGTAAAATCCCACAATATCTTAACGAAACTACCTGGGGTGGCATCTGGGGTTCTTAGATAAATACTAGGGATTGGCATGGTGGAAGAAATGGCTGTGAGAGTGGTGCACCAGGTGAGGGATGCTTGGCAAGGTCACGAGGTGGCCTTTTATATAGCAACTAGGCTCGGTTATTAAATCACGGTGAGGGGCAGCTATTTTGTCGGTTCTGCTTTATGTGGTCGGGGTCAATGCTACAGATACACACGTCTCGCAAAAGTGACGTATTTGCTGTAGGAGTTCCGGTATGGTTCTTTGGAAGTTACGCTCGGAATTAAAAAAAATGCACCCGTACACCGACATTTCTATGCATGGTTACTATAAAGATAAGGGCGCACAAGAAAACAGTATTTACATATGGTAATACAGGGTCACACAACAACAGGGCGTGGACATGATAAGGCTCGGTACTACTCGAGTTATTTAATCTACCTCGTTTATATCTAAGCGGCCTTGCCTTGTGGATGCCGAGGCTTCTCCAAGGGCTTCACTGTCGGTGTTAGCTGGAGGTGGCCGAGGGACTGCAGGGTCGGGGCAGTGATGATGACCATCGCGGGGATTGTTGGCCACAATCCCGTTGGAGCATGTTCCAAACAGGCGACGCATCACTTCTGGGGACACCAAAGCATTTTGGTCGATGACCGGGGCAGATCTCAAGGACTCGATCGGTTGTACGAATAGGACGACTGGGTTGTCGGAGTCGGGCTCATCTCCTTCTCTTGCCCGGGCTCGGCGAACCAGTTCTCCACGAGCTGCGATCAGATCAAGAGTGATTTGATCAAACAGTTCCTCTAGTGCACTTACATAGCGTACCAGATGCAATAATGCAGGATCTATCTCGTGGTCTCCGTTGGCAACCCGGGGTGGCCTACCATACCTGTCACGGCTAGGGTAGTAGTAGAATGAGCGACAGTTAACTCTAGGCAACAAGTGTCGGAGTTAAACTATAGCCTCTCGAGCAGCTAGTTGGATGGCTTGTGGTTCAAAGGAAGTTGTCCTTCCGGTGAACCTGTAAGGGCTATCTGGCGACAGGCCCCTACCGTAGATGTACGCAGTGGCCCAAAATTGACGGCTTTCACCGCTCATGGACCCTTGGTACACAATATATTCTGGGGGCTCCTCTAATGCAAAGGCACGGCGTGTGAGGTTTGCTAGCACGGTCAAAAAACCTCCAAGGTTGGTTGCTGTGGTTTCATTGTGAACAATGGGTCCTGGCATTTTAGCTCAGTTTGGGGTAGAGACTGCGTTGTGCTGGGTTGAGGCTAGTGTGCCCTTTTTATAGAAAAAGGAAACGGAGTCTTCCTTCGCACGCTTGCGGAGGGAACTATTTAGGTGTCAGTCACTGGCGCGTGATCGACGGGCTAGGCTGATAGGTTGGGCACCGACTACCAAAGGTGTCGGTTCACTGTGTGGCTATCTTACACGAGAAGCTTGGCCGGGGTTAGGATAAGGTGTGGTGGGCTGGTTAACCTAGGTTTTCGACCTGGCTAGGATAGGATTAGCCAACGGTCAGCCTGCCTCTGATACCAAGGTTGTCAGGACCGGGTTTTCGGGGTATTAAACCCCCAAAAAGTGACCCTTGTGCTCATCAGCCCCAGGATTACTGTTAGCTGATGAGGCACCACTTGATACAAAAATACCAAGTAAAATACAAAATATGTAGTACAAGACCATTCTGGCCTGAGAGTACAACACAAGGTTTCTAGTGGCTGATGGCGGAAGCGGTTTATAGAACATCGGTGTCTGTGGGACTCCATTTCCCACGGGAACAGCTGACCAGATTAACTCCTATCTTCGCGAGGCTGCTCTCACCATTGCGTAGGTTCCGGGGCGTTCGTTGCAACGCTCCTCTCCATGCAAGAAATCTGGCCAAGACAATAGCCAGGGACAAGCCAGTGAGTACTTTGAATGTACTCGCAAACATTGTGAACACAGGTACAATATAACAAAAGAAAATCATGCTCGGAAAATATTCGATGATCCCAATGTTAGCTACGAAATGATAATCCATGATGCAAGCAGGTTGTTCATATAAATATGAATATGCAATCAGGGAGTGAAAATAAAAATAAAGCATACCATAGTCGGGCGTCTGAGCGACACCACAGAAAGGGCTTATAAGGAAAATAAATAACAAGCATGCCAGAGTCGGGCATCTGAGCGACACCACATAAAGGGCTTACAAGGAACATAAATAACAAGCATGCCGCAGTCGGGGGCATCTGAGCGACACCACATAAAGGGCTTATAAGGAAAATAAACAAACAAGCATGCCACAGTCGGGCGTCTGAGCGACACCACATAAAGGGCTTATAAATAAAAGTAATGACAGTGAATATCCACGAGGTAGAACCATCCCAGGGATACTCAATAACTCAAATATTAAAAAGGGTTAGTCCATAACAATAATAATAGTAACAGTCATCATAGGTCGCAAGTCATGATCCATGTTCTGTTTTAGTAGTTTCTCCTCCGAACACCGACACTTGACCCATCCCAGACTGTAGTCCTAACCCAGGGACACGGCTATTCGAATAGATTTAATCTCTGCAGAGGGTGTACTTGTTACCCACGAGTAACGGATTCCTTTAGTCCATCGGGACTAATTCCGTCTACGATCTTTTAATTTGAAAACACACCTGACCGCACACACCAGCCTAACTTACTGGTGTCTGGAATCACCCACGACACTCGTTAAGCGAAACTCTAAGTGGGGAGGCTACAACCTCGACTAGCATGGGATCGCAAAATTTATAACGCGCGCAAACTGGGGGGGGGGGCTACCCCCTTCGGCTCCAACCAAAAACAGCCATGCCCCCTGACCAGGTGGCATGCCTACCGGATGCAGCCGATATCTTCCACCATGGCCTCTCTGTACGGTGTATGTTAGGACAGGGGTTGACAATTTACTGAACCGTACCCTAGCTGTGGCAGGGACAAGTGGTAGCACGAAACAAGTATGGGGGCTACTGGAACAAGGCTTGACCTATGGCCGACTTAGGAAGTTCAAGCATCACTTGTATGATTAGAATAACCAATATATTCCACATCAACAGACGGAACCACTACTCATCATACCTCACCATGCCATACCGGACACCACCGTCCCGACGAGGAACTAGTGACAAGCTCGTGTCTACACAAGACAGCGACTTTCACGGCTTTCTTCCGTTAGTCATGAAAGGCATACGAGGGGGAGTACCATCACACACATATTAATTTTCAACAGCAAGGAGTCTACATCATGCACTCATGGGTATGATCAAGTTTCTTCCTTCTTCAAAAATCCTATTTAAGAAAATATGAAATTAACACATAGTTTCAAAACAGTACAAAAAAGTTGTTTGGAAAATTTTCAAATAAATATGAAAATAAACTAGACCAAAATTGAGGAACAACAGAAAAAGAATCAAGTCATTTGGACTTATATTTAAAAAGTTGTAGCCAGTCAAAGTTCAGTCAACTATCTGTTTTTAAATAAAACCATAAAAGAAAACGTTTCGGGGAAGAATACGTGTTCGATGCAGGAAAAACGTACTTTGGCGTTTACGCTTCCACTTAAGCCAGCACGGGCCGGCTCTGGGTCACTGACAGTGGGTCCCTTGGGCCCACTGGTCAGGTTTGACCAGTCGCCCGCCTCCTTCCTCCTTTGTCTGAGCGGGGCGGGGCTCTAGCGATAACCGTCGACGAGCCATGGCTTCTTGAGGGGTTCTGAGGGCGGGGATGGATCCGCCAATCTGAGGCGCTCCTCCCGGTAGTCGTTAGGTCGGCGGGGGTGGAGGGAGTTGCCGGCGGCGAGCTCCGCGGCGGAGGTGTCCTCGGCCGGAATTGGGGGTCTTGGCTGCGGCGGCTCCGGGTCGTAGTTGAGAGTATGGGCAGCTCCGCACGAGCAAGGTGAGCCTGATGGTGGTGCTGGATGGACGTGGGAGCGTCTGCTCACGGCGAATGGAGCTGGGATGCGGCGGCGGCCGAACTGGCCGGAGACGAGGGAGACAGCCCTCCTGCCGTCGATTGCTGGGTGTTGGGGCATCAGGGAGATGGCTTGAGGTCGCCTGAGTCCTCGGATAGGCTCGGGGCTCCTATATATAGCACTCGAGGTCGGCTCCGCAGCGGCCGAGGATAAGCTCATCGGCGAACTGCCGTTCTGTTGCAGCAAGGCGACATGGAGGCGGGGGGCGCTAGCGGACGGCTCGTGGATAAGCTTGGACTGCTCCAGGGGGCAGCTGGCGCGCTGGAGTGGCTTGGGCGGCACCGTCCGTGGCAAGGGCGCACTATGGTCGTCGGCGTGCCGCCAAGGCCGTTTTAACGGTGGTGCTGTAGGGCGTGAGGGTGGCCCTGTGCTGTGGGAGGGACCAGGGCGTGTTGGCTGCCAGTGGAAGGAACCAGAATGAGCTCGGGGGAGACGGCAGTGGGACGCGGCGACGCGTGCGCACACACGTGCAAAATGCGCGCTCTGCTCGCACTCCGGGCTCGCACGACAACTTCTCGGCATAATGCCAAGGCCGGCTAGGAGGTTTGGTTGGGGCTGGGGTTTAACAGGTCTAGGTTAGAGGCATCCGGGAGCTTAGTGGACAAAGCTACGGAGTCAGTGGATCAAGTTGGTAATGCAAACTAAAGATCATGCCCAAGGCTTGCTATGCATATAAGGTGTTCGACAGAATGCCATGAGCATCATGGCAACTCTTGGGGTGGCCAAAATCTCCAGACCAGTGCCTCTTTAGGTGTAGGAGATGGTGACAAGGTTAGTTTGGTAAAACCAGAAACTTGCAAGTGTAAGTTTTTGAGAAACTCAATTCTGGACAGAAACAAAAGGCATTATTGCATGGACCAAAAATGCTCTAAATGGTCAAATCTCCTGGACTTAAGGGTTTTGAAGGGAGGACTACAAGCAGGAGAAAGCTCATGGCCAAAAGAGCAAGTTAACATCTGGCTACAGTAGAAATTGCTAATCTGGACCAGAGAGCAAAAGAGGATGCTTTGCTCAACTTTTTCAAAGAACACCAAAGGATTTTTGCATAAAGTGATTTAGGGACTTCACATGACATACCAAATTTTTGGTGGAATTTTTAAATATATCTATCAAAGGGTTGTAGTGCAAATAGAGCTTTAAAACTAATGAAAATTCACTTTAAGAGATAAAGCTTAGGGAAAAATAATAATGCAAATAAACCCACTGGTAGAAGAAATGTTTTTCTTGGGTAGGGCAAACAAGTCCAATAATATACTTGAGAAGTTTTCATCTGAGGTAAAAAACTCCATAATATCAAAATAAGGGGTGGTCCTGAAACCATATAAAACCCAGAAAGTGAAACGTTTAATTCCCTGGCAAAATTTTGATTTATAAATCAAGGTCAAATTTTTTGGGGTGTTAAATTCCATCATAGGCTTGCTGGACGGTGATGGGTTGGATTGGATCTATCATGTAATCGAGTTAGTTTTGTTAGGGTTTGATCCCTAGTATCCACTATGTTCTGATATTCATGTTGCTATGACTTTGCTATGCTTAATGCTTGTCCCTAGGGCCCGAGTGCCATGATTTCAGATCTGAACCTATTATGTTTTCATGAATATATGTGTGTTCTTGATCCTATCTTGCAAGTCTATAGTCACCTACTATGTGTTATGATCCGGCAACCCCGATGTGACAATAATCGGGACCACTCCCAGTGATGACCATAGTTTGAGGAGTTCATGTATTCACTATGTGTTAATGCTTTGGTCCGGTACTCTATTAAAAGGAGGCCTTAATGCCCCTTAGTTTCCAATAGGACCCCGCTGCCATGGGAGGGTAGGACAAAAGATGTCATGCAAGTTCTTTTCCATACACATGTATGACTATATTCGGAATACATGCCTACATTGCATTGATGAGCTGGAGCTAGTTCTGTGTCACCCTAGGTTATAACTTCTACATGGTGAATTGCATCCGACATAATTTCCCATCACCAATCCAATACCTATGAGCTTTTCCTATATTGCTAGTTGCTTATTTACTTTTCCATTGCTATTATCACAAAAACGACAAAAACACTATCGTTACTTTTATTGCTGCTACCGCCACTATCATATTACTTTGCTACTAAACTATCTTGCTGCAGATACTAAGTTTCAGGTGTGGTTGAATTGACAACTCAGCTGCTAATACTTAAGAGTATTCTTTGGATCCCCTTGTGTCGAATAAACAAATTTGGGTTGAATACTTTACTCTCGAAAACTGTTGCGATCCCCTACACTTGTGGGTTATTATAGTGCAACTTATTTGTGGCACTTCCGTTTAGGTCATATTGGTGTAAAGCGCATGAAGAAACTCCATGCTGATGGGCTTTTGGAATCACTTGATTATGAATCACTTGGTGCTTGCGAACCATGCCTCATGGGCAAGATGACTAAAACTCCGTTCTCCGAAACAGTGGAGCGAGCAACTGATTTATTGGAAATCATACATACTGATGTATGTGGACCGATGAGTCTTGAGGCTCGCAGCGGGTATCGTTATTTTCTGACCTTCACTGATGATTTGAGCAGATATGAGTATATCTACTTAATGAAGCACAAGTCTGAAATATTTGAGAAGTCTAAAGAATTTCAAAGTGAAGTAGAGAATCATCGTAAGAAGAAAATTAAGTTTCTACGATCTGGTCACGGAGGCGAATATTTGAGTTACGAGTTTGGTCTTCATTTAAAACAATGTGGAATAGTTTCACAACTCACGCCACCTAGAACACCACAACATAATGGTGTGTCCGAACGTCGTAACCATACTTTATTCGATATGGTGCAATCTATGATGTCTCTTACCGATTTACCACTATCGTTTTGGGTTATGCATTAGAGACAGCTGCATTCATGTTAAATAAGGGCACCATCTAAATCCGTTGAGACGACGCCTTATGAACTGTGGGTTGGCAAGAAACCAAAGTTGTTGTTTCTTAAAGTTTGGGGTTGCGATGCTTATGTGAAAAAGCTTCAACCTCATAAGCTCGAACCCAAGTCGGAGAAATGTGTCTTCATAGGATACCCAAAGGAGACTATTGGGTACACCTTCTATCACAGATCCGAAGGCAAGATATTCGTTGCTAAGAATGGATTCTTTCTAGAGAAGGAGTTTCTCTCGAAAGAAGTGAGTGGGAGGAAAGTAGAACTTGATGAGGTAATTGTACCTTCTCCCAAATTGGAAAGTAGTACATCACAGAAATTAGTTCCAGTGATTCCTACACCAATTAGTGAGGAACCTAATGATGACGATCATGAAACTTCGGATCAAGTTGCTGCTGAACCTCGTAGGTCTACCAGAGTACATTCTGCACTAGAGTGGTACGGCAAACCAGTTCTGGAAGTCATGTTACTAGACCATGATGAACCTACGAACTATGAGGAAGCGATGATGAGCCCAGATTCCGAAAAATGGCTTAAGGCCATGAAATCTTAGATGGGATCCATGTATAAGAACAAAGTGTGGACTTTGGTTGTCTTGCCCGATGATCGGCAAGCCATTGAAAATAAATGGATCTTTAAGAGGAAGGCTGACGCAGATGGTAATGTTACTTTCTACAAAGCTCGACTTGTTACGAAAGGTTTTCAACAAGTTCAAGGTGTTGACTACGATAAGATTTTCTCACTCGTAGCGATGGTTAAGTCTGTCTGAATCATGTTAGCAATTGCCGCATTTTATGAAATCTGGCAAATGGATAACAAAACTGCATTCTTTAATGGATTTATTAAAGAAGAGTTGTATATGATGCAACCAGAAGATTTTGTCAATCCTGAAGGTGCTAACAAAATGCACAAGCTCCAACGATCCATCTATGGACTGGTGCAAGCATCTCGGAGTTGGAATATACACTTTGATAAGTTGACCAAAGCATATAGTTTTATACAGACTTGTGGTGAAGCCTATATTTACAATAAAGTGAGTGGGAGCACTACAACCTTTCTGATAATTATATGTGAATGACATATTGTCGATCGGAAATGATGTAGAATTTTTCTGTAAAGCATAAAGGAGTGTTTGAAAGGAGTTTTTCAAAGAAAGACCTCGGTGAAGCTGCTTACATATTGAGCATCAAGATCTATAGAGATAAATTAAGACGTTTGATAAGTTTTTTCAATGAGTACATACCTTGACAAGTTTTTGAAGTAGTTTAAAATGGAACAGTCAAAGAAATAGTTCTTGTCTGTGTTGCAAGGTATATGAAGTCGAGTAAGACTCAAAACTTGACTACAATAGAAGATAGAGAAAGAATGAAAGTCATTCCCTATGCCTCAGCCATAGGTTCTATAAAGTATGCCATGTTGTGTACCAAACCTACTGTGTGCCTTGCCATGAGTTTGGCAAGGAGGTACAAAAGTGATCCAGGAGTAGATCACTGGACAACGGTCAAAATTATCCTTAGTTACTGGATGACTAAGGAAATGTTTCTCGATTATGGAGGTGATAAAGAGTTCGTCGTAAAGCGTTACGCCGATACAAGCTTTACACTAATCCGGGTGACTCTAAGTATCAATCTGGATGCATATTGGAAGTGGGAGCAATTAGCTAGAGTCTCCATGTAGAGAATTGTAGACATAGAAATTTGCGAAATACATACGGATCTGAATGTGACAGACCCGTTGACTAAACTTCTCTCACAAGCAAAACATGATCACATCTTATTACTCTTGGGTGTTAATCACATAGCGATGTGAACTAGATTATTGACTCTGGTAAACCCTTTGGGTGTTGGTCACATGGCGATGTGAACTATGGGTGTTATTCACATAACGATGTGAATTATCGGTATTAAATCACATGGCGATGTGAGCTAGATTATTGACTCTAGTGCAACTGGGAGACTGGAGGAAATATGCCCTAGAGGCAATAATAAAGTTGTTATTTATATTTCCTTATATCATGATAAATGTTTATTATTCATGCTATAATTGTATTAACCGAAAACTTAGTACATGTGTGAATACGTAGACAAAACAGAGTGTCCCTAGTATGCCTCTACTAGACTAGCTCTTTGATCAAAGATGGTTAAGTTTCCTAGCCATAGACATGAGTTGTCATTTGATCAACGGGATCACATCATTAGGAGAAGGATGTGATGGACAAGACCCATCCGTTAGCTTAGCACTATGATCGTTTAGTTTTACTGCTATTGTTTTCTTCATGACTTATACATGTTCCTACGACTATGAGATTATGCAACTCCCGAATACCGGAGGAACACCTTGTGTGCTATCAAACGTCACAACGTAACTGGGTGATTATAAAGATGCTCTACAGGTGTTTCCGAAGGTGTTCGTGCTGTTGGCATAGATCAAGAATAGGATTTGTCACTCCGAGTGTCGGAGAGGTATCTCTGGGCCCTCTCGATAATGCACATAATAATAAGCCTTGCAAGCAAATGACTAATGAGTTAGTCACGAGATGATGTATTACAGAACGAGTAAAGAGACTTACCAGTAACGAGATTGAACTAGGTATTGAGATACCGACGATCGAATCTCGGGCAAGTAACATACCGATGACAAAGGGAACGACGTATGTTGTTATGCGGTTTGACCGATAAAGATCTTCGTAGAATATGTAGGAGCCAATATGAGAATCCAGGTTCCGCTATTGGTTATTGACCAGAGATGTGTCTCGATCATGTCTACATAGTTCTCGAACCCGTAGGGTTCGCACGCTTAACGTTTGATGACGATTGGTATTATGAGTTTACGAGTTTTGATGTACCGAAGGTAGTTCGGAGTCCCGGATGAGATCACGGACATGACGAGGAGTCTCGGAATGTCCGAGACATAAAGATAATATATTGGATGACTATATTCGGACACCGGAAGTGTTATCGGGTAAAACCGGAGTGCTGGAGGGGGTTACCGGAACCCCCCCGAGGGAGTATGGGCCATAGTGGGCCAATGAGGGAAAGAGAGGGGCAGCCCATAGGGCTGGCCGCACCCCCCTAGGGTTCCTAGTTGGACTTGGAAAAGGGTGGGAGGCACCACCTCTCCTTTCCTTCTCCTCTCCCCTTTCCTTTCCTACTCCTAGTAGGAATAGGAAAATGGGTTCCTATTCCTACTAGGAGTAGGAATCCTACTCCTTGGCGCGCCCCCTTGGCCAGCTGCACCTCCCCCCTTGCTCCTTTATATACGGGGGCAGGGGGCACCCAAAGACACACAAGAAACATTGTTCTAGCCGTGTGCGGTGCCCCCTCCACAGAAACACACCACGATCATACCGTTGCAGTGCTTAGGGGAAGCCTAGCGCCAGTAGCTTCATCATCTCTGTCACCATGCCGTCGTGCTGACGAAACTCTCCCGTGAAGCTCAACTGGATCAAGAGCTCGTGGGACGTCATCAAGCTGAACGTATGCTGAACATGGAGGTGCCATACTTTCGGTGCTTGATTGGTTGGACCGCGAAGACGTTCGACTACATCAACCACGTCACTAGACGCTTCCGCTTTCGGTCTACGAGGGTACGTAGACACACTCTCCCGTCTCGTTGCTATGCATCTAGTAGATAGATCTTGCGTGATCGTAGGAAATTTTTGAAATACTACATTCCCCAACAAGGGCACCATGGCATCCATCGCTCCATACTTGGCAAGCATCTCACGATCCATGTCTGCCATCTCTTTGGAAAAGGCCGCCACGAGCTGGGCGTGGGCGGCTATGGTCTATGCTTGGACGGGCTCCGTCGTGGCAAGGTATGCGGCGGAGGAACGGACAGCTGCTTGAACGCTCTCGGCGATTGCCAACTCTTCAGTCGTGGGTTGCCGACCATTGTCGGAGAAGCTTCATTCGATTTGTGCGGTGACCGCCACGAGCTGGACATGGGCAGCCCCCATGACGGCTAAGGCCACCGCTGCGAACGGACAGCTGATGTGCCGCTCTTGCCAGTTTCTATCCCCAAGGCAGATGTTGCTGTCGCCACCTGAGAAGCAACAGTGCCCGTTTGGGCTGCCTTGGCCGCATGGTCGCAGATAGCGGCCGCGCTCATGCACCTTGTTAGCACGCGCATGGCGGTTGCGGCCGCGCTCTCACCGGAGTGGGCTGCCGAAGTTGCCCTCACGACGTGGGTCCACGTCCCTATCTTTCACAGGCGATGATTGCTCAGTGAAATGATATTTGGGGAGCGAGCTAGTGTGCTTGACACGCCGGCTGTGGACTATAGCCGACGCACCATCTCACGTAAGCCATAGGCGTGATATGTGATACGTCTCCAACGTATCTATAATTTTTGATTGTTCCATGCTATTATATATTCTGTTTTGGATGTTTAATGGGCTTTATTATACACTTTTATATTATTTTTGGGACTAACTTATTAACCCAAGGCCCAGTGCAGATTGCTGTTTTTTTGCCTATTTCAGGGTTTAGCAGTAAAGGAATATCAAACGGAGTCCAAACATAATGAAACCTTCGGGAGAGTTATTTTCGGAACGATATCTTCACAAGAGACTTGAGCACCAAGGAAGAGAAGAAATGTGGTGCCCACGAGGGTCCAGGGCGCGCCCCCTCCTGCCTAGGCGCGCCCCCACCTTCGTGGGCCCCACGTTGCTCCACCGACGTACTTCCTCCTCCTATATATGTCCATGTACCTGAAAACATCGAGGCATCAGAGAAAACCCTAACTCCACCGCCGCAACCTTCTGTTCCCGTGAGATCCCATCTTGGGGCCTGTTCCGGAGCTCTGCCGGAGGGGGGATCTAACACGGAGTGCTTCTACTTCAACGCCATAGCCTCACCAATGAGTTGTGAGTAGTTTACCACAGACCTTCGGGTCCATAGTTATTAGCTAGATGGCTTCTTCTCTCTTTTTGGATCTCAATACCAAGTTCTCCTCGGTCTTCGAGGAGATCTATTCGATGTAATCTTTTTGCGGTGTGTTTGTCGAGATCCGATGAATTGTGGGTTTATGATCAAGATTATCTATGAGAAATATTTGATTATTTTCTAAAATCTTTTATGTATGATTATAATATCCTTGCAAGTCTCTTCGAATTATTGATTTGGTTTGTCCTACTAGATCTATACTTCTTGCAATGGGAGAAGTGCTTGGCTTTGGGTTCAATCTTGCGGTGTCCTTTCCCAGTGACAACAGGGGCAGCAAGGCACGTATTGTATTGTTGCCATCAAGGAGAAAAATATGGGGTTTATTGTTGGGGAACGTAGTATTTTAAAATTTTCCTACGATCACGCAAGATCTATCTACCAGATGCATAGCAACGAGAGGGAAGAGTGTGTCTACGTACCCTCGTAGACCGGGAGCGGAAGCGTCAAGTGACGCGGTTGATGTTGTCGAACTTCTTCGCGATCCAACCGATCAAGCACCGAACGTACGGCACCTCCGCGTTCAGCACACGTTCAGCTTGATGACGTCCCACGAGCTCTTGATCCATTTGAGCTTCACGGGAGAGTTTCGTCAGCATGACGGCGTGGTGACGGATATGATGTGTTCACCGGCGCAGGGCTTCGCCTAAGCTCCGCGACGGTATGACCGAGGTGTGATTCTGTGGAGGGGGGCACCGCACACGGCTAAAATAATTCAACTTGTGTGTCTTTGGGTGCCCCCCTGCCCCCGTATATAAAGGAGCAGGGGAGGGAGGCCGGCCGGCCCTTCCTGGTGCGGCTAGGGAAGGAGTCCTACTAGGAATAGGATTGCAATCCTATTCCTAGTAGGATTCACCAAAAGGAAGAAGGGGGAAAGGAATAGGAGAGGTGCCCCCCCCCCCCAATCCTAGTCCAACTAGGAACCCTAGGTGGGGGCGCCGGCCAGCCCTATGGGCTGCCTCTCTCTTTCCCTTTAGGCCCACTATGGACCATCCCCTCTCGTAGGGGGTTCCGGTAACCCCCTCCGGCATTCCCGATAAATCCGAAACTTTTCCGGTATACTTCCGGTGTCCGAATATAGCCGTCCAATATATCAATCTTTATGTCTCGGACATTCCGAGACTCCTCGTCATGTCCGTGATCTCATCCGGGACTCCGAACTACCTTCGGTACATCAATACTCATAAACTCATAATACCGATCGTCATCAAACGTTAAGCGTGCGGACCCTACGGGTTCGAGAACTATGTAGACATGACCGAGACTCATCTCCGGTCAATAACCAATAGCGGAACCTGGATGTTCATATTGGCTCCTACATATTCTACGAAGATCTTTTATCGGTCAGAACCGCATAACAACATACGTTGTTCCTTTTGTCAAACGGTATGTTACTTGCCCGAGATTCGATCGTCGGTATCTCCATACCTAGTTCAATCTTGTTACCGGCAAGTCTCTTTACTCGTTCTGTAACACATCATCTCGTGACTAACTCATTAGTCTTTTGCTTGCAAGGCTTATTGTGATGTGTGTTATCGAGAGGGCCCAGAGATACCTCTCCGACATTCGGAGTGACAAATCCCAATCTTGATCTATGCCAACACCACGAATACTTTCGGAGACACCTGTAGAGCATCTTTATGATCACCCAGTTACGTTGTGACGTTTGATAGCACACAAGGTGTTCCTACGGTATTCGGGAGTTGGATAATCTCATAGTCATAGGAACATGTATAAGTCATGAAGAAAGCAATAGCAGTTAAACTAAACGATCATAGTGCTATGCTAACGGATGGGTCTTGTCCATCACATTATTCTCCTAATGATGTGATCTCGTTGATCAAATGACAACTCATGTCTATGGTTAGGAAACATAACCATCTTTGATCAATGAGCTAGTCTAGTAGAGGCATACTAGGGACATACTGTTTTGTCTATGTATTCACACATGTACTAAGTTTCCGGTTAATACAATTCTAGCATGAATAATAAACATTTATCATGATATAAGGAAATATAAATAACAACTTTATTATTGCCTCTAGGGCATATTTCCTTCAGTCTCCCACTTGCACTAGAGTCAATAATCTAGCTCACATCGCCATGTGATTTAATACCGATAGTTCACATCGTTATGTGAATAACACCCATAGTTCACATCACCATGTGACCAACACCCAAAGGGTTTACTAGAGTCAATAATCTAGTTCACATCGCTATGTGATTAATACCCAAGAGTAATAAGGTGTGATCATGTTTTGCTTGTGAGAGAAGTTTAGTCAACGGGTCTGTCACTTTCAGATCCGTATGTATTTCACAAATTTCTATGTCTACAATGCTCTGCATGGAGCTACTCTAGCTAATTGCTCCCACTTTCAATACGCATCCAGATTGATACTTAGAGTCATCTGGATTTAGTGTCAAAGCTTGCATTGGCGTAACCCTTTACGACGAACTCTTTATCACCTCCATAATCGAGAAACATTTCCTTAGTCATCCAATTACTAAGGATAATTTTGACCGCTGTACAGTGATCTACTCCTGGATCACTATTGTACCTCCCTGTCAAACTCTTGGCAAGGTACACAACGTGTTTTGTACACAGCATGGCATACTTTATAGAACCTATGGCTGAGGCATAGGGAATGACTTTCATTCTCTCTATATTTTTCTGCCGTGGTATGGCTTTGAGTCTTACTCAACTTCACACCTTACAAGTCAGGCAAGAACTTCTTCTTTGACTGATCCATTTTGAACTACTTCAAAATCTTATCAAGGTATGTACTTATCGAAAGTCTTATCAAGCGTCTTGATCTATCTCTATAGATCTTGATGCTTAATATATAAGCAGCTTCACCGAGGTCTTTCTTTGAAAAACTCCTTTCAAACACTCCTTTATGCTTTCCAGAAATTTCTACATCATTTCCGATCGACAATATGTCATTCACATATACTTATCAGAAAGGTTGTAGTGCTCCCACTCACTTCTTGTAAATACAGGCTTCACAACAAGTCTGTATAAATCTATATGCTTTGATCACCTCATCAAAGCGTATACTCCAACTCCGAGATGCTTGCACCAGTCCATAGATGGATCGCTGGAGCTTGCATACTTTGTCAGCACCTTTTGGATCGACAAAACCTTCTGGTTGCATCATATACAACTCTTCTTTGAGATATCCATTTAGGAATGCAGTTTTGATATCCATTTGCCAGATTTCATAATCATAAAATGCGGCAATTGCTAACATGATTCGGACAGACTTAAGCATCGCTACAGGTGAGAAAGTCTCATCGTAGTCAACTCCTTGAACTTGTCGAAAACCTTTCGCAACAAGTCGAGCTTTGTAAACAGTAACATTACCGTCAACGTCGGTCTTCCTCTTGAAGATCCATTTATTTTCGATGGCTTGCCGATCATTGGGCAAGTCAACCAAAGTCCACACTTTGTTCTCATACATGGATCCCATCTCAGATTTCATGGCTTCAAGCCATTTTGCGGAATCTGGGCTCATTATCGCTTCCTCATAGTTCGTAGGTTCATCATGGTCTAGTAACATGATTTCCAGAACTGGGTTGCCGTACCACTCTGGTGCAGAATGTACTCTGGTTGATCTACGACGTTCAGCAGAAACTTGATCCGAAGTTTCATGATCATTATCATTAACTTCCTCACTAATTGGTGTAGGAATCACTGGAACAATTTCCTGTGATGTACTACTTTCCAATCCGGGAGAAGGTACAATTACCTCATCAAGTTCTACTTTCCTCCCACTCACTTCTTTCGAGAGAAACTCTTTTTCTAGAAAGGATCCGTTCTTAGCAACGAATATTTTGCCTTCGGATCTGTGATAGAAGGTGTACCCAACAGTCTCTTTTGGGTATCCTATGAAGACACATTTCTCCGACTTGGGTTCGAGCTTATCAGGTTGAAGTTTTTTTTCACATAAGCATCGCAGCCCCAAACTTTAAGAAACGACAACTTTGGTTTCTTGCCAAACCATAGTTCATAAGGTGTCGTATCAACGGATTTAGATGGTGCCCTATTTAACGTGAATGCAGCTGTCTCTAATGCATGACCCAAAACGATAGTGGTAAATCGGTAAGAGACATCATAGATCGCACCATATCCAATAAAGTACGGTTACGACGTTCGGACACACCATTACGCTGTGGTGTTCCAGGTGGCGTGAGTTGTGAAACTATTCCACATTGTTTCAAATGAAGACCAAACTCGTAACTCAAATATTCTCCTCCACGATCAGATCGTAGGAACTTTATTTTCTTGTTACGATGATTCTCGACTTCACTCTGAAATTCTTTGAACCTTTCAAATGTCTCAGACTTGTGCTTCATTAAGTAGATATACCCATATCTGCTCAAATCATTAGTGAAGGTCAGAAAATAACGATACCCGCCGCGAGCTTCAACACTCATTGGTCCACATACATCAGTATGTATGATTTCCAACAAATCTGTTGCTCGCTCCATAGTTCCGGAGAACGGAGTTTTAGTCATCTTGCCCATGAGGCATGGTTCGCAAGCACCAAGTGATTCATAATCAAGTGATTCCAAAAGTCCATCATTATGGAGTTTCTTCATGTGTTTTACACCAATATGACCTAAACGGCAGTGCCACAAATAAGTTGCACTATCATTATTAACCTTGCATCTTTTGGCTTCAATATTATGAATATGTGTATCACACGATCGAGATCCAACAAACTATTTTCATTGGGTGTAAGACCATAGAAGGTTTTATTCATGTAAACAGAACAACAATTATTCTCTAACTTACATGAATAACCGTATTGCAATAAACATGATCAAATCACATTCATGCTCAACACAAACACCAAATAACAGTTATTTAGGTTCAACACTAATCCCGAAAGTATAGGGAGTGTGCGATGATGATCATATCAATCTTGGAACTGCTTCCAATACACATCGTCACTTCATCCTTTAACTAGTTTATGTTCATTATGCAACTCCCACTTCGAGTTACTACTCTTTAGCAACTGAACCAATATCAAATACTGAGGGGTTGCTATGAACACTAGTAAAATACACATCAATAATCTGTATATCAAATATACCTTTGTTCACTTTGCCATCCTTCTTATCTGCCAAGTATCTAGGGCAGTTCCACTTCTAGTGACCATTTCCTTTGCAGTATAAGCACTTGTTTCAGGCTTGAGTTTAGCTTTGGGTTTCTTCACGGGAGTGACAACTTGCTTGTAATTCTTCTTGAAGTTCCCCTTCTATCCTTTTGCCCTTTACTTGAAACAAGTGGTCTTGTTAACCATCAACACTTGATGCTTTTTCATGATTTCTACCTTCACCTACTTCAGTATCGCGAAGAGCTGGGAATTCCTTTCGTCATCCCTTGCATATTATAGTTCATCACGAAGTTCTACTAACTTGGTGATAGTGACTAGAGAACTTTGTCAATTACTATCTTATCTGGAAGATTAACTCCCACTTGATTAAAGTAATTGTAGTACCCAGACAATCTGAGCACATGCTCACTGGTTGAGCTATTCTCCTCCATCTTGTAGGCAAAGTACTGTCAGAGGTCTTATACCTCTCGACACGGGCATGAGTATGAAATACTAATTTCAACTCTTGGAACATCTTATATGCTCCATGGCGTTCAAAACGTTTTTGAAGTCCCGGTTATAAGCCGGAAAGTATGGTGCACTTAAACTATCAAGTAGTCATCATATCGAGCTTTTGTCAAAACATTCATAACGTCTACATCTGCTCCTGCAATAGGTCTGTCACCTAGTCAAGGATGTTTCGTCAAGTATGTGCTGTTTTAACCTTCACAAGGACCGGGCGTAGCCACACTTGATTCAGCTAAAGTGAGAGAGACAGACACCCGCCAGTCACCTTTAAGCAACGAGTGCTCGTAACGGTGAAACCAGTCTCGCGTAAGCGTACGCGTAATGTCGGTCCGGGCCGCTTCATCTCACAATACCGCCAAAGCAAAGTATGACATGCTGGTAAGCAGTATGACTAGTATCGCCCACAACTCATTGTGTTCTACTCGTGCATATCATCTACGCATAGACCTGGCTCTGATACCACTGTTGGGGAACGTAGTATTTTAAAATTTTCCTACGATCACGCAAGATCTATCTACCAGATGCATAGCAACGAGAGGGAAGAGTGTGTCTACGTACCCTCGTAGACCGGGAGCGGAAGCGTCAAGTGACGCGGTTGATGTTGTCGAACTTCTTCGCGATCCAACCGATCAAGCACCGAACGTACGGCACCTCCGCGTTCAGCACACGTTCAGCTTGATGACGTCCCACGAGCTCTTGATCCAGTTGAGCTTCACGGGAGAGTTTCGTCAGCACGACGGCGTGGTGACGGATATGATGTGTTCACCGGCGCAGGGCTTCGCCTAAGCTCCGCGACGGTATGACCGAGGTGTGATTCTGTGGAGGGGGGCACCGCACACGGCTAAAACAATTCAACTTGTGTGTCTTTGGGTGCCCCCCTGCCACCATATATAAAGGAGCAGGGGAGGGAGGCCGGCCGGCCCTTCCTGGTGCGGCTAGGGAAGGAGTCCTACTAGGAATAGGATTGCAATCCTATTCCTAGTAGGATTCACCAAAAGGAAGAAGGGGGAAAGGAATAGGAGAGGTGGCGCCCCCCCAATCCTAGTCCAACTAGGAACCCTAGGTGGGGGCACCGGCCAGCCCTATGGGCTGCCTCTCTCTTTCCCTTTAGGCCCACTATGGACCATCCCCTCTCGTAGGGGGTTCCGGTAACCCCCTCCGGCATTCCCGATAAATCCGAAACTTTTCCGGTATACTTCCGGTGTCCGAATATAGCCGTCCAATATATCAATCTTTATGTCTCGGACATTCCGAGACTCCTCGTCATGTCCGTGATCTCATCCGGGACTCCGAACTACCTTCGGTACATCAATACTCATAAACTCATAATACCGATCGTCATCAAACGTTAAGCGTGCGGACCCTACGGGTTCGAGAACTATGTAGACATGACCGAGACTCATCTCTGGTCAATAACCAATAGCGGAACCTGGATGTTCATATTGGCTCCTACATATTCTACGAAGATCTTTTATCGGTCAGAACCGCATAACAACATACGTTGTTCCTATTGTCAAACGGTATGTTACTTGCCCGAGATTCGATCGTCGGTATCTCCATACCTAGTTCAATCTCGTTACCGGCAAGTCTCTTTACTCGTTCCATAACACATCATCTCGTGACTAACTCATTAGTCTTTTGCTTGCAAGGCTTATTGTGATGTGTGTTACCGAGAGGGCCCAGAGATACCTCTCCGATATTCGGAGTGACAAATCCCAATCTTGATCTATGCCAACACCACGAATACTTTCGGAGACACCTGTAGAGCATCTTTATGATCACCCAGTTACGTTGTGACGTTTGATAGCACACAAGGTGTTCCTACGGTATTCGGGAGTTGCATAATCTCATAGTCATAGGAACATGTATAAGTCATGAAGAAAGCAATAGCAGTTAAACTAAACGATCATAGTGCTATGCTAACGGATGGGTCTTGTCCATCACATCATTCTCCTAATGATGTGATCCCGTTGATCAAATGACAACTCATGTCTATGGTTAGGAAACATAACCATCTTTGATCAATGAGCTAGTCTAGTAGAGGCATACTAGGGACATACTGTTTTGTCTATGTATTCACACATGTACTAAGTTTCCGGTTAATACAATTCTAGCATGAATAATAAACATTTATCATGATATAAGGAAATATAAATAACAACTTTATTATTGATTCTAGGGCATATTTCCTTCATTTATATCATATTGCTTGAGTTTATCCCTCTACATCATGTCATCTTGCTTAAAGCATTACCCTGTTCTTATGAACTTAATACTCTAGATGCATGCTGGATAGGGGTCGGTGTGTGGAGTAATAGTAGTAGATGCAGAATCGTTTCGGTCTACTTGTCACGGACGTGATGCCTATATATAATGATCATGCCTAGATATTCTCATAACTATGCGCTTTTCTATCAGTTGCTCGACAATAATTTGTTCACCCACTGTAGAATTCTGCTATCATGAGAGAAGCCACTAGTGAAACCTATGACCCCGGGTCTATTCTCAACATATTAGAAATTCTCAACATATTAATTTCTAGTCTACTTTACTTTGCTTTATTTACTTTCTGTTCTTATATCCAAAAATACCAAAAATATTATACTATCCTATCAATCAGATCTCACTTTCGGAAGTGACCGTAAAGGGATTGACAACCCCTTATCGCGTTGGCTACGAAGTTCTTATTTGTTTGTGCAGGTGCGAGGGACTTGCGCGTGGTCTCCTACTGGATTGATACCTTGGTTCTCAAAAACTAAGGAAAATACTTACGCTACTATGCTGCATCACCCTTTCCTCTTCGAGGGAATACAACGCAAGCTCGAGAAGTAGCAAGAAGAATTTCTAGCGCCGCTGCCAGTGAGGCTTACGCAAAAGTCATATACCAAGTACCTATCACAATCCCTTATCCTTCGCATTACATTTATTTGCCTCTCGTTTTCCTCTCCCCCACTTCACCCTTGCTGTTTTATTTGCCCTTCTTTTTGCCGTGTGTTTACCGTTCGCTTGCTTCTTGTTTGCTTGTGTGTTGGATTGCTTGCTTGTCACTATGGCTCAAAACAATACCAAATTGTGTGACTTTTCCAATACCAACAATAATGATTTTATTACCACTCCGATTGCTCCTATTACCGATGTTGAATCTTGTGAGATCAATGTTGCTTTGTTGAATCTTGTCATGAAAGATGAATTTTCCGGCCTTCCTAGTGAAGATGTCGCTACCCATCTGAACAACTTTGTTAATTTGTGTGATATGCAAAAGAAGAGGGATACGAATAATGATATTGTTAAATTGAAGCTATTTCCATTTTCACTTAGAGATCGTGCTAAAACTTGGTTTTCCTCTTTGCCTAGAAATAGTATTGATTCATGGAATAAGTGCAAAGATGCCTTTATCTCTAAGTATCTTCCTCCTGCTAAGATTATCTCTCTTAGAAACGATATTATGAATTTTAAACAACTAGATCGTGAGCATGTTGCACAAGCTTGGGAGAGAATGAAACTAATGATACGTAATTGCCCTACACATGGTTTGAACTTATGGATGATTATACAAAAGTTTTATGCTGGCTTGAATTTTGCTTCTAGAAATCTTTTAGGCTCGGCCGCAGGAGGCACTTTCATGGAAACTACCTTAGGAGAAGCTACCAAACTCCTAGATAATATTATGGTTAACTACTCTCAATGGCACACCGAAAGATCTACTAGTAAAAAAGTGCATGCTATTGAAGAGATTAGTGTTTTGAGTGGAAAGATGGATGAACTTATGAAATTATTTGCTACTAAGAGTGCTTCTTCTGATCATAATGATATTCCTTTATCCACATTGATTGAAAATAATAATGAATCTTTGGATGTGAATTTTTTTGTAGGAATAATTTTGGCAACAATGCTTATAGAGGAAACTTTAATCCTAGGCCTTTTCCTAGTAATTCCTCTAATAATTATGGTAATTCCAACAATAACTCTTATGGAAATTTTGGTATGATGCCCTCTGAATTTGAAACTAGTGTTAAGGAGTTTATGATTTCGCAAAAGAATTTCAATGCTTTGCTTGAAGAAAAATTGCTTAAGATTGATGAGTTGGCTAGAAGCGTGGATAGAATTACTCTTGATGTTGATTCTTTGAAACTTATATCTATTCCACCTAAGCATGATATCAACGAGTCTCTCAAAGCCATGAGAATTTCCATTGATGAATGCAAAGAAAGAACCGTTAGGATGCGTGCTAAAAAAGAGTGCTTTATAAAAGCGTGTTCTTCTAGTTATCATGAAAATAAAGATGAAGATCTGAAAGTTATTGATGTGTCTCCTATTAGATCCTTGTTTTCTAGTAGAATCTTGATAAAGATGGGACTGGAGATGAGTCTACTTTATTTAAAAGGCGTCCCAATGAGTCGGAGTTTTTAGATCTTGATGCTAAAATTGTTAAATGTGGGATTGAAGAGATTAAATTTTGCACAGTGATGAACCCACTATTTTGGATTTCAAGGGATTCAATTATGATAATTGCTCTTTGATAGATTGTATTTCCTTGTTGCAATCCGTACTAAATTCTCCGCATGCTTATAGTCAAAATAAAGCTTTTACCAAACACATAGTTGATGCTTTGATGCAATCTTATGAAGAAAAACTTGAATTAGAAGTTTCTATCCCTAGAAAGCTTTATGATGAGTGGGAACCTACTATTAAAATTAAAATTAAAGATCATGAATGCTTTGCTTTGTGTGATTTGGGTGCAGGTGTTTCTACTATCCCAAAAACTTTGTGTGATTTGTTAGGTTTCCATGAGCTTGATGATTGTTCTTCAAATTTGCACCTTGCGGATTCTGCCATTAAGAAACCTATGGGAAGGATTAATGATGTTCTTATTGTTGCCAATAGGAATTATGTGCCCGTAGATTTCATTCTTCTTAATATAGATTACAATCCTTCATGTCCTATTATTCTTGGTAGACCTTTCCTTAGAACGATTGGTGCAATTATTGATATGAAGGAACGAAATATTAGATTCCAATTTCCGTTAAGGAAAGGCATGGAACACTTTCCTAGAAACAAAATAAAATTACCTTATGAATCTATTATGAGAGCCACTTTTGGGTTGCCTGCCACAGATGGCAATACCTAGATCTATTATTGTATCGTGCCTAGCTAGGGGCATTAAACGATAGCGCTTGTTGGGAGGCAACTCAATTTTATTTTCTTTGTTTTTGCTTCTGTTTAGGAATAAATGTTGCATCTAGCTTCTGTTTAGATGTGGTTTTGTGTTTTAATTAGTGTTTGTGCCAAGTAGAACCTTTGGGAAGACTTGTGTGAAGTTTATATGATCATGCTGTGAAAAACAGAAACTTTAGCGCTCACGAGATTAGCTACTAGATTTTACTGGAGAGTGCTATTTTGTTGATTCTTTTTGCAGATGATTGATAGACAAATTCCTCACGTTTACCAATTTATTTCAATTTTTTTGGCATTACAGAAGTATGCAAAACCTGCGGATTACTACAGACTGTTCTGTTTTTGACAAATTCTGTTTTTCGTGTGTTGTTTGCTTATTTTGATGCATCTATGAGTAGTATTGGAGGATATGAATCATAGAGAAGTTGTAATACAGTAGGTTTAACACTAATATAAACAAAGAATGAGTTCATTACAGTACCTTTGAGTGGTGGTTTGTTTTCTTATACTAACGGAGCTCACGAGATTTTTGGCTAAGTTTTGTGTTGTGAAGTTTTCAAGTTTTGACTATGGCTTTGATGGACTATGGAACAAAGAGTGGCAAGAGCCTAAGCTTGGGGATGCCCAAGGCACCCCAAGGTAAAATTCAAGGACAACCAAAAGCCTAAGCTTGGGGATGCCCCGGGAAGGCATCCCCTCTTTCGTCTTCATCTATCGGTAACTATACTCGGGACTATATTTTTATTCACCACATGATATGTGTTTTGCTTGGAGCGTCATGTATGATTTGAGTCTTTGCTTTTTAGTTTTCCACAATCATCCTTGCTGGACACACCTTTTGAGAGATATAAATATGATTTTGAATTTGTTAGAATACTCTATGTGCTTCACTTATATCTTTTGAGCTAGATAGTTTTGCTCTAGTGCTTCACTTATATCTTTTAGAGCACGGCGGTGGTTTTATTTAGTAGAAATTGTTGATATCTCAAGCTTCACTTATATCTATTTGAGAGTATTTAGAACAGCATGGTAATGTGCTTTGGTTATAAAACTAGTCCTAATATGATAGGCATCCAAGATGAATATAGTAAAAACTTTCATATAAAGTGCATTGAATATGATGAGAAGCTTGATACTTGATGATTGTTTTGAGATATCAGGATCGTGATATTAGAGTCATGCTAGTGGAGTAATTATGAATTTGAGAAATACTTGTGTTAAAGTTTGTGATTCCCGTAGCATGCACGTATGGTGAACCGCTATGTGACGAAGTTAGAGCATGAGGTATTTATTGATTGTCATCCTTTGTGTGGAGGTCGGGATCGCGCGATGGTTAACTCCTACCAACCCTTCCCCTAGGAGCATGCGTTGATTACTCTGTTTTGATGACTCGTAAATTTTTGCAATAAGTATATGAGTTCTTAATGACTAATGCTGAGTCCATGGATTATACGCACTCTCACCCTTCCACCATTGCTAGCCTCTCTTGTACCGCGCAACTCTTGCCGGTACCTTACACCCACCATATACCTTCCTCAAAACAGCCAGCATACCTACCTATCATGGAATTTCCATATCCATTCCGAGATATATTGCCATGCAACTTTCCACCATTCCGTTCATATGACATGCTTCATATTGTCATATTGCCATGCATGATCATGTAGTTGACATCGTCTTTGTGGCTAGGCCACCATGCATAATTTCTCATACATGTCACTCTTGATTCATTGCACATCCCGGTACACCGCCGGAGGCATTCATATATAGTCATACTTTGTTCTAGTATCGAGTTGTAATCTTTGAGTTGTAAGTCAATAAAAGTGTGATGATCTTCATTATTAGAGCATTGCCCCATGTGAGCAAAGGCCAAACAAATAAAAAAAGAGATGGCCCAAAAAAACATAGAGAGGGGCTAAAAAAAGAGAAAGCCCCTCCAAAAAATGAGAGAAAAGAGAGAAGGGACAATGCTACTATCCTTTTTCCACACTTGTGCTTCAAAGTAGCACCATGATCTTCATTATAGTGAGTCTCTTGTTCTGTCACTTTCATATACTAGTGGGAATTTTCATTATAGAACTTGGCTTGTATATTCCAACGATGGGCTTCCTCAAATGCCTTAGGTCTTCATGAGCAAGCAAGTTGGATGGACACCCACTTAGTTTCTTTTGATGAGCTATCATATACATATAGCTCTAGTGCATCCGTTGCATGGGAATCCCGACTCACTCACATTGATATCTATTGATGGGCATCTCCATAGCCCATTGATATGCCTAGTTGATGTGAGACTATCTTCCTCTTTTTTGTCTTCTCCACAACCACCACTCTATTCCACCTATAGTGCTATATCCATGGCTCACGCTCATGTATTGCGTGAGAGTTGAAAGGTTTGAAAACATTTGAGTATGAAAACAATTGCTTGGCTTAAACCGGGGTTGTGCATGATATGAATATTTTGTGTGATGAAGAGGGAGCATAGCCAGACTATATGATGTTGTAGGGATAACTTTCTTTGGCCATGTTATTTTGAGAAGACATGATTGATTTGTTAGTATGCTTGAAGTATTATTATTCTTATGTAAATATGAACTTTAATCTTGAATCTTTCGGATCTGAACGTTCATGCCACAATAAGGAAATTACATTGAGAATTTTGTTGGTTAGCATTCCACATCAAAAATTCTGTTTTTATCATTTACCTACTCGAGGACGAGCATGAATTAAGCTTGGGGATGCTTGATACGTCTCTAACGTATCTATAATTTTTGATTGTTCCATGCTATTATATATTCTGTTTTGGATGTTTAATGGGCCTTATAATACACTTTTATATTATTTTTGGGACTAACCTATTAACCCAAGGCCCAGTGCAGATTGCTGTTTTTTTGCCTATTTCAGGGTTTCGCAGAAAAGGGATTTCAAACGGAGTCCAAACGGAATGAAACCTTCGGGAGAGTTATTTTTGGAACGATATCTTCACGAGAGAGTTGAGCACCAAGGCAGAGAAGAAACATGGTGCCCACGAGGGTCCAGGGCGCGCCCCCTCCCCTTGGCCGCCCCCACCCTCGTGGGCCCCACGTTGCTCCACCGACGTACTTCCTCCTCCTATATATGTCCATGTACCCTGAAAACATCGAGGCAACAGAGAAGACCCTAATTCCACCACCCTAACCTTCTGTTCCCGTGAGATCCCATCTTGGGGCCAGTTTCGGAACTCCGCCGGAGGGGGGATCTAACACGGAGTTCTTCTACATCAACGCCATAGCCTCACTAATGAGTTATGAGTAGTTTACCACAGACCTTCGGGTCCATAGTTACTAGCTAGATGGCTTCTTCTCTCTTTTTGGATCTCAATACCAAGTTATCCTCGGTCTTCGAGGAGATCTATTCGATGTAATCTTTTTGCGGTGTGTTTGTCGAGATCAGATGAATTGTGGGTTTATGATCAAGATTATCTACGAGAAATATTTGATTATTTTCTGAAATCGTTTATGTATGATTATAATATCCTTGTAAGTCTCTTCGAATTATTGGTTTGGTTTGGCCTACTAGATCTATAGTTCTTGCAATGGGAGAAATGCTTGGCTTTGGGTTCAATCTTGCGGTGTCCTTTCCCAGTGACAACAGGGGCAGCAAGGCACGTATTGTATTGTTGCCATCGAGGAGAAAAAGATGGGGTTTATATCATATTGCTTGAGTTTATCCCTCTACGTCATGTCATCTTGCTTAAAGCATTACCCTGTTCTTATGAACTTAATACTCTAGATGCATGCTGGATAGGGGTCGGTGTGTGGAGTAATACTAGTAGATGCATAATCGTTTCGGTCTACTTGTCACGGACGTGATGCCTATATATAATGATCATGCCTAGATATTCTCATAACTATGCGCTTTTCTATCAATTGCTCGACATTAATTTGTTCACCCACTGTAGAATTCTGCTATCATGAGAGAAGCCACTAGTGAAACCTATGACCCCGGGTCTATTCTCAACATATTAATTTCCAGTCTACTTTACTTTGCTTTATTTACTTTCTGTTCTTATATCCAAAAATACCAAAAATATTATACTATCCTATCTATCAGATCTCACTTTCATAAGTGACCGTAAAGGGATTGACAACCCCTTATCGCGTTGGCTGCGAAGTTCTTATTTGTTTGTGCAGGTGTGAGGGACTTGCGCGTGGTCTCCTACTAGATTCATACCTTGGTTCTCAAAAACCGAGGGAAATACTTACGCTATGTACTGCATCACCCTTTCCTCTTCGAGGGAATACAACGCAAGCTCGAGAAGTAGCAATACGTCTCCAACATATCTATAATTTTTTATTGTTCCATGCTGTTATATTATAATTCTTGGATGTTTTACAATCATTTTATAGTCATTTTGTATCATTTTTTGGTATTAACCTATTGACATAGTGCCAAGTGTTGTTTTCTGCATGTTTTTTACATCGCAGGAAATCAATATCAAATGGAGTCTAAATGTAGCGAAACTTTTTGAGGATTGTTTGGACCAGAAGACATCCAATGGGCCAAGGCATCGCCTGGGTGGTGCTCCGAGGGGAGCACAACCCACCAGGCTACACCAGGAGGCCCAGGCGCGCCCTGGTGGGTTGTGCCCACCTCGGGTGCCCCCGAACCGCCTCTTCGCTCAATAAATACCCCAATATTCCAGAGACCGTAGAGGAGTCGACGGAATTTCGATCCAGCCACCACAGAGTCCAGAACCACCAGATCAAATCTAACACCATCACGGAGGGGTTTACCACTTCCATAGGTGCCTCTCCGATGATGCGCGAGTAGTTCCTTGTAGACCTACGGGTCCGTAGTCAGTAGCCAGATGGCTTCATCTCTCTCTTTTGATTATCAAATATCAATACAATGGTATCTTGGAGATCCATATGATGTAACTCTTTTGCAGTGTGTTTGTTGGGATCCGATGAACTTTGAGCTTATGATGAGATCTATCTGTGTATATCCATGAAAGTTATTTGAGTCTTCTTTTGATCTCTTATATGCATGATTGCTTATAGCCTCGTATTTCTTCTCAGATATTGGGTTTTGTTTGACCAACTTGATCTATTTATCTTGCCATGGGAAGAGGTGCTTTGTAGTGGGTTCGATCTTACGGTGCTTGATCCCAGTGACAGAAGGGGAACCGGCATATAAGTCTCATTGCTACTATGGATAAAATGATGGTGTATATTTCTACATAAATAGATCTTGTCTACATCATGTCATCGTTCTTATTGCATTACTCCGTTTCTCCATGAACTTAATACACTAGATGCATGCTGGATAGAGGTCGATGTGTGGAGTAATAGTAGTAGATGCAGGAAGGAGTCGGTCTACTAATATTGGATGTGATGCCTATATAATGATCATTGCGTGGATATTGTCATGATTATTTGAAGTTCTATCAATTGCCCAACAGTCATTGTTTTCCCATCGTTTGCTATTTTTCTCGAGAGAATCAACTAGTGAAATCCAAAAATACTTTACTGCAATTTATCTTATTTACCAATCAATCTATCAATATTTATAACTCTATCACGTCTGTTACCCGAAAGGGATTGACAACCCCTTTTACACGTCGGGTTGCGAGTATTTGTTTTTTGTGTGCAGGTGTTGTTTACGTTGTGTTGCTTGGTTCTCCTACCGGTTCGATAACCTTGGTCTCGAGGGAAATACCTACCGCTCCTATACTGCATTATCCCTTCCTCTTTGGGGAAATACCGATGTAGTTCTAGCAGTCATCAAAAGGAATTTATGGCGTTGTTGCTGGGGAGCACCTACAACATATACCAGGTTCCTAATCATAAATCTCATTTCACCGCAATTACATTATTTTCCATTTGCCTCTCGTTTTCATCTCCCCCACTTCACAAAAATTTGCCGTTTTTATTCGCCCTCTTTTTCGTTTGTTGTTTTCTCGTCAGATCTGTTTTTGTTTGCCCTTATGTATTACCTGGTTACTTTGTTTGGTTGTTTGGTATAATTGGGTATTTTATTGGAAATCATAAGGAAAGTTTTTATGGTCCTCATCCACTTGCCAATTTTTTTAAAAGATCCAATTATGATTAACCCATTGCTAGGTAGTTGAGTGCACTAGATTATCTTTATGAAGTTTTGCTTGAGATTCATGAATCTGATAATTGCGATGAAGTGATAAAAGAAGAAATTTATGAAGTGATTCATGATAGCTCCTTTTATGAAAAGCATGATTGCAATGGTGTTATAATAAATCCTATTAATCTCAATTATGCTAGTTATATGCAAAACCCCAAACTTGGGGATGCTAATTTTGATATGTCCTCTACTTATTGCAGTGATCATGATTAGGGTGATTCTTGTTATGATCTTGAAAATTTATTTAAGTCTTATGATGAATATGTTTGCGATAATATTGAAAGTGGGTTTGGAGAGGTCATGGCTTTATTTGATGTTAGACCCACTATCTTGGAAGATTATAAGACTTTTACGCATGTGGGTCATGAAAATAAGTTTTTATATGATTGCTATATTGTTGAATTTGAGTATGATCCTACATGTAATTATTATGAGAGAGGAAAATATGGTTCTAGAAATTTTCAAGTTACTAAATCACCTCCCGTTATGTTGAGATTTTCACTGTTTTATTCCTCTCCTTTGCATATGCTAGACATTTCTTGTCTTGATAATTTGTTTCCTTATAAAATTCCTATGCATAGGAAGTATGTTAGACTTAAATGTGTTTGTCACATATTCTATGATTCTCTCTTTGTGCTTCAATTCTTGTCTTTCATATGAGCATCATTGAAATTCCAAGCCTATCTTAATGGTTATAAAAAAAGAGCTTGTTGGGAGGCAACCCAACGAATAAAAAAAAATTGCTTTTTATTTTCTGTTCTTGTGAAAAATACCCTTTAATACCACTGTTAAGAAGTGTTTTTGTGGTTTGAATAAAGTTTTGTGCCAAGCAAAGCCTTAGGAACACGTTGGATGTTAGTAGATTTGACCTTGCTAAAAAACAGAAAATTTTGCGCTCACGAGAAAATTTCTCATTTTTAACAAAAGAGTGACTTTTGGTTGATACTTTTTGCAGAAGATTAATATACAAATTACCCATGTTGCCCTATTTGTTTCAAAAAAATTAGAGTTGCAGAAGTAATCGAAACTTCCAGATTACTACAGACTGTTCTGTTTTTGACAGATTCTGTTTTTATTGTGTTATGTGCTTGTTTTGATGATTCTATGGTTTTCTTTAATGAGTTTTTGGCATAGAAAAGTTGGAATACAATAGATATAATACAAATACAAAATATCAATTGGTTTACTACAACACTTATAGTAGTGATTTGCTTTCTCATACTAACAGATCTCACGATGGTTTTGTTGAGTTTTGTGTGATTGAAGTTTTCAAGTTTTGTGTGATTGAAGTTTTCAAGTTTTGGGTTATCCTACGATGGATGAAGGAATAAGGAGTAAGAAAAATCCTAAGCTTGGGGATGCCCCGGCATCCCAAGATAGTATCCAAAGAGAAGCAAGCAACTAAGCTTGGCGATGCCCCCGAGTGGCATCCCCTCTTTCTTCTAACGACCATCGGTATTTCACTCGAAACTATATTTTTATTCGTCACATGATATGTGTTTTTCTTGGAGCATCTTGTATGATATGAGTCTTTGATTGTTTTGTTTTGCTTTTTAAGTCCTCAATCCTTGCTGTACACATCTATTTGAGAGAGCCATAATTATGCCATGACTTGTCAGAATAGCACTTTATGCTTCACTTAAATTTTTATGTGCTATGGATTTGCTCTAGTGCTTCACTTATTTCTTTTTGAACACAGTGTGCTTTAATAGTTTTTGAGAAATACTCTCTAGCTTCACTTAGATTTATTTTAGAGTTAGTAAACTTTCAAGAAATTCTCTCTTGCTTCACTTAAATTATTTTGAGAGAAAGAAAATTATTATGCTCATGATCTTCACTTATTTTTTTTGAGCTTATCAAAAGCAACACATAAAATTTAGTTACAAAGTGATATATATCCAGGAAAGATATAATAAAAAGTTTCATGAAGATCATTGGACAAAATAAACTTGATTCCTTGTAATAGTTTTGAGACATGAAGATGTGATATGTGAGTTATGTTGATGAGTAATTATGCTTTAGTAAGAATATTCGTGTTAAGGTTTGTCATTCCCTATGCAAGCACGAAAGTCAATAATTATGCAATGAAATTATATCCTACTTGTGGTGCATTATTCGGTGTTATTTATGCTCAATGTTCGCTTATGAGATTATCCGTTTCATGGTTGGTCGCTTCCCAGTCTTTTGCTAGCCTTCATTTTGCACTAAGTATGATCACTACTTGTGCATCCAAAATCCTTTACCCTGGTTTTGCCACATGAGTCAACCATACCTACCTATATGTGGTATTTCCTTGCCGTTCTAAGCCAATTTGTATGTGCCATCTCTAATTTTCAAAATAAATTTCCCTTTTGTGTGCCCGTACCGCCCGCGATGCGGTGAGGGGTGGCCAATATTTTCCTTGTAGATGCGTTATTCTCATGATGAGTGTTTATTCACTTGTCATTGCACAAGAGTAAGGCAAAGGTATTAGGGATTCTCAGTCCCGAAATGAAAAACAAATTTACTTTATGTTGTCAAATAATAAATTCCTTGGAAAGTGTTGGTATGGAAGGTAACCGTGGATTCGGCTAGCCATGGCCTGTGAAAGTTTGGTGGAAAAGGAATAAACTTTATTTTATATTTGGAAACCGCCTATGATATATCCAGCATGGAAAGTGTTGGGAATCTCAAGTCGTTTTCGTTGGTGGGAAAAGTATACCTCCCAAAATATTTTTATCTCTCAATTTAAGCTTTGAGCTCTCACACCTCTACAAATCCCTACTTCCCTCTACGAAGGGCCCTTCTTTTATTTATGTAATTTTTATTTTTGAATTTGAGTCTCCATCTTCTCTTGCAAGCACCAACTAGGAAACACTATGATCGTACTTAAGCATTGAGTGTAACTAATATGCGAGTGTGTTTCATGAATGGGTCAATGGTTGAGCATGATGGGCTAGGGATAACATGTTTTAGCATTGATATTTTGAAAGACATGGTTGCTTATCGATGTTTGAGTATTTAAATCTTGTGTCAAAACTAGACTATTGCTTTGAACCATATAAAAGTCCAAATGTCCATGCTATAAAAAAATGATATGACATGATAGGCATCATTCCACATCAAAAATTCTGTTTTTATCATTTACCTACTCGAGGATGAGCAGGAATTAAGCTTGGGGATGTTGATACGTCTCCAACGTATCTATAATTTTTTTATTGTTCCATGATGTTATATTATCATTCTTGGATGTTTTACAATCATTTTATAGTCATTTTATATAATTTTTTGGTACTAACCTATTGACATAGTGCCAATTGTTAGTTTCTATTTTCTGCATGTTTTTTACATCGCAGTAAATCAATATCAAACGGAGTCCAAACGCAGCGAAACTTTTTGAGGATTTTTTTCGGACCAGGAGACATCCAATGGGCCAAGGCAGGGCCTGGGGGTGCTCTGAGGGGAGCACAACCCACCAGGGCGCGCCAGGAGGCCCATGCGCGCCCTGGTGGGTTGTGCCCACCTCGGGTGCCCCCCGGACCGCCTCTTTGCTCTATAAATACCCCAATATTCCAGAAACCCTAGAGGAGTCGACGAAATTTCGATCCATCCGTCGTAGATTCCAGAACCACTAGATCCAATCTAGACACAATCACGGAGGGGTTCACCACTTCCATTGGTGCCTCTCCCATGATGCGTGAGTAGTTCCTTGTAGACCTACGGGTCCGTAGTCAGTAGCTAGATGGCTTCATCTCTCTTGGAGATCCATATGATATAACTCTTTTGCGATGCGTTTGTTAGGATCCGATGAACTTTGAGTTTATGATCAGATCTACCTTTTTATATCCATGAAAGTTATTTGAGTCTTCTTTTAATCTCTTATATGCATGATTGCTTATAGCCTCATATTTCTTCTCCAATATTGGGTTTTGTTTGGCCAACTTGATCTATTTATCTTGCCATGGGAAGAGGTGCTTTCTAGCAGGTTCTATTTTACGGTGCTTGATCCCGGTGACAGAAGGGGAACCGACACGTAAGTATCGTTGCTACCAAGGATAAAATGATGGGGCCTATTTCTACATAAATAGATCTTGTCTACATCATCTCATCGTTCTTATTGCATTACTCCGTTTCTCCATGAACTTACTGATTCTACACAAGGGGAGCCAAAGAATATTCTCAAGTATTAGCAGTTGAGTTGTCAATTCAACAACACCTGAAAGACTTAATATCTGCAGCAAAGTATTTAGTAACAAAGTAGTATGGAAGTAACGGTAACAGTGGCAAAAGTAAGAGTAGCAGTTTTGTAGTGATTGTAACAGTGACAGCGGTAAAGTAACTAAGCAAGGAACAATATGTGAAAGGCTCGTAGGCAATGAATCAGTGATGGATAATTATGTCAGATGCGATTCCTCATGTAATAGTTATAACATAGGGTGACACAGAACTGGCTCCAGTTCATCAATGTAATGTAGGCATGTATTCGGAATATAGTCATGCGTGCTTATGGGAAAGAACTTGCATGACATCTTTTGTCCTACCCTCCCGTGGCAGCGGGGTCCTATTGGAAACTAAGGGATATTAAGGCCTCCTTTTAATAGAGTACCGAACCAAAGCATTAACACTTATTGAATACATGAACTCCTCAAACTACGGTCATCACCGAGAGTGGTCCCGATTATTGTCACTTCGGGGTTGCCGGATCATAACACATAGTAGGTGACTATAGACTTGCAAGATAGGATCAAGAACACACATATATTCATGAAAACATAATAGGTTCAGATCTGAAATCATGGCACTCAGGCCCTAGTGACAAGCATTAAGCATGGCGAAGTCATGGAAACATCAATCTCAGAACATAGTGGATACTAGGGATCAAACCCTAACAAAACTAACTCGATTACGTGGTAAATCTCATCCAACCCATGACCGTCCAGCAAGCCTATGATGGGATTACTCACGCACGGCAGTGAGCATCATGGAATTGATGATGGAGGAAGGTTGATGATGACGACGGCGACGATCTCCACTCTCCGGAGCCCCGAACGGACTCCAGATCAGCCCTCCGAAGAGAGATTAGGGCTTGGCGGCGACTCTGTATCGTAAAATGTGATGAATCCTTCTCTCTGATTGTTTTCTCCCTGAACGTGAATATATGGAGTTGGGGTTGATGTTGGTGGAGCATCAGGGAGCACACGAGACGGGGTGGCGCGCCCAGGGGGCACCCCCCACCCTCGTGGATAGGGTGTGGGCCCCCTGGTCTTGATTCTTTTGCCAGTATTTTTTATATGTTCCAAAAATATTCTCCATTGATTTTCAGGTCATTCCGAGAACTTTTCTTTCTGCACAAAAATAACACCATGGCAATTCTGCTGAAAACAGCGTCAGTTCGGGTTAGTTCCATTCAAATCATGCAAGTTAGAGTCCAAAAGAAGGGCAAAAGTGTTTGGAAAAGTAAATACGTTGGGGACGTATCACTTACACTAGATGCATGCCGGATAGCGGTCGATGTGTGGAGTAATAGTAGCAGATGCAGGCAGGAGTCGGTCTACTAATGTTGGACGCGATGCCTATATAATGATCATTGCCTGGATATTGTCATGATTATTTGAAGTTCTATCAATTGCCCAATAGTAATTGTTTTCCAGTTGTTTGCTATTTTTCTCGACAGAAGCCACTAGTGAAATCTACGGGCCCCGGGTCTCTTTCTCATATTATTTGCCTATGCGATCTATTTTCCTTTGCTTTTATTTTCATATCTACAGAACCAAAAACACAAAAAATACTTTGCTGCAATTTATCTTATTTATCAATCAATCTATCAATATTTACAACTCTATCACATCCGTTACACGAAATGGATTGGCAACCCCTTTTACACGTCAGGTTGCGAGTATTTGTTATTTGTGTGCAGGTGTTGTTTACGTTGTGTTGCTTGGTTCTCCTACTGGTTCGATAACCTTGGACTCATCACTGAAGGAAATACCTACCGCTGCTTGATGCCTACTACACAACCTTCTTCTTGTTGACGTTGTTGGGCCTCCAAGAGGAGAGGTTTATCAACCCGTGGATGACCTAAGGTTTCTCAATCCGTGGGAGGCGTTGGATGAAGATGGTCTCTCTCAAACAATCCTGCAACCAAATAACAAAGAGTCTCTTGTGTCCCCAACACACTCAATACAATGGTAAATTGTATAGGTGCACTAGTTCGGCGAAGAGATGATGATACAAGCGCAATATGGATGGTACATATAGGTTTTTGTAATCCGAAAATATAAAAACAGCAAGGTAACTAATGGTAAAAGTGAGCACAAATGGTATTGCAATGCTTTGAAACAAGGCCTAGGGTTCATACTTTCACTAGTGCAAGTTCTCTCAACAATAATAACATAACTGGATCATATAACTATCCCTCAGCATGCAACAAAGAGTCACTCCAAAGTCACTAATAGCGGAGAACAAACGAAGATATTATTGTAGGGTACGAAACCACCTCAAAGTTATTCTTTCTGATCGATCTATTCAAGAGTCCGTAGTAAAATAACACAAAGCTATTATTTTTGTTCGATCTATCCTAGAGTTCGTACTAGAATAACACATGAAGACACACATCAACAAAAACCCTAATGTCACCTAGATACTCCATTGTCACCTCAAGTATCTGTGGGCATGATTATACGATATGCATCACACAATCTCAGATTCATCTATTCAACCAACACAAAGAACTTCAAAGAGTGCCCAAAGTTTCTACCCAAGAGTCAAGACGAAAACGTGTGCCAACCCCTATGCATAACTTCATAAGGTCACTGAACCCGCAAGTTGATCACCAAAACATACATCAAGTAGATCACGTGAATATCCCATTGTCACCACAGATAAGCACATGCAAGACATATATCAATTGTTCTCAAATCCTTAAAGACTCAATCAGTGAGATAACTTCAATGGGAGAACTCAATCCATTACAAGAAGATAGAGGGGGAGAAACATCATAAGATCCAACTATAATAGCAAAGCTCGCTATACATGAAGATCGTGCCAAATCAAGAACACGAGAGAGAGAGAGAGAGAGAGAGAGAGAGATCAAACACATAGATACTGGTACATACCCTCAGCCCCGAGGGTGAACTACTCCCTCCTCATCATGGAGAGCGCTGGGATGATGAAGATGGCCACCGGTGAGGGTACCCCCCTCCGGCAGGGTGCCGGAACAGGGTCCCGATTGGTTTTTGGTGGCTACAGAGGCTTGCGGCCGCGGAACTCCCGATCTAGGTTTCTTTCTGGGGGGGTTTCTGTATTTATATGAATTTTTTGCGTCGGTCTCACGTCAGGGGGGTCTTCGAGTCGTCCACGAGATAGGGGGGCGCACCCAGGGGGTAGGGCGTGCCCTCCACCCTCGTGGATTGCTCGGGACTCTTCTGACCCAACTCTTTTACTCTGGGGGCTTCTTTTGGTCCATAAAAAATCATCAAAAATTGGCACGTCAATTGGACTCCGTTTGGTATTCCTTTTATGTAAAACTCAAAAACAAGGGACAAAACAGAAACTGCCACCAGGCTCTAGGTTAATAGGTTAGTCCCAAAAATAATATAAAATAGCATATAAATGCATATAAAACATCCAAGATGGATAATATAATAGCATGAATACTTCATAAACTATAGATATGTTGGAGACATATCAACATCCCCAAGCTTAATTCCTGCTTGTCCTCGAGTAGGTAAATGATAAAAGAAATAATTTATGAAGTGTTAATGCTAGCAGGTGCACAACTTTGATCAATGATAATTTCAATCACCTTTTCTAGCATCATTATATGTCATAACAGTAGCTCATCTCATAAAACTTCTCACAATCAAGTAACAAGCTATTCACAAGTTCAAGCATAGACCATAAACTTTCTTGAAACCTAACAAACTATGTTCTGAGTCATCCAACAATCGCAATTCATCTTATTTTCAGGAAAGGTCTATGTAAGAGCTTTGATTTAGCAAATCCCACATACTCAACTATCATATAGTCTTCCATGATTGCTACCACTCAAAGCATATTTTTAGAACAAATAGCATCCATCAAACACAGAGAAAGATAGGGGCTTAATGTTTTGCCTCCTAACTTAATTATCATATAGATAATTGTCAACAATAATAATTCATGACCAAATATATTTGAATGGCCATATATGCTTAGATATTTCCCCATCACATGATGCTTGCCAACTAAAGAGTAGGTTGGAATGAGAAGGAATAATACTAACTCTTGCATAAAAGTAAAAGATAGGCCCTTCGTAGAGGGAAGTAGGGATTGCAGAGGTGCTAGAGCTCGAAGCTTTTAAAATAGAGATGAAAATAATTTTGAGAGGTATGCTTTCATTGTCAACATAACAACCAAGAGTTCCCAATATGTTCCATACTAGATACATTATAGGCGGCTCCCAAACCAGAAGGTAAAGATTTTACTCCCCCTCCACCAACAATCACACTCCACGGCTTGTCCGAAACAACGGGTGTCGTCCAACTATCAACAAACCTGGGGGAGTTTTGTTTAAATTATTCACTATTTGTTTTTGATCTTTTGATCATGGGACTGGGCATCCCAATTACTAGCCATTTTCTCGTGAATGATGAGCGGAGTCCACTCATCGTGAGAATAACCCACCTAGCATGGAAGATACTGACAGTCCCTAGTCGCTACATGAGCGATTCAGGCATACAAAAGAGATTATTATTTGAAGGTTTAGAGTTTGGCACATACAAATTTACTTGGAACGGTAGGTAAATACCGCATATAGGTAGATATGGTGGACACTCATGGAAGAAACTTGGTTCAAGGTATTTGGATGCACAAGCAGTATTCCCGCTTAGTATAGATATTTTGGCTAGCAAAGGATTCCAAATAGCAAGCACCACATGTTAGAGGATCCATAACAATATAACTTCTATACAAATATACCCAAGCATAACTCATTATGTTGTCTTCCTTGTCCAACTTCAACTAATTTGCTCAAGTTTGAAAATAATTAATGGGGCTCACAATCAAAGAAGATGTCCAAGATAGTATATTTATATGTGAAATCTCTCTTCCTTCGATATTCTTTCATAAATTGTTCAAGTGACCAATATAATGTTTGCTAACTGTGGGGACCCCGACTCGTAAGTCGTGATCACCGAATGCACGTGTACAGTGACCCCAGAGATCAATGCTCACTGAACACACAGAAGCTGAATAACAAGAGTCTTACATCCATACATACCGTGTTACATAAATAGGACCATAATGGTCAAGTCTTGAGTATATCATCGCAGCGGAAATCTTCAATAACAACTTGGACCCATGCCATCTGCCTTAACCCTACAGGCATTCTGACTGGGAAGGGTCCTAGCTTGCATGCTCGTCACCAAGAAATCTTCATCATAACCTGCTCTCTCATGCCTGGCCAATAAAATAACCAGTGGCAAGCCAATGAGCACATTGAATGTACTCGCAAGCAACCCAAGTGTGATAACAGAATAATTATGCAAGGCTCTACTGCTAGGTTGGCAGTTTTGCGAAAAGCTAGTTTTTCATATGCAATTATGATCAACATATAACAAGGGCATGCATGTGTCTGTAACAAGCATCAGGAGGTCACAGACATCAATATCGAGAAAGAGTTGTAATCAACACATGCACAAGCTCATTGTGACTTCCTCACAATCACATCATCAATTCTCTGAATCGTGTTGTTTCCCAGAAACTTATGGACATAGTCTAAGTAGCACCACCCAACTGTCCTTGACCGCGGACACGGCTATTCGAATAGTTTGACACTCTGCAGAGGTTGCACACTTTACCCACAAGATCCGGGGAACTTCCGTGTAATCCACGACCCGCGATACCTCAAGTACCCGGGGTAAGCACCCGGTCATTATCTTTCCTTAGACGACACTAACATAGAGTCCACTCGTTGATACACGGCCCTCGGGTACAAACAATAGATCACGGGACTTGCCCTAATTTCAATGTCACGCGTACCCGAAGGGACCAACGGTGTGTCCGGTGCCCTGTGAAAACAGTCATGGTCGTCTATCCAAGCATGACCCCGTCCCGGGAAAGACCTCAAGTATCCCCGTCACTAGTAATGCGGGCACCATGCTAGTATCGACCTAAGTAATCAACAAAGCCCCGTCTCATAAGGGGTAGTGTGGTTGCACATGTTTGGTTGGGACGGTAGTCACACATAAATCTAATCCATCTCTGTAAACAACACTTCCGTCAAGCCTCGACACACTACTTCTTCACCAAGTAGTGCCCTAGCTCCTCATCAACTCCCAGGGGCATTAGTGGCACCCACTGGGTCATTTGCAAGTATGTCAGACCACACTTGTTTCACTCAATGCATAACCCCGACCCATTTGCGTAGCCAACTACTATGGCATACATCTATCTACTCCCACCCACATAACCCTCATAGGAAGGTAGGGTCATGTTTGATGCAAGGTTCAACAGTAAAGTAACAGGGGTAGCAACCAAAGTGGTTTCCACCTCAACATGATTCCGATGCATTGAATATAAAGGTGCTATGAGACATGCATAAAAAGGTTTCTTGAACATGGTCAAAGGGCTGCTTGCCTTATTCTTCCGAGTCTTCAAACCTTTTGGTCCATCTCCGAGTACTTCGTTTATTTCGTTAACTAACTATGGAAACAATCGTAATAAGCAACACAATCAAAGCAAAAATAAAAGTGCTCTAAAAATAGGAGTTGGACTTTTCTAGGATACCTCTGGTCATATGAAAAATAACCAAGGTGGTTTCATAGGTGTTGGATCAATAGGTAGTTTGGAACATTTCAATGTGATGGAACCAAAGGGTTTATGGATTTGGAAGAAGTATACAGAAATATTTCCTTGAATGATGAGCAAAGGTACCCATCATCAAGTCATGATTTTAGAAGCATTTAGGAGTTGGTTTCACTGGATTTGGATTTGAAATGAATTACCTAGGATTTTGCAAAGCTGATAAATATGAAGAAATGGCTCAATATTTGGTGGGGTACAGAAAGTTTTAATAAAAATGTTCCAAAACTAAGTTTGGACATGACAAGCATCTAGGAATTTGAATCACTGCATTTGGATCAAGATTGAGCTCTCTGTGATTTTCTAAAGTTCATCACAGAAGTGAAATAAAGGCATTTGATAAATATTTGTGAAAGAAATGTTTCTGGAATAATGTGCATGCTGCACCATGTGATAGAGCATGATTTATGGAGCCATAGGAAATTTGAATCATGCCATTTGGAGTTCATTTGAATTATCTAGGCATTTTTGAAGTTGACAGAATAAAGAAAAAGAAGAGGAATAAGGGTTCAACCTTATACAGTGCGCAGGGCGAGGGATAGCTCGCGGGCCGGCCCAGCGGCTCGGCCGCTCGCGTGCAGGGGGGCCACGCCGGAGGCGTCTTTCGGGGATACGCTTCCGCGCGGGGGAGGCGGGCTGCGCTGTTGCCGCCTCCACTTAAACGGGTGGGCCTGGCCCTCTGGGGTCGCTGACCTGCGGGCCCCTCCCGCAGGGTCATCCCCTTCCTCCCGCGCCCGCGACGGAGGGGCTGGATGCCGCGGCTGCGCGCCGGCCGGAGCCCGTTCCCGACGGCAGGGGCCACCTCTGGCCAGGCCGTGGCCACCGGAGGGTTCCTCGGGGAGCGGCGCGTCGGGGAAGTCCCTTGGGGCGGCAGGGGAGGGGCCGGAGCACCTCCTGCATCTGACCATGGTGGCGGCCTCATCGGTTGATGGTGGAGCGGGCACCACGTGGCACGAGAAGAGCAACAGAATGACTTGGGAGACGCACGGGAGAGGGATAGAGCGAAAGGAGGCGCAAGGGGGGCTCGGGGTGCCCTTTAAGTAGGGGTCGCTGGTCCACCGAGACGCCGTGCGCCGGCGAGCATGCTGCCGTCGTTGTAGGCCACGGGGGCAGCAGTGGGCGTGTCCAGGGCGTTCCTGGAGCTGGTCCACGCCTAAAGGAAGAGAGAGGAGGAGCGGGGAGGCGCCAGAGAGGCCGCGCGTGCGAGGTCGCTCACTGGTGCCCAGGGTCGGCCGGTGCGCGTGCGAGCAGGGGTGAGGGAGGAGGAGAGAGGAGGGGGCCGACCGCCCGGCGTGTTGCGGACGTCGAGGCCGCCTCGGGGGACACGAGGGGGAAACCCAAGGCTGTCGGGCGCCCCTGATTGGAGGTGGCTACAGTGCGCCAGGGCACTGTAGCGTGCTCTAGAGCGCGAACTTTGCATGCCATGACATGCATACGGTGTCATTGGCGTGTCCCCTTGTGTCCAGCCGTGTCCAGAGGGTAGAGGGAGTAGTAAACAATGGGGAGGCAGTCTTGGATGCTCTGGGGAGCCTCTGGGATGATGAGGGGGGTGAAAGAGAGGGAGTTTACTGCTGTCCAGCAGTGAGAATTGGGGTTTTACCCCCCCCCCCCCAATAATTGAGCTGAGGCCATAGAGAGTTACTGGGGGTAGAGGTTGATCAGGGGAGGCTGTGGTAAGAAATTGAGGTAAAGGGAAATAGTAAAAGAGGTCCAACCACTTGTTTTGGCAAACTTGCAGAAGGTATTTGATCAGGTGTTGGGGAGGAAAATGACTTCCAATTGACATGGGACTTAACAGGATCAAATGTCACATATAATTAGGCCCCTACACCAAATTTGGGCTTATTTGGGCAAAGTGGCCAATGTAACTTTGGTGAACCCTAGAAATCAACAGAAATGGTTTCACCATGTTTGAGTCAAGCAAATCATCTCCCCTTGATGCACCACTTGGTGTAGCATCGTCATTTGGGGTATTGATCATGCCCACAAAGTTTGAAGCTCCAGATAAAAAGTTGGTAATGTAAAGTTGTTCAAATTTGTATTTGCACAGAAAGGGTTTTGGGGTGATCTGATCAAGTTGCTCTATCCCAAATCTTGTTCCATTTGGCCTAGATGCCTTATTAGGCCATTCTAGCATGTGCACCAAATTTGAGGGCATTTGGACAAGTTTGGCAATGTAGAGTTGCTCAAACTTCAAATATGGACATAATGGTTTTGAGGGGATTAGAGGATGTTTCCTTGATCTTCAAGGTATGAGGCTTTGCAAGATCATCAAATATGTCATATATGACATGATAGAATTTCCCTGGAATTTTTGGAGAATATTTCCTTTGTAAATATTTCAAAAGCTTGAAATATCCAGAAAGGGTTTTGGAAGGATTTGCCCAATATTTTGAACATGACCATGTGCTGAAACTCTTATATATGGACAATATATGTCCTATGAGTCTCCCTGAATTTTGGCAAATATTTTTGAAATGATTAAATAATTTTTCCCTATTAAAGACCATTTCTGGCCTTAAGAAAAAGCTTTTAAATAAAATATAAAAATAACTTTTAAAATTACACTTTTGTGGTTTCTGGGAGTCCTATACCTAATAGGATTCAAATATACTTTTTGAAAGATTTTTCACACCCTAAATAAGGTACTTGCAGTGCAAACCTCAATTCAGGGGTTTTTGGAAAACTAATTTTAGAAAATACCATTTGGCCAAAATATTTTTATAAGAAAATTCTATATTGGTCTATACACATGGCATGATCATTGGGAAAAGGTTTTGGGTCAAGGAGATGAAGTATAAGAGTTGGAGGATTTATTTGATTATTAGAGCACTAGCAGACAGCAGACAAAAGTCAAATCAAGCAAAGTCAAAAACACTCAAAAGTTTTTGCAAATCCACATTTTTAACATGAAAATAAGCTTAAGCAATGTGACAAGAAAATCAGGGTGTGACAGACCTACCCTGCTTACAAGAATCTCGTCCCCGAGATTTCCAGACTAGGCGTGGAAAGAAAGGCGGAGTCTTGGATACGGGGTAGTCTTCACTTCTTCTTGTTGGTTCTGCTTCCGAGTGGTGCTCCTTGGAGTCCTGAAGTGCTTGATGGTATGGCTTCTTGTTTGATGCCTTCCTTGATGGAGGTTGCTGAGGGGTCTCTTGCATAGGTTAGGTTGGGTTAGCTGTCAAAGGCTCGGTGATCGATGTCCTTGCGGGCATCGGGCTAGCTAGGAGGTAAGAAGTACTTCCAGAGTGGGGGGGCTCGTGGAAGATTTGGTGCCCGGAGGGTATCTCAGGTGGTAGATCTAGCTGGGGAGCCGTCTACTACATGACTTGCAGTGATCTCAAAGGGTCCAATGAACCTTGGTGCGAGCTTCCCCTCGACGTGGAAACGCTTGGTTACCTTCAGAGGAGTTACCCGTAGGTACACGTGGTCCTTGACATGGAAACTCATGTCCCGACGGTGAGTGCCAGCATGGCTCTTTTGCCTTGACTTGGCTACCTTCAAACATTCTCTGACTAGTTGGACTTGCTCATCCGCTGCGCGGAGAATATCCGGTCCAAAGACTAGCCCTTCTCCAGTCTCTGACCAGTTGAGGGGTGTGCGACATCTGCGTCCGTACAACACCTCAAATGGTGCCATCTGAAGGCTCGACTGGTTACTGTTATTATAGGAGAACTCGGCAAAAAGGGAGACAATTCCTCCCACTTGGCTCCATATGCCAAGACACAGGCTCGGAGTCATGACTTCGAGAATCTGATTGACTCACTCAGTCTGACCTCCGGTCTGTGGGTGGAAAGCCGTGCTGAAAGATACTTGGTTCCCAAGGCTTCTCGGAACTTCTTCCAGAACCTTGAGGTGAACTGGGTTCCTCGACCTGACACAATCTCCTTGGGAATGCCGTGAAGACTTACGATTCGGTCGATGTAGAGAGCTGCCGGCCGGTTGCCATCATAAGTGGTCTTGACAGGAATGAAATAGACCACCTTGGTCAAATGATCGACTATGACCTAAACAGAGTCATGTCCTCTATCCGACCTTGGTAAACCAATGACGAAGTTCATTCCGTCTTTATCCCACTTCCACTCAGGAGCCTTGAGTGGTTGAAGCAATCCAGCGGGTCGCTGATATTCAGCTTGACCCTTTGGCACACATCACACTTTGCAACATAGGTTGTAATCTCTCTTTTCATCTCGTGCCACCAGAATCGTGCCTTCAAGTCTTGATACAACTTGGTGTGAGCGTTCCTTTGACACGGAAAAGCTCGGCTCCTCCGGGAGGAGTGGTTTGCAGATACGCCCGGTCTTCGACGCGGAAGTTTACTTCTTGATGACGGTGGTCGGTGTAGATCTTCCGTCTAGACAGGGTGGTCTTCAAACGTCTTCTATCCAGCTGTCCATCGCTTCTTCGTCTTCGGGCAGACAAGTAGGCCATCAAATAATGATGTTACCCAACTTCTCCACTTACTCCATGAGGTCTATGGGGGTGCGCAAGGTAAGCTGAGGTATTGGTGGTGGTCTCGGTTGAGTATTTGCAGAGGCCTTCCTGACTCAGAGCGAAGGCCCGGGGTCAGAATCTGACCAGGTTGTGGCTCGGTGGGGCTTAAGGGTTTCAAGGATTCTAGTGAGTGAGTGAACTTATATCATCTTATCCTTAAGCACAGTTTCTGAGATGCCAATAGCTCTATCTAGTACTCCGAACGGAAAAGCGTCTTCTCGCAGAGACCAACTTCAATCACTACTCATGCCATACATAACCTCAGGATTCTCAAGAGACGGTCTAACAAAATTATACTTGTCTAAGATCCCAAATCCATATCTACGTCTACCTCTAAAATCCAAAGGTAGATCATACATGCTGCTGAGCTTAAATTAAACTCCACAATCCAAGCACTCAACCTAATCTTGCAAGGCTCACGATAATGCATCTCTATTCTAAGGAAACACGTCATATGCCACTCCAAGATTTGTTTCCTTCCTATAGATCACCTCCAATAGCCCGGTAATTCCCATCAATCTCCACATAATCCAACAATTCTACAAATCCGATGCCTACGGTGTTCCACAAGATCTCAAGTCCCTATAATCCCCAAATACTCGGAAGGACCATGCATCACGATAGTAAATCCACCAAATTCTCATCATCCGGGTCAGTAACCTCCAAGATCACAACTATATAGATCTCTAATTCAATTCCGGCAAATAATCCAATCTCCTAGGTTACTGTCCACCGAAAAGCATGATATCATAATCAGGATCATAGGCCTAAAGCCAATCTTACTCCGAACCATGCAGACATATCCAGCATCTATACCAACCAGAGTCACCTACATAAATCTAAATCTTATGTCCAACGGGTACTTCTACCGGCTTTCCCAAAGTCATGATCCCACCAACATGAAAACCTCACAATCCATCAAGGTCTCAGATAATTCCTCGAAGTCACTGATATAAACCACCAAGTCATCTGTTCAATATCCTCGAACTGGTCTATCTATGGCATCGTCAGACCTCGTGCTATATCAGGATGAAAATATGCTCACTCATCGTGCCCACTAGCTCCTTTACGGACCCAGTGTTGTGCAAGGTTACAAAGGCTTAACTGGTCCTCTCGCTTTACCATGGGTTAGGCACATGGTTGAGGATTCGTGCTGGAGTGTCCCGGGAAGTCTCAAAGGGTCTAGGAATGGGGTTACTGGTCTGGAGGGTTAAACATAACACTACGGGGTTGCACTTGATCGCGGAGGTTGTAGCAGAAGTCTTCAGTGCCAGTTGGTTGCCAAGGTAGAATCCTTGGTGCATCTTGTCTTGCGGGTCTTCAATTGGGGAGAGAGAGAATAGAGGGAAGAAGCAGTGTAGAGGAGGGAAATGCCTAAAGGGGGTTCTATAGTGCAGGTGCCACAAACAGGTGCAAAAAGGCCGAAACAAAAGAAACAAGGCAAGGAAGGTGATATAGCCATGCACTTGTTGCCTGGGGAAAAAGCGCGACTTATATCAAAACACAAGCAAATAAAAGCAAACAACACACAATCAGGGTTCTATTCGAACCATCAAACGGACTCGACTGCGCATAGGGGGTACACGACTCATCCTACCCTAGGGGTTCTCGGACTCAGTGTCGTGACTTGTGCCTCGTGCAGTCTTCTGAGCTTCCTTGGATGTTGCTATGCCCCTTGTAGTTGCTTGATGAATGATCCGGGTTGAGCCTGAAGAATCTTCAACATCTTCTCGCCTGATGAGGTGATGGGGTGAAGGTGCCTCCTTGTAGCTGGCGTTGACTTGGTCTTCTCTTGTCTCTTTAATCATGACGATCTCTTGTGCCTTCTGGGACGTCGAGGGTACCAGGTAGGCATTCCATATGTAATAACAAGGCATATTAGAGGTCCAACATGTCGGTTTCGTTGATGAAAACATCGACACCAAGAGCGGGGGACGAAGAGAACCGTTTTCCTGCTCACCATAGTGAGGCGGACCAATGGCGAGGTTCTCATCCACCGGTGGTTGTCGATACAACAACGGTAGTGACAGGATTACTCTATTAGTGATGCATATCATGACTTTGCACAACTCATGCCATGGTCATCGTAGGCTAGGGTTGCACCATCTTCTGGGTCTTCATGTCCTTACTCATCGAGGATGGATTTTCTGTTGGTATCATCTTGTCGTGGTGTCTCCAATCTTGCGTGCAAAAGTGGTGGGTGAGTGTTTGGCAAGGTGCACTCCACGAGGATTATGGAAAATCCAGTGGTCAGGGCATAAGGGTTTTAGCGACCAAGGTTTTGAAGGGGAAGAGATCAAGTACAGCCTAGTTTTCGAAAAACTGAGAAGGGAAGAGAAGTATAGATAGTTTTGAAAACTGGTAATAGTTTCGAAAATAGTTTTAACCTAACTAACGACCATGCTAACTAAGGCTTCCTACAGTCAGGATGGCTCTGATACCAGCTCTGTGGGGACCCCGACTCGTAAGTCGTGATCACCGAATGCAAGTGTACAGTGATCCCAGAGATCAATGCTCACTGAACACACAGAAGCTGAATAACAAGAGTCTTACATCCATACATACCGTGTTACATAAATAGGACCATAATGGTCAAGTCTTGAGTATATCATCGCAGCGGAAATCTTCAATAACAACTTGGACCCATGCCATCTGCCTTAACCCTACAGGCATTCTGACTGGGAAGCGTCCTAGCTCGCATGCTCGTCACCAAGAAATCTTCATCATAACCTGCTCTCTCATGCCTGGCCAATAAAATAACCAGTGGCAAGCCAATGAGCACATTGAATGTACTCGCAAGCAACCCAAGTGTGATAACAGAATAATTATGCAAGGCTCTACTGCTAGGTTGGCAGTTTTGCGGAAAGCTAGTTTTTCATATGCAATTATGATCAACATATAACAAGGGCATGCATGTGTCTGTAACAAGCATCAGGAGGTCACAGACATCAATATCGAGAAAGAGTTGTAATCAACACATGCACAAGCTCATTGTGACTTCCTCACAATCACATCATCAATTCTCTGAATCGTGTTGTTTCCCAGAAACTTATGGACATAGTCTAAGTAGCACCACCCAACTGTCCTTGACCGCGGACACGGCTATTCGAATAGTTTGACACTCTGCAGAGGTTGCACACTTTACCCACAAGATCCGGGGAATTTAGGTGTCATCCACGACCCGCGATACCTCAAGTACCCGGGGTAAGCACCCATCATTATCTTTCCTTAGACGACACTAACATAGAGTCCACTCGTTGATACACGGCCCTCGGGTACAAACAATAGATCACGGGACTTGCCCTAATTTCAATGTCACGCGTACCCGAAGGGACCAACGGTGTGTCCGGTGCCCTGTGAAAACAGTCATGGTCGTCTATCCAAGCACGACCCCGTCCCGGGAAAGACCTCAAGTCTCCCCGTCACTAGTAATGCGGGCACCATGCTAGTATCGACCTAAGTAATCAACAAAGCCCCGTCCCATAAGGGGTAGTGTGGTTGCACATGTTTGGTTGGGACGGTAGTCACACATAAATCTAATCCATCTCTGTAAACAACACTTCCGTCAAGCCTCGGCACACTACTTCTTCACCAAGTAGTGTCCTAGCTCCTCATCAACTCCCAGGGGCATTAGTGGCACCCACTGGGTCATTTGCAAGTATGTCAGACCACACTTGTTTCACTCAATGCATAACCCTGACCCATTTGCGTAGCCAACTACTATGGCATACATCTATCTACTCCCACCCACATAACCCTCATAGGAAGGTAGGGTCATGTTTGATGCAAGGTTCAATAGTAAAGTAACAGGGGTAGCAACCAAAGTGGTTTCCACCTCAACATGATTCCGATGCATTGAATATAAAGGTGCTATGAGACATGCATAAAAAGGTTTCTTGAACATGGTCAAAGGGCTGCTTGCCTTATTCTTCCGAGTCTTCAAACCTTCTGGTCCATCTCCGAGTACTTTGTTTATTTCATTAACTAACGATGGAAACAATCATAATAAGCAACACAATCAAAGCAAAAATAAAAGTGCTCTAAAAATAGGAGTTGGACTTTTCTAGGATACCTTTGGTCATATGAAAAATAACCAAGGTGGTTTCATAGGTGTTGGATCAATAGGTAGTTTGGAACATTTCAATGTGATGGAACCAAAGGGTTTATGGATTTGGAAGAAGTATACAGAAATATTTCCTTGAATGATGAGCAAAGGTACCCATCATCAAGTCATGATTTTAGAAGCATTTAGGAGTTGGTTTCACTGGATTTGTATTTGAAATGAATTACCTTGGATTTTGCAAAGCTGATAAATATGAAGAAATGGCTCAATATTTGGTGGGGTACAGAAAGTTTTAATAAAAATGTTCCAAAACTAAGTTTGGACATGACAAGCATCTAGGAATTTGAATCACTGCATTTGGATCAAGATTGAGCTCTCTGTGATTTTCTAAAGTTCATCACAGAAGTGAAATAAAGGCATTTGATAAATATTTGTGAAAGAAATGTTTCTGGAATAATGTTCATGCTGCACCATGTGATAGAGCATGATTTATGGAGCCATAGGAAATTTGAATCATGCCATTTGGAGTTCATTTGAATTATCTAGGCATTTTTGAAGTTGATAGAATAAAGAAAAAGAAGAGGAATAAGGGTTCAACCTTATACAGTGCGCAGGGCGAGGGATAGTTCGCGGGCCGGCCCAGCGGCTCGGCCACTCGCGTGCAGGGGGGCCACGCCGGAGGCGTCTTTCGGGGATACGCTTCCGCGCGGGGGAGGCGGGCTGCGCTGTTGCCGCCTCCACTTAAACGGGTGGGCCTGGCCCTCCAGGGTCGCTGACCTGCGGGCCCCTCCCACAGGGTCATCCCCTTCCTCCCGCGCCCGCGACGGAGGGGCTGGATGCCGCGGCTGCGCGCCGGCCGGCGCCCGTTCCCGGCGGCAGGGGCCACCTCTGGCCAGGCCGAGGCCACCGGAGGGTTCCTCAGGGAGCGGCGCGTCGGGGAAGTCCCTTGGGGCGGCAGGGGAGGGGCCGGAGCACCTCCTGCATCTGACCATGGCGGCGGCCTCGCCGGTTGATGGTGGAGCGGGCACCACGGGGCACGAGAAGAGCAACGGAATGACTTGGGAGACGCACGGGAGAGGGATAGAGCGAAAGGAGGCGCAAGGGGGGCTCGGGGTGCCCTTTAAGTAGGGGGGGGGCGCTGGTCCACCGAGACGCCGTGCGCCGGCGAGCATGCTGCCGTCGTTGCAGGCCACGGGGGCAGCAGTGGGCGTGTCCAGGGCGTTCCTGGAGCTGGTCCACGCCTAAAGGAAGAGAGAGGAGGAGCGGGGAGGCGCCACAGAGGCCGCACGTGCGAGGTCGCTCACTGGTGCCCAGGGTCGGCCGGTGCGCGTGCGAGCAGGGGTGAGGGAGGAGGAGAGAGGAGGGGGCCGACCGCCCGGCGTGTTGCGGACGTCGAGGCCGCCTCGGGGGACACGAGGGGGAAACCCAAGGCTGTCGGCCGCCCCTGATTGGAGGTGGCTACAGTGCGCCAGGGCACTGTAGCGTGCTCCAGAGCGCGAACTTTGCATGCCATGACATGCATACGGTGTCATTGGCGTGTCCCCTTGTGTCCAGCCGTGTCCAGAGGGTAGATGGAGTAGTAAACAATGGGGAGGCAGTCTTGGATGCTCTGGGGAGCCTCTGGGATGATGAGGGGGGTGAAAGAGAGGGAGTTTACTGCTGTCCAGCAGTGAGAATTG
>LR738711.1:713186009-713210867 GCA_902687465.1 Secale cereale
TGATGCCCACTCCGGCAAGCGCACCTCTTCGGAGTGCTGCGCTACCGTCGAGGACGCACCATCGAGCTCCACCGGCAAGTGTAAGAAGACAATGGCAGCTCCGCCAGAGACCAAGAAGGTGTCCGCCAAGGAGGACGGCACTGGTGGTACCTTCACCATCAGTGCCACTCTTGACCCTAAATAGGAAAGCGCGCTCATTGCTTTCCTGCGGGCGAATGTCGACGTGTTTGCGTGGCAACCGTCTGACATCCCCGGTGTTCCCAGGAAAGTAATTGAGCACCATCTTGCCGTCTGTCCTCATGCGCGGCCCGTCAAGCAGAAGGCCAGGAAACAAGCAGTGGAGCGCCAAGAATTCATCGCAGAGGAGATCAAGAAGTTGGAAGCAGCAGGCCTTGTCAGAGGAGTGCTCCATCCTACATGGTTGGCTAATCCTGTAGTCGTGCGTAAGGCAAACGGGAAATGGAAGCTTTGTATCGACTTCATCGATGTCAATAAAGCTTGTCCTAAAGACCCATTTCCCTTGCCGCGCATTGACCAGATTGTTGACTCCACGGGCGGATGAGACCTGCTTTCATTTCTTGACGCATACTCAAGATACCATCAGATCTTCATGGCAGAAGAGGATGAGGAGAAGACCGCATTCATCACTCCATGTGGACGTACTGTTTCATACAGATGCCTTTCGGTATAAAGAATGCTGGTTCAACATTTGCAAGGGTGGTCCATGTCGCTTTTGAGCCACAAATACACAGAAATGTGGACGCCTACATGGATGACATAGTGGTCAAGAGCAAGGACAAGGCAACCCTGATTCAAGATTTAGACGAGACCTTTGCAAATCTGCGCAAGATCAGCCTCAAGCTCAACCCCGAGAAGTGCGTGTTTGGAGTCCCTTCCGGCAAGCTTCTCGGGTTCTTCGTGTCTCAGCGGGGAATTGAAGCCAATCCCGACAAGATCAAGGCCATTAAGCAGATTGAAGCACCAAAGCGCGTCAAGGATGTACGAAGACTTGCCGGTTGCATGGCTGCTCTCAGCAGGTTTATCCCTAAGTGTGCTGAGCGCGCCCTGCCGTTTTTCAAAATATTGAAAAGGCAGGTCCAATGAAATGGACTCCGGAAGCGGAGGCTGCGCTGCAATACTTGAAGAGATACCTGTCCTCCACTCCAATACTTGTCGCACCTAAGCCACAGGAGAAGTTGCTGCTGTATCTAGCGGCAGCCAATCAAGTGGTTAGTGATGCGTTAGTAGCGGAGAGGGAGGCAGATGATGAGCCAGCAACCATGGCAGGCGCATCCAGCGACAAGCAGGGGGCTTCCCCGACAAGCTCTGGTCCCGACAAAGATGGGTCTGCGCAGGCACGCGAGGAGATACAGAAGAGAATGGTGCAGCGCCCAGTTTACTTTGTCAGTTCCCTTCTGCAGGGGGGCTAGGTTAAGGTACACTGGTGTGCAGAAATTGCTTTTCGGCCTTCTCATGGCCTCGAGAAAGCTGCGCCATTACTTCCAAGCACATGAGATCACAGTTGTCACTCGTTTTCCGCTGAAGAGGAATGTCGGGGAAACTGATCCACCCACGGACACCTATGGGGACCGAGCCGCTTTCGGTACGGCGGGGGCGGAGGTTGCACGAAGAGCAGATCGAGGCGAGGCACACGAGCAGTTTACCCAGGTTCGGGCCGCACGAATGCGTAAAACCCTACTCCTGCTTTGTGGTTTGTATTGAGTTCTTGGCTCGGGAGCGCTGAGAGCTACAGTACACACCAGCAGCTAACGAGACCGAGCGTGAGAGTGTTCGAACCCCCCTCTATGTTGCGCATGGGCCTCCTTTTATATGCTCAAGGGGTCACCGACAGGTGGCAACGCAGATGAGGGTAAAAATGGGAAAGTATTGCGGTTGGTACAGCTACCTGTACAGTGTTCCATACCTAACCCTGACGGCAGGGGACAAGGGCATTAAATGCCCATCGCCGTCGCCCAAACAGTGCAAAAAGGGGCCGTCAGGGGCGCCACCGTTCGCCACGATGGCAATCTTGTCAGCGCCGCTTGCCACCGCGCACCCCTGGCTGCACAACCTCCCGCCACGTACGCTTGGGAGGGTCCCAGAGTGACACGTGGATGGATGCGCTGGAGCACGGGTACATAGTGGTAGCTTATCGCGGCAAGCGCCTTGCCGCGGTCGTTGTCTTGTCGCGTCCGGGAGCTTGTCGCTCACCGGGCCTTGCCGGGACGCGTGGCGCGTCGCGGCAAGTTCCTTGAGATGCCTTGGTTGGCCTTCCCGGCAAGCTCCTCTCGCCGGGGTCTTGTGCCTTGAGTGGCCTTCCCGGCAAGCTCCTCTTGCCGGGGCCTTGTCTCCTTGGCTTGAATACTCTGTTCTTGAATGGCTCCAAAGGAACCACGGAGGACCTTGGCAGTCACCCGGCAAGCCTTGCCGCGGGGCGCTGCGACTGCCCGTGCACAAGATCGGGATACTAGGGTACCCCTACTCTAGTACACCGACAGGAGCCCCCGGGCCTGGGCCATACACGGTGCCGAGCGCTGTTGGGCCAGGCCCAAAACAGGGCACGGGCACGCGCGGCCTGGGTCATGTCGTATCTTTCTCCGTATCCACTGCGCCCTCCTCGAACGGCACGCGTTGATTGCGGCGTCGTGGGAGAGATCGTGGGTGTTTTTTTTATTCGGAAATGCGGAACGTTCGCCCCCTCCCTCCTTATAAGCAGGGAAACAGGGGTAGTTCGTCCATCCGCCAGTTGCTACTCCAACCTTGAGAACCTCCGCCGCTCCCCTTCTTCCCAAAGCTGAAAGAGAGCAGCGCTCCGCCCCCCGTCGCCACCAGCACCACCAACGCCGTCGACCTCCCTCACCACTTCCGCCATGGCTCCGAAAGCCGAGAAGGGGAAGGGCGTGAAGTCGGCCGAGGCGCAGCGGCTCGCGGCGCTGCGAAAGGCGCGAGCTGTCTTCCCCCCCAAGCTTGCCGCGAGGGAGCTGAGGGAGAACTACTACCTCTTCTGGTCGGGGGAGACGCGGGCGCACCCGCGCACGAAGGTACTTCCAGCCGCCGCTTGTAAAATGGCTCCAACTGGATACACGTTCTTCGCCTTGTTCTTCTACTGCGGGCTCTGCCCGCCTTTCTCTGAATTCTTCTGCGACATTATGAACACTTATGGGTTCCACCTCCTTGACTTCACCCCCAATGCTGTTCTGACCATGGTAGTTTTCGCACATCTCTGCGAAAACTTTGTCGGAGTCCATCCCAATGTAGCCCTTTTCCGCCACTTCTTTATGCCTCGAGTCGAGAGAGGAGAGCCTTTATCCGGCGGAGTCCCCTGGATCTCGAGAGCCCACAATAAGGAAGCTTGTCTGGAGGGAGAGCTCCGCAGCAAATGGGAGGAATGGAGAGCTAACTGGTGCTGGATTGTCGAGGAGAACCCGCAGCCATTTACCGCCCGGCGCCAAGCCCCAGTAGTACGCGGCAATGACTGGAGCAACTTGGCCTCGGAAGACGGTAGGCTAAAGATTGCCGTCGCCCGGATCCAACGCCTCAGGCTTGCCGGGCTCACTTTAGGCGCTGTCGGCGCAGACTTCCTTCGCCACCGCATCGCCCCCCTGCAGGAGAGGAAGAGACCCGCCTGGGAGTTCGAGAATGCGGCGGACATCATGAGGCTGCACCCAGGCCTCAACTTCAACTTCACTGTCCTGGAGCTCAACGCGATGCTCCAGGAGCTGTTCAAGTATGACCCCGATCATCCCGAAGTGTTCAGGTTGCCGAGGGGTGTCGTTCCGCTGTGCAATAACTCCGCGCTCAGCCGCATCCGCGCAATGATGCCGCTATGTGACTCTCATGGGATTGACCCAACTTGGCAAGAGCCTGCAGAGGACGCCGTGCAGGAGTTCTTTGACAACTTGGAAGAAGTGCCGATCCGCTCCGACGAGAAGAAAGGCCTCACCCGCGACACCACTGACACGGAGCTGGCTTGCATCGCCACTAGGCTGGAAGAGGCAGCGGCAGCCGCAGCCGCGGGCGAGTTCGGATTCACCGTGGAGGAGGCTGAGGCAGCAAAGGCGGCAAGCCTTGCCGAGCGAGATGAGTTTGCCGGCGAGGGAGAGCTTGCCGGGCATGACGCTGAGTCGAGCGAGCCCGCTGAGCAAGGCGTCGAGTCGAGCGGGCCCGCCGAGGACACGAGCGGCTCATTGGAGATCGACTCCTCTTCCTCCTCATCTTCAGGCAGCTCGCCGCTAGCAGAGCCCCCAGCTCCACCAAGAAGGCGTCTCCGCAAGGCCGGGGACGTAACGGAGCGGCAGATGGGTCAACAGCAGCCGGGCCGCGCGACACGCTCCACGACGGCCAGCAAGATTGCCGCGGGAGCGCCTCGCGCTTCTGCAGCAACTGGAGCGGGGTCTTCCCGAACCGCCGCTTCTGCTCCTGCCGCTCCTCACGCCATGGCGGCAGCCGGAGCGGGGTCCTCTCAGACCACCGCCACTGCTCCCGTCAAGCGGCCAAGGGAGCCTACTCCTCCACCTCCTCGCGCCGGGTGTGAGCCGGACTTCGACTTCTCCGCGCTCAGCTCCGACGAGGAAGAAGAAGAGTAAGATCATTGTTGTTCTTGTATTTCTTCAATTTTTTTTTGCTGTTCTGTCTTGTATCTTATTTGCTTTGCTCTGAACTTGTTCCTTTTCAGAACTCTGGCCTAGAGGGCAGCAAAGAGAGCCAAGGTCCCGGTGATTGTCATCGAGGACGAGCCCACCATGACAGCAGGGGGTGCGCCCGAGACAAACTTGCCGGACCCGGCAACTGATCTTCAGAGCAGCCCCCAACGCAGCCCCCAGCGTAAGTATATGGTTCACTTTCCGCTGTTAGGCGCGCGTGGGAGTTCTTTCTTTGCTGATATTTGTTTGTTGATTCGTGTAGGAGCAGAGCAGCTGCACCAGGAGCGCCCGGAGACCGCCCCGATGTGCCATCTGCTTCAACTTCGCCGCCAAGGGAGAGTTCTCCGGCAAGGGTCTCTCCGGCAAGGGAGAGTTATCCGCCAAGGGAGAGCCCTCCGGCAAGGGAGAGCTCCCCGGCAAAGGAGAGCACCAGCGGCCCCCCGCCGGCGGAGACTACGACTGCGCCGCCAAGGGAAAACTCTCCGGCAAGGGAGCCTGCCGAGGAGCCGGCTCGCGCAGGTAATCTTCTCGCTCCAAACTTCCCTTCGGCTTTTCTTCTTTTGATTCTTCTTTGTGGATATTTGCTTGACTGTTTTTCTCCCCTTTCCTGCCGTCAGATCCATCTGCTGCGGAGCCGATGGAGACGGAGGGTGCTGGCGAGGAGAATACGTGCGGCAACACCGGCGACGCCGCTGCCACCGAAGAAGCGGCCGGTGCTGACGATCCTGCCGGCGACGAGGCCGCCAAGGCTGCCGCCGCAGCAGCTGGCGAGGGGTCCGGCGATCGCACTGACGGCCCTGAGGCCGCAGGAGCGCTAGGCGCTACGCCGACCGCCGATCCCTCCGCCGCTGCCGCAGTGCCAAGCTCCGAAGAGCCCCAGCCAGGCGTCTACCTAAAGGCCAGCGATGGAGTCTTCATCAGCCTCCCCTGGGCATCCATGTCCAGGGCGCCGGTCGAAGGGGAGAGCTTTGACGGAGAAATGCTCGCCTCCGCCAGGCTGACGCTCATGGACGCGCCGAGCAGCAGCAGTGGTGAGCCCGAGGAGGAGCGGCTGCTGCGCAAGCTGTTGTCGCTCTACCGCGCTCGGCAAGCCAAGCTGGAGTCCCGCGAGGCTCTTGCCGCGAAGGTGGGAGCCGATATCAAGAAGCGCGCGGAGGAGCTCCGGGCCCTCAACCAGGAAGCTCTCCGGTCCCTGGCAGAGGAGCTGGAGCAACTTGTCGAAGGGGAGAGCTTTGACGGAGAAATGCTCGCCTCCGCCGGGCTGACGCTCGTGGACGTGCTGAGCAGCAGCAGTGGTGAGCCCGAGGAGGAGCTGCTGCTGCGCAAGCTGTTGTCACTCTACCGCGCTCGGCAAGCCAAGCTGGAGTCCCGCGAGGCTCTTGCCGCGAAGGCGGGAGCCGATATCGAGAAGCGCGCGGAGGAGCTCCGGGCCCTCAACCAGGCAGCTCTCCGGTCCCTGGCAGAGGAGCGGGAGCAACTTGTCGAAGAGCAGAGGGCCTTCTTCCTCGAGAAGGCCGAAGTCGAAGAGCAGCAGCGGCTTGCCGCTGAGAAGCTGTCCGCGCAAGAGGGCGAGCTGGCGCAGCGGAAGATTAACCTCGACAACCACGAGGAGGATCTTGCCGCGCGCGAGCAATCACTTGGCGGAGCCCTCAAGCAAGCAGAGGACGCTGCCGCAGCTGCTGAGGTCGCCAAGAAGGAGCTGGAGACGAAGGTGGCGCAGCTCGAGGCCGATCTCAAGGCGAGAGGTGAAGAACTTGCCACGCTCAAACATGAGCGGGAGAAGGACGCCCACAGCCACTCAGAGCTGCAGGTCCGCCTCGCCGAGAAGGGCAAGGAGCTTGCCGCCGCCAAGGACTCCAACACGGATCTTGAGTTGAAGCTAACCACTTTGACCAAGACGCTGGACGGCGCCAAGGAGCGGGAGGCGGCCTTGAAGGAGGAGATCAAGGCCGAGAAGGCGCTGCTGGCGAGTGCTGCCATCGCCCAGAACACCTTTAGGGAGACTGTGGAGCACTGGACCGAGGGTCTCGTCAATGCTGCTGCAGATATCGACAGGGAGCTGGCGCAGCTGGGGGCGGAGTATCTTGGGTATTCCTCCGATGAGAACCTCCACCCCAGCGTCAAGCTCACTTTATTCTTCAAAGGCGTGGCGACGGCCCTCCATCGACTCCGGGAGAGGATCCCAAAGCAGCTGGCCGACGAGTCGCGCAAGCTTTGCGCGGGAGCCCTTCAAAAGGTGTTGGTGAAGGTGGCCTTCCGCAACCCGGGCCTCAACCTCACCAACGTCCTCAAGTCCCTGCCGCCGGATGCTGATCTGGAGGCGCTCAGGGCCCTTGTCGCACCCATTGTGAACAAGGTGAGCGGGATCAAGAGGGTTGAGGGCGATCGCGTAGATTAGGCCGCCCGTTTTCTTCTTTCCTTGTCACTGTTGATCATGTTATGAGAAAGATCTGTTAGAGCCGCGACAAGTTACCTTGTAATATAACTCTATTTTGGGTCATGATTGCAACGTTATTTCCTTTACTTGACTCCTTCCTTTGTATGTTTTTGCCCTACGCTTTTAGGGAACTTGCCGACGCGGGCACCTTAGCCACGAGTGTTGAGTGCGGAACGTCAGCAGCCTACTGGCGGTACCTTTGCCGACAAGAAACCTTGTCGCAACTAGTCGCAGCACACTTAAGTTGTTGAGCGGACTCGAAACAAAGTAAGGGCGCGACACTAGTCGCAGCACACTTAAGTCGTTGAGCGAACTCGAAACAAAGAAAGGGCGCAACTAGCTACGAGTTGGTTCCTCCGCGCACAGGTTTTCCATACAAAGCACGGTCGTTCAAGGAAGATAACTTAAAATTTTAAAAATCTAGTTGCTCAAGCTTTGGCAACTTAGCTTTTCTGTTGTTTACTTCCCGGCAAGGCGAAACTTTCTTGAACAACGCCTGGTCCATACCACCATCTGTTGGGGAACGTAGTATTTTAAAATTTTCCTACGATCACGCAAGATCTATCTACCAGATGCATAGCAATGAGAGGGAAGAGTGTGTCTACGTACCCTCGTAGACCGGAAGCGGAAGCGTCAAGTGACGCGGTTGATGTAGCCGAACTTCTTCGCGATTCAACCGATCAAGCACCGAACGTACGGCACCTCCGCGTTCAGCACACGTTCAGCTTGATGACGTCCCACGAGCTCTTGATCCAGTTGAGCTTCACGGGAGAGTTTCGTCAGCACGACGGCGTGGTGACGGATATGATGTATTTACCGGCGCAGGGCTTCGCCTAAGCACTGCAACGGTATGACCGAGGTGTGTTTCTGTGGAGGGGGGCACCGCACACGGCTGGAACAATTCAACTTGTGTGTCTTTGGGTGCCCCCCTGCCCCCGTATATAAAGGAGCAAGAGAGGAGGGCCGGCCGGCCTCCTATGGTGCGGCTAGGGCAATCCTACTAGGAATAGGATTGCAATCCTATTCCTAGTAGGAGTCCACCAAGAAGGAAGAGAGGGAAAGGAAAAGAGGGAGAGGTGGCGCCCCCCCAATCCTAGTCCAACTAGGATCCCTAGGTGGGGCGCCGGCCAGCCTCTATGGGCTGCCTCTCTCCTTTCCTCAAGGCCCACTATGGACCATCCCCCCTCGTAGGGGGTTCCGGTAACCCCCTCCGGTAATCCAGTTAAATCCGAAACTTTTCCGGAACACTTCCGGTGTCCGAATGTAGTCATCCAATATATCAATCTTTATGTCTCGGCCATTCCGAGACTCCTCGTCATTTCCGTGATCTCATCTGGGACTCCGAACTACCTTCGGTACATCAAAACTCATAAACTCATAATACCGATCGTCATCAAACGTTAAGCGTGCGGACCCTACGGGTTCGAGAACTATGTAGACATGACCGAGACTCATCTCCGGTCAATAACCAATAGCGGAACCTGGATGTTCATATTGGCTCCTACATATTCTACGAAGATCATTATCGGTCAAACCGCATAACAACATACGTTGTTCCTTTTGTCATCGGTATGTTACTTGCCCGAGATTCGATCGTCGGTATCTCCATACCTAGTTCAATCTCGTTACCGGCAAGTCTCTTTACTTGTTCCGTAACACATCATCTCGTGACTAACTCATTAGTCTTTTGCTTGCAAGGCTTATTGTGATGTGTGTTATCGAGAGGGCCCAGAGATACCTCTCCGACACTCGGAGTGACAAATTCTAATCTTGATCTATGCCAACACCACGAATACTTTCGGAGACACCTGTAGAGCATCTTTATGATCACCCAGTTACGTTGTGACGTTTGATAGCACACAAGGTGTTCCTACGGTATTCGGGAGTTGCATAATCTCATAGTCATAGGAACATGTATAAGTCATGAAGAAAGCAATAGCAGTAAAACTAAACGATCATAGTGCTATGCTAACGGATGGGTCTTGTCCATCACATCATTCTCCTAATGATGTGATCCCGTTGATCAAATGACAACTCATGTCTATGGTTAGGAAACATAACCATCTTTGATCAATGAGCTAGTCTAGTAGAGGCATACTAGGGACACTCTGTTTTGTCTATGTATTCACACATGTACTAAGTTTCCGGTTAATACAATTCTAGCATGAATAATAAACATTGATCATGATATAAGGAAATATAAATAACAACTTTATTATTGCCTCTAGGGCATATTTCCTTCACCATCTTCCCCTTCCCCCCGGCAAACTTGTGGGCGAGGGAACCTTCCTTTCCTTGAGAGAAAAAGAAAGAAGAGAAAATACAGATATGGAGCCTTATGGCTCGTTATTGCTTACCGGGGTTAGGTGCTGCACAAAGTGTCAGATAACACATGCAAAATATAGAAAGCATGAAATTGACAAGATGTGCGGAGCACATGAGCTTTACTTATGCACGGGGTCTGCGCCCGGCTTTGTACAAAGGATTACATGCAACAGCGGCAAGACTTGTACAAAAGGTGGTTGCCGGAACGGGTTCCGGCAACCGCGCCTTACGGGTAAAACTTACGAAGATGCTCGATGTTCCAGGAGTTGCTCACCGGAAAGCCATCTTCGGTCTCAAGGCGGACAGCGCCAGGCCTAGTGACTCGTTTCACCCGGTAAGGGCCTTCCCACTTCGGCGTCAACTTGTTGGAATTCTTGGCGGACTGAACGCGCCGAAGAACAAGGTCGCCTTCCTCGAGACTTCTGGCGTTAACTTTGCGGCTATGGTAGCGGCGCAAAGCTTGCTGGTAGCGAGCAACTCATACAGCAGCCTGAAGACGGTCTTCCTCAAGGAGCAGCGCGTCATCTTGTCGCAGCTGCTCTTGCTCAAGCTCATCATAAGAGAGCACTCGAGGTGACCCGTATACGAGTTCCGTGGGGAGAACTGCCTCTGCTCCATAGACTAGAGCGAAAGGTGTCTGTCCAGTGGCTCGATTTGGCGTCGTCCTGATCGACCAAAGAACCACCGGCAGCTCCTCGATCCAGTTTCTTCCGCACTTGTGCAGCCTGTCGAAAGTTCTGGTCTTGAGTCCACGCAGCACTTCAGCATTTGCCCTCTCCGCTTGACCATTGCTTCTCGGGTGAGCAACAGAAGCGAAGCAGACCTTGGCGCCAAGATCTTGGACGTACTGCATGAAGGTGCGGCTCGTGAATTGCGTACCGTTGTCGGTGATGATCCTGTTAGGGATCCCGAAGCGGCAAACAATCAACCTGAAGAACTTGACTGCTGACTGTGCGGTCTCCTTTCTCACTGGTTCCACTTCCGGCCACTTTGTGAACTTGTCGATTGCAACTTACAAGTACTCAAAGCCCCCGCCTGCGCGGGGAAAGGGGCCGAGGATGTCGAGCCCCCAGACCGAAAATGGCCAGGATAAAGGGATCGTCTGGAGAGCTTGAGCTGGCTGGTGTATCTGCTTGGAATGGAACTGGCACGCTTCACACTTGGTTACTTGTGCAGTTGCATCCTGGAGGGCTGTCGGCCAAAAGAAACCTTGCCGGACTGCTTTGCCGGCAAGTGCTCTTGCGCCAATGTGGTGACCACATATGCCTCCATGTATCTCTGCCAACAGCTTTTGTCCGTCTTCCCGGCGAATACACTTCAATTTCACACCGTTGAGTCTTCTTCTGTACAGTGTGTTGTCGGCAAACTGGTACATACTTGACTGCCGGGCTACTCTTTCCGCTTCTTCTTGCTCTTCGGGAAGTTCTCCCGTCTTAAGGAAACGGATAATCTGCTGTGCCCATGTTGGAGCTTGCGGCTCGACAACAAGGACTAAAGGCACATCGGCTGCCGCGGGAACATCCGCTTCTACGGCGAGAACCTGCGGCTCAGCCGGAGCTTGATGTTCCCCGGCGAGCTTGCCGGAGCAAAACTTGTCGGGAGCGTCTGCTTCAACGGAACAAACCCTAGGGCTTGCCGGAGCAGACTGCCCCTCACCGCTCTTGGTGTTGATCTTGGGGACCTTCTTGGCGGCGGCTTCGGAAGCTCTACCGGAAAATAGTCACCAGAAATCAACTTCCTCTTCTTGCTGTGTCCAGTTGATGGTGTTACAGATGGTTGAGTCAGCTTGAGCACAAAGATCCCTGGTTCCACAGGTAATTTAAGTGCGGCGCACTTTGACAGGCCATCGGTGATGTCGTTCTGAGCTCTTGGAACATGCTCCATCTGTAGGACGTCAAAGTGCTCTTCTAGCTTTCTCACCTCATCGACGTAAGCTTTCATCAACGGACTTTGATAATTCTTGTTCACTTGGCGGACGACAAGCTGCGAGTCACCCCTGACAATGAGCTTCTTGATCCCAAGGTCTGCCACGATCCTGAGACCGGCAAGCAAACCTTCATACTCTACGGTATTGTTTGTTGCTTGCTCCTTGGGAAAGTGCATCTGGACTACGTACTTGAGGTGCTCTCCGGTGGGTGCGACATGCAGCACGCCAGCACCGGCGCCTTGCAGCGAGAAGGCACCATCAAAGTACATCAGCCACTCTTTGCTTGCTTCCTTGACGGGGATGCTCGTTTCTGGAATTTCTTCATCTGGTGTTGGCGTCCACTCTGCTATGAATTCTGCCAATGCTCTGGTTTGGATAGTTGAAGTGCTCTCAAACTTGAGGCCAAAGCTTGACAGTTCTAGTGCCCACTCAACAATCCTGCCTGTTGCTTCTGGATTCTGTAGTCTCCTCTTCAGCGGAAAGCGAGTGACAACTGTGATCTCATGTGCTTGGAAGTAATGGCGCAGCTTTCTCGAGGCCATGAGAAGGCCGAAAAGCAATTTCTGCACACCAGAGTACCTTGACCTAGCCCCCTGCAAAAGGGAGCTGACAAAGTAAACTGGGCGCTGCACCATTTTCTTCCGTATCTCCTCGCACGCCTGCGTAGATCCATCTTTGTCGGGACCAGAGCTTGTCGGGGAAGCCCCCTGCTTGTCGCTGGATGCCCCTGCCGCAGTTGCTGGCTCATCATCAGCCTCCCTCTCCGCTACTAACGCAGCACTAACCACTTGATTGGTTGCCGCTAGATACAGCAGCAACTTCTCTTGTGGCTTAGGTGCGACAAGTATTGGAGTGGAGGACAGGTATCTCTTCAAGTCTTGCAGCGCAGCCTCCGCTTCCGAAGTCCATTTCATTGGACCTGCCTTTTTCGATATTTTGAAAAACGGCAGGGCGCGCTCAGCAGACATAGAGATAAACCTGCTGAGAGCAGCCACGCAACCGGCAAGTCTTCGTACATCCTTGACGCGCTTTGGTGCTTCAATCTGCTCAATGGCCTTGATCTTGTCGGGATTAGCTTCAATTCCCCTCCGAGACACGAAGAACCCGAGAAACTTGCCGGAAGGGACTCCAAACACAAACTTCTCGGGGTTGAGCTTGAGCTGGATCTTGCGTAGATTTGCAAAGGTCTCATCTAAATCTTGAATCAGGGTTGCCCTGTCCTTGCTCTTGACCACTATGTCATCCATGTATGCTTCTATATTTCTGTGTATTTGTGGCTCAAAAGCTGTATGGACTACCCTTGCAAATGTTGAACCAGCGTTCTTCAAACCGAAAGGCATCCGTATGAAATAGTACGTGCCACATGGAGTGATGAACGCGGTATTCTCCTCATCCTCTTCTACCATGAAGATTTGATGGTATCCTGAGTATGCGTCGAGAAATGAAAGCAGGTCACATCCGGCCGTGGAGTCAACAATCTGGTCAATGCGCGGCAAGGGAAATGGGTCTTTGGGACAAGCTTTATTCACATCGGTGAAGTCGATACAAAGCCTCCATTTCCCGTTTGCCTTGCGCACGACTACAGGATTGGCCAACCACGTAGGATGGAGCACTCCTCTGACAAGGCCTGCTGCTTCCAACTTCTTGATTTCTTCTGCGATAAATTCTTGGTGCTCCACTGCTTGCTTCCTGACTTTCTGCTTGACGGGCCGCGCATGAGGACAGATGACAAGATGGTGCTCAATTACTTTCCTGGGAACACCGGGGATGTCAGACGGTTGCCATGCAAACACGTCGATGTTTGCCCGCAGGAAAGCAATGAGCGCGCTTTCCTATTTAGGGTCAAGTGTGGCACTGATGGTGAAGGTACCACCAGTGCCGTCCTCCTTGGCGGACACCTTCTTGGTCTCTGGCGGAGCTGCCATTGTCTTCTTACACTTGCCGGTGGAGCTCGATGGTGCGTCCTCAACGGTAGCGCAGCACTCCGAAGAGGTGCGCTTGCCGGAGTGGGCATCAGAACTCTTGCCGGACTTGGTCTTCTTCTTCCCCCCGGGAGCTTGAGCGGCAAGTGTCTTGCGATCTGTTGCGGCTGCTGCTTCCCGGTAGATCTTGTCGGCGCAGATAAGGGCATCCTTCTTGTCGCTAGGGACAGAGATGACGCTTATCGGGCCTGGCATCTTCAGCATATTGTATGCATAGTGAGAGGCTGCCATGAACTTGGCGAGTGCTGGGCGGCCGAGTATCCCATTGTAAGGCAATGGAAAATCAGCAACGTCAAAGGTGACCCTCTCAGTCCTGAAGTTCAGCTCGCCGCCAAATGTCACTGGCAACGTGATCTTCCCCTTCGGCTTGCTCCTTCCCGGGTTGATTCCTTAGAATGTGCCGGTCTCTTCGAGCTCGTTGTCAGGGATCTGGAGTTTCTGGAGTACAGTGGAGGAGATCAGGTTCAAGCCGGCCCCGCCGTCAACTAGCATCTTAGTGACCTTGAGGTTGCGGATGGTTGGTGAAACCAACATCGACAAGCACCCGAACGCAGTTGTGCAATCAGGGTGGTCCTCAATATCAAAGATGATAGGCGTGTTGGACCATTTCAGAAGCTTGCGTGACTCGACAGGTGGTTCTGCCGCATTGACTTCCCGCACCCATTGCTTGAGTTGGCGGTGTGAAGTATGCAGAGAAGCACCGCCGTCAACGCACAAGACCTCTGTGGCTTTCTGGAACTCCTGCTCACTGTTCTCAACATCATCCATGTCTTCGTCGTCGTCGTCGTCTTCATCCTTGTCGCGGCCGCGGGGAGGTCTGTCTCCTTGCCGCTGCTTGGCCTTGCCGCGGCGTCCTCCCCGGCCGGGGCGCTTCGTGCCGGATCCTCCATTACCTCCTTGGGCCTTCTCCTTGTCACGTCGCTCGTACTCAGCCTTTTGCTGCTCAACAAGCTGCTCGACCCTCTTGCAGTTTTGGAGGTCATGGCCCTTGGTGCGGTGGATCTTGCAGTACTGCATGTCGGTGCCGTCCTGCTTGTCGACGGCCGCCATAGCCTGGCAGTTGGTGCATGCGGCAATCTCCTTGCCGGAGCTACCAACTTTGGCTTTCTCGGCGCCACCTTTGTTGCCGGACTGCTCAACGACTAGCACATCTTTGCCCTTTTTCTTCCTGTTGTTCCGCCGCCGGTTTTTCTTTGCCGGGGCAGCATCTTCGCTGTCAGATCCTCCTGCTCCTGTATCCTCTCCGGGGAGTTTTCTCCCTTCCTCAGCACGTGCACACTTGTCGGCCAGGGCATATAGCTCACTGACGTCTCTGATCTTGCACATCGCCATCTCCTCCCGCATCCTGCGGTTACGCACGTTCTGATGGAACGCACTGATAACCGTGGTAGGGTGGACATCTGGGATGTTGTGCTGTACACGGCAGAATCTCTGGATATACTTGCGCAGGGGCTCCCCTTCCTTCTGGGCGAGTAGGTGAAGGTCACTCTCTTGGCCATGAGGTTTGTGGCCGCCTGTAAAGGCGCCGACAAACTGATGGCATAGGTTAGCCCAGGAGGATATGGAGTTGTCCGGCAAGTGCATGAGCCAGGATCTGACGTTGGGCTTGAGCACCAGCGGGAAGTAGTTGGCAAGGATCTTGTCGTCTTGCCCCCCGGCAGCTTGCACCGCGATGGTGTAGATGCTGAGGAACTCCGACGGATGCGTCTTGCCCTCGTACTTCTCCGGTACGTCTGGCTTGAAATTCTTCATGCTGGGCCACTGGACTTGCCGCAGCTCACGAGTAAACGCAGGACAACCTACCGCGTACGGCAAGTCGCCTGGTTCCCCTGGCGCATGCATGTCGATAGCGGGCCCAGCGCGCTGGTCTGATTGACGCCACGCTTCTCTTCGGCGCTCGATGCGAGTACGAGCGTCCTCTTGCTGTCGTTTGTGAAGAACTTGGCGCTGATCGCGATGAGCTCGCGGATCCGATGACGCGGTGGAGTCGCTGCCGAGGTGGATCCGACGAGTCGGCGATCTTGGCCTTCGGGGCGGAGAGTGCACGGTGGTTGCACCCCCACCGGTCTTGTCGCCACCGGCTTGCGCCTGGCTGACTTGCCGCGGCTGCGATGTACTGCCGTGGAGTGTCGCCGTTGGCGAAGGCGATGAGACTTTGAATGGTGGCCCTCCAATCGTCGACCTTGTCGGTCGTTGGAGGGAAATCCAGGAGCAGTTGAGCTCGTGCCAAAGCTTCTGCTGGAGTGGCGGGTAGCGGTGGCGAACGGTGTGAGGAGCGAGATATGCTCGGACTTCTAACTATGTTAGAAGGAGCAGTATCCCGTCCAGGCGACCGTGCCTTGCTCATGCCGGCATGTTGGTGTGCATGCTTGTCTTGAGCATTCCGAGATCCGCCGGCTTGATCTTGGCCCAGCAAACATATGGTACCGTTAGTACCATGACGCTGCCGGTCCCGCGCCTCCTGAGATGGGCGCGGTGCATGCACGGACGCCGAGGTCTTGGAGTGCGCCCGGTCGTCGTGGGAGCCGGCTACGCCGCCGATGGGCAGCGCAGCCTTGTCCTTGGACCTGGCAGCACCGTGAGCTCCCTCGTCGGCGCCCGTTCTTCCGCCGGCGTCTACCCCACCAGCCGTTGGCTCCGGCGGTGGTGGGATCGACGCGGACGGAGCAGCTGCCTCCGAAGCCTTCTTCTTCGGCGGCATGTTGATGAAGATGATGAAGATCTAGCTTGTGTGGACGCCGGATCAGGTTCACACAATCTCGCCAAAGATGTCGGGGAAACTGATCCACGCAAACCTATGGGGACCGAGCCCCTTTCGGTACGGCAGGGGCGGAGATCGCACGAAGAGCAGATCGAGGCGAAACACACGAGCAGTTTACCTAGGTTCGAGCCGCACAGATGCGTAAAACCCTACTCCTGCTTTGTGGTTTGTATTGAGTTCTTGGCTCGGGAGCGCTGAGAGCTACAGTACACACCAGCAGCTAACGAGACCGAGCGTGAGAGTGTTCGAACCCCCCTCTACGTTGCGCATGGGCCTCCTTTTAAATGCTCAAGGGGTCACCGACAGGTGGCAACGCAGATGAGGGTAAAAATGGGAAAGTATTGCGGTTGGTACAGCTACCTGTACAGTGTTCCATACCTAACCCTGACGGCAGGGGACAAGGGCATTAAATGCCCATCGCCGTCGCCCAAACAGTGCAAAAAGGGGCCGTCAGGGGCGCCACCATTCGCCACAATGGCAATCTTGTCAGCGCCGCTTGCCACCGCGCACCCCTGGCTGCACAGCCTCCCGCCATGTACGCTTGGGAGGGTCCCAGAGGGACACGTGGATGGATGCGCTAGATCGCGGGTACAGAGTGGTAGCTTGTCGCGGCAAGCGCCTTGCCGCGGTCGTTGTCTTGTCGCGTTCGGGAGCTTATCGCTCAACGGGCCTTGCCGGGACGTGTGGGGCGTCGCGGTAAGTTCCTTGAGATGCCTTGGTTGGCCTTCCCGGCAAACTCCTCTCGCTGGGGTCTTGTGCCTTGAGTGGCGTTCCCGGCAAGCTCCTCTCCTTGGCTTGAATACTCTGTTCTTGAATGGCTCCAAAGGAACCACGGAGGACCTTGGCAGTCACCCGGCAAGCCTTGCCGCGGGGCGCTGCGACTGCCCGTGCACAAGTTCAGGATACTTGGGTACCCCTACTCTAGTACACTGACAAGGATACTGCAGAATCCATAAGCAACAGGCGGGATTGTCGAGTGGGCACTGGAACTGTCAAGCTTTGGCCTTAAGTTTGAGAGCACTTCAACTATCCAAAGTAGAGCATTGGCAGAATTCATAGCAGAGTGGACGCCAACACCAGATGAAGAAATCCCAGAAACGAGCATCCCCGTCAAGGAAGCAAGAAAAGAGTGGCTGATGTACTTTGATGGTGCCTTCTCGCTGCAAGGCGCCGGTGCTGGCGTGCTGCTTGTCGCACCCACCGGAGAGCACCTCAAGTACGTAGTCCAAATGCACTTTCCCAAGGAGCAAGCAACAAACAATACCACAGAGTATGAAGGTTTGCTTGCCAGTCTTAGGATCGCTGCAGACCTTGGGATCAAGAAGCTCATTGTCAGGGGTGACTCGCAACTTGTCGTCCGCCAAGTGAACAAGAGTTATCAGAGTCCGTTGATGGAAGCCTACGTTGATGAAGTGAGAAAGCTACAAGAGCGCTTTGACGGCCTACAGATGGAGCATGTTCCAAGAGCTCAGAACGACATTGCCGATGGCCTGTCAAAGTGCGCCGCACTTAAGTTACCTGTGGAACCAGGGAACTTTGTGCTCAAGCTGACTCAACCGTCTGTAACACCATCAACTGGACAGAGCAAGAAGAGGAAGTTGATTTTTGGTGACTATTTTCCAGCAGAGCTTCCCGAAGCCACCGCCAAGAAGGTCCCCAGATCAACACCAAAAGTGCTGAGGAGCAGTCTGCTCCGGCAAGCCCTAGGGTTTGTTCCGTTGAAGCAGAAGCTCCCGACAAGTTTTGCTCCGGCAAGCTTGCCGGGGAACGTCAAGCTCCGGCTGAGCCGCAGGTTCTCGCCGTAGAAGCGGATATTCCCGCAGCAGCAGATGTGCCTTTTGTCCTTGTTGTCGAGATACAAGCTCCAGAATGGGCACAGCAGATTGTCCGTTTCCTTCAAACAGGAGAACTTCCCGAAGAGCAAGAAGAAGCGAAAAGAGTAGCCCGGCAGTCAAGTATGTACCAGTTTGTCGACAACACACTGTACAGAAGAAGACTCAACGGTGTGAAATTGAAGTGTATTTACCGGGAAGATGGACAAAAGCTGTTGGCAGAGATACATGGAGGCATATGTGGTCACCACATTGGCGCAAGAGCACTTGCCGGCCAAGCATTCTGGCAAGGTTTCTTTTGGCCGACAGCCCTCCAGGATGCAACTGCACAAGTAACCAAGTGTGAAGCATGCCAGTTCCATTCCAAGCAGATACACCAGCCAGCTCAAGCTCTCCAGACGATCCCTTTATCCTGGCCATTTTCGGTCTGGGGGCTCGATATCCTCGGCCCCTTTCCCCGAGCAGTCGGGGGCTTTGAGTACTTGTACGTTGCAATCGAGAAGTTCACAATGTGGCCGGAAGTGGAAGCAGTGAGGAAGGTGACAGCACAGTCAGCAGTCAAGTTCTTCAGGTCGATTGTTTGCTGATGTCTACACACGCTTCTACTATTGTAGACTATGTTGGGCCTCCAAGCGCAGAGGTTTGTAGGACAGCAGCAATTTCCCTCAAGTGGATGACCTAAGGTTTATCGAACTCAGGAAAGTAGAGGTTGAAGATGGTCTCTCTCAAGCAACCCTACAACTAAGATACAAGAAGTCTCTTGTGTCCCCAACGCACCTAATACAACTAGGAGTTGTATAGGTGCACTAGTTCGGCGAAGAGATGGTAAAATATGGATGATAGGAGTGGCAAAGCAAAGTAATATAAATCTGTAATAAAAAGTGCAGCAAGCAAACAAGTGGTAAACGTGAGCACAAATGGTATTGCAATGGTGGAAACAAGGCCTAGGGATCATACTTTCACTAGTGGCAACTCCCAACGACATTAACATAATCGAATCACATGATATTTCCCATAAAACATGCAATGGAGATGCACCCGGAGGTCATTCCTTTGTGGTCAAGAGAGGACGAGAATTATGTAGGGCTACAAAAGCACACCTCAAAGTTCGTAGTTCTCAATCTAAGGATTTCCCAATGTCACCGCGGCCATCCAAAGAGAGTCCCACAATCACCACAACATATCTAAAGGATAGTCAAAGACAAGCACCAAGAGACTCTCAATCTTCAATCAACACACAAGAGAGGAAATCAATCATGAAAATATTTTTCTAATCCATGTCCAATAGACCGCTGTCACCTTGGTCTCGGGGATTATACTAGATAAAGACAAGTGAGTACATCAATCCAATACATAGAGGAAGGGGAAATATCATGGGATCACCCTAGATTAACATAGCCTATGATCACAACGAAGATCACATCATGGGAGAGAGAATTGACCACATAGCTACTGGTAGAAACCTCAGCCCCGAGGAGGAACTACTCCCGCATCATGGAGGGAGGAAGCAACATCGATGGAGATGAATCCGGGGGCACTTCCCTGTCCTGGCAGGGTGCCGGCACAGGAATTCTGGTCCCCCGAAGCTTGATGGCGATAGCGGCGGAGATCGGAATTGCATCTGGAGAAAAGGGGTCTGGAATCAGGGTTTCCTCGACGGGTGTTAAATATATGCCAAAGGGGGTCGCCAGGGGAGCTAAGGGGGGCCCAGGCGCCCCCCCGGCGTGGCCTGGAGGGGGGCCGCGTGGCCAGGGCGCCTGGAGCCCTGGTGGCCCCCCTCCGGCCCTACTTTGGCCGCATGGAAGTTTCCGGAACGCTGATTTTTTATATATTTTTCCCGGAATTTTTCTGGCGGTTTACGTAATGGGAAAACCTGAAATACAAAAACAGCAGAAAACAGAAACTGGCACTGGGGTGCACTGAGTTAATAGGTTAGTCCAAATATGATCAAAAGTGTATGGAAGTGTATAAATATCATAGCAATATCACACAAAAGAGGCATGGAGCAAGCAGAAATTATAGATACGTTTTGGACGTATCAACATCCCCAAGCTTAATTCCTGCTCGTCCTCGAGTAAGTAAATGATAACAAGCATAATTTCTGTGGTGACATGCTATTAACCATATAAGAACTTTTCACAGTCACATGACAAGTGCTTACTGAGACAATGAACCTGTAGTAATTAAGTTGCCTCATGAGAAAATCACAAAAAACTGAAAGTTTTACAATATGATACTGAAACACTCAATAGATTTGTAGTGAGCATGGTGTGCAAATATGACAAAGTGATATCTCGCTTGCCCCCTTTAGTGAAGCAAAACATAAATGCAGGGGCACCTCCAAGGTTTAAGTGACGACTAGATACAATGATTTCAGAATAAACGATATCATAATCATGCAAAAGACAAAGGTACTTTGGGACAATGCACATTACACTCAGAATGACAATCATGCTCTCAATAGTTGGTGCTTTAAAGAAGGTGGAGACTCTCGAACCGTGGCTTTTGTTGGCAAGGTTGAAAACCCGTGGTCGGAAACAAAAACTGAACATGTACCAGAGCTCTTGGTTTTAAAAACAGAGGTAATAATTATTATTTTTAGATTATGCATATTTCGTCAACGAATGCTAGCAGATAACTCAATTACTTCTCGAGCTGGACAAGTTTCGAGGAACGGCTCCCGAATGAGGACGATCACATCCTCTTAATCTCCTTTGTTTATCACTGCCAAAGTTTTCTAATTTCTCATGAACAAAGCGTGAAAAAGGGTTTGTTTGTTGTATAATTTTTTTAATGAGCCGGGCGCACTCTATGCCAGTTCCTTCTCGTATTATGGGTTTGCACATTAGACATGCAATCCCGGGGTGAAGCTTGTCCAACTTAAAAAGATCATGAATTAACTACTACTTCCTCATGAGCTAAAACAGAGGCACAAAAGAGAAATGCTTTTTTTTGAATAATTTCGAGATGGTACATGAAAGTCTTCGTTAGGAATGGCAAGTAAATACCATGTATAGGAAGGTATGGTGGACTCATATGGCATAAATGGTTTAAAGGACTTTGGATGCACAAGGAGTCAGTCCGCTTAGTACAGGCGAAGGTTAGCAAAAGACTGGGAGCGACCAACTAAGAGAGCAATGACGGTCATAATCATGCAGAGCGACAAAGCAACATTGAATCGGGCATGGAAGTTTATATTGCTACTCAGAAATTAAAGATCATCAAGGCTTGATAGACTTTCTTTACAGTCTTAAATATGCGTGAGCATACGCCAAGTCAATCAAAATAAATTCTTGAAGGAAGATATCACTAAACCATACCACATCATAGGCAAACAAATCATGTTGGTACTCCAATAACACATTGAGAACCCCCCCAGCTATTTGAGACTAACCATAAGAAAACATGAACTACTAAGCAACATTATGCACATAGCATTTTTATCATAGATATATCAAGCAGTGCAACAGAAGCCAACTCTCTTAACAAGATAAGCATGATAAATAAAGAGAGTTCCAGCGACCAACTAAACAAAAGCTCTTTAAAAAGATAAGCATGAAAACTAAGAGCTGAACATGATAGTAGCTATTGAAAGACAAAGAACACACATAGCAAAGATAGACATGAAAATTCTATGTTATGTTCTAGGTTGAAGTGGAGCGTGTTTCTCTCCCACATAAAGAAAGCTGAGTTCCAACTCGTTATGAACAGCAAGCAAAGCTAAAGAAAACTAAAAAGGAAACTAAAAGCAAGACGCTCCAAGCATAGCACATAACACATGAAGTGATAAAAATATAGTGGAACGAAAGACGAACTGATAATTGTTGATGGAGAAGGGGATGCACGGGGGCATCCCCAAGCTTAGACGCTTGAGTCTTCTTGAATGTTTCTTGGGGGTGCATGGGGGCATCCCCAAGCTTGAGCGTTGGACACTCCTGAATCTTTTTATCATCTTCCCTCGCACACTTGAAAACTCCCTTCATACATAACTCATCATAATCTGATTAGCGAAGTTAGTACCCATAATAAAATAATTTTTCCTTGCTGGAAATAAGGATATTCTTGAAGGTCTACTGTTTCTCAAGATTGCCAAAAGGTTTTTGCAAAGAAAAAGGAAGCTCTAGGTTTGCAAAACAAAGAAAAGGCAAAACAGGACAGAATCTGTGAAAAACCAGACCAGCAGGTAGTAAATGATTTTTTCGGGGCACTTCTGCAACTCAAATCAAAAAACTCAGAACAGACGCCCGAAAGACAATTGTATAGAGCACGCTGTCGAAAAAATTCAGACAAAAAAGATGATCTGGTGATTTTATACGAATTTTTCTGTCCAAGGACAGAATCTGTTTCCTGGACAGCACGCCACAACTTTTGAACTTTCTTGCAATCAGAGGTTACACTTGGCACAAAGCTGAAAAGTAAAGATACAATGATGATGCTACTGTAGTAACAACATCAAGACACAACAAAAGCAAAATAAAATTTTATTCATTGTGGGCTGCCTCCCAAAAGCGCTTTCTTTTATGCCTTTAAGCTAGGCATAAGACTTTAATGATGCTCTCGTAGGAATAAGAGTTGAAGAACAAAAGAGAGCATCAAGAAGCAAATACCAAACACATTTAAGCCTAACATGCTTCCTATGCATAGGAATATTGCAATACAACAATTCACTGAAGCACAAAGCAATAAGCATAGGAAGACAAAACAAGTGCAGCTTCAAAACCTTCAACATAAAGAGAGGGAACTTGATATTATTGAAATATCTATAAGCATACGTTCCCTTCTCATAATAATTTTCAGTGGGATCACGAATAAACTCAACAATATAAGCATCACATAAAGCATTGTTACCATGATCCACATGCAAAAAGGTACTCTTACTCTCCACATAAGCATCTTTGGGGAGCCCATGGTTAGGACTTTTTAGCATTAACGTTTTCAGTCTCCCCCAAGCTTGAGCTACGCTCTCTCCGTCACGAGACCTAAAGTTATAGATATAGTTCCTGTCTCGATGAATTTCATAAAGAGGATAAAACTTAGTATAAAAAAGAGACATAAGCTCTTGCCAATCAAGCAAGTGAGCGTTATCGAGAAGCTTATACCAATCTGAAGCTTTATCTATAAGTGATACGGCGAACAATTTCCTCATGACAAACTCCCTTGATACACCTGCAAGCTTAAATAATGAACATAATTGTGACAGATATAGCAAGTGTTCACCGGGATGTCTGTCTCCTGCATAATGATTAGCCAAAACATAATCGATAATACCAGCCGGTATTTTATAGGGCACAATTTCAGTAGGAGGAGGAGCAACCACCACAGGTGTGGGGCGTCTTCCCACAAGCAACGAATTAAGAGCGTGGTTTTCCATAAACATAACTAGTGAAACTAAAAACAAGAAACGAAAAGATTTAATTGCAAGATATAAGATATACCTTCAAGCACTCACTTCCCCGGCAACGGCGCCAGAAATAGCTTGATGTCTACACACGCTTCTACTCTTGTAGACTATGTTGGGCCTCCAAGCGCAGAGGTTTGTAGGACAGCAGCAATTTCCCTCAAGTGGATGTGCTTGATGGCTTCTCGCCCCTCGTTGGTTACCCCAAGTGGAAGGTTTGAGATGCAGTGTAGCGGAAGTTTTCCCTTGGCAATACCAAGGATCGATTTCCCTGAGACTCCCAGTTTCAACAAGAAGGTGTCAACTGCTAACGGTGCCAGATATTAGCAATCGACGTGGACCTGCACACAGATACAAATAAGTTTGCTCCCAACGAGTACAGAGAGGTTGTCAATCCCTCCGGCCTTGTAGTTTACAAAGGATCAAACACAAGTGATAGTAATGATAGATATAATTGCAATAGTAAATAAAAAGCGGAAAGTAAATAGCGGATGTGATCAATGATGGTAATATGGACCGGAGTCTCATGATGTTCACTAGTGAGGTCTCTCTCCCAAAAGACGATAAAACAGCTATGTGAGGTAAACGAATTACAGCTGGGCAATTGACAGGACCATGTGCGCAAACCAATGCTGACTAAGTTGCAAGAAAGATAGAGGTTCAAAGCATGGGCGGTACACCGAGGTAAGTAGACCGAAATCCATCTGCATCTACTACTAATCATCCACCTTGAGATATCTATCCAGAACATCTCGCTAGTATTAAGTTGCGAGTCCCACCCATAGTTTAAACTCAAAGCAACAGACAACTGCATTAAAAGAACTTTGCGTAAAGTAAACAATCCTTGCACCCCGCGGGCACAAGCACCGTTGTTTTCCCCCTTGTGGCAACAGCACATCCCCTAGACTCATGTTTCTGTCACTCAAGCTAGTCATCGAGGGGCATGAACCCACAATCAAGCATAACGTTCCCTCTTGGAGTCACTACCTACTACTTGGCCAAAGCAATAAATAACAACGGAGAACATGCAAGAATTACTTACGAACATAAATATAAAAGAGGTGAATCAAATATATTACTCAAACACAATCTGCACATAATCTCATAATCCATTGGATCCCCGCAAACTCATCATAGCAACAGCATAAGGATTACATATGTGCCTCGATCATGTAGGGCAGCTCACGAGGACTAATTAGTGAAGCACAAGAACGGGAGGAGAACATCACATAGCTATTGGTCATGGACCCATGGTCCAAGGGAGACTACTCACAACTCATCCGGGAGGCATCCATGGTGGTGGAGAAGCTCCCGGTGGTGATCCTCCCCTCCGGCAGGGTGCCGGGAAGAGTTCTCCTGGTGCTCCCGATCTTGGAAGCGGCGGCGCCGGCGGAATAGAGATGAGATCGCGAAAAAGGGTTTCCGTCTCGAGGGTTTTGGGAGACGGTCTAAATATATGCCAAAGGTGGGCACCAGACGAGGCTCGGGGGGCCCAGGCGCCCCCCGGCGCGGCCAGGGGGGCGCGCCACCAGGGCGTCTGGGGCCCTGGTGCC
>LR738711.1:713210877-713222290 GCA_902687465.1 Secale cereale
GTACTTTGGCTACCGGGAACCTTCTGGAACGCTGATTTTTTATATAATTTTTCTGGGATTTTTCTGGCAGTTCTCGTAATGGGAAAAACTGAAATACAAAAACAGCAGAAAACAGAAACTGGCACTGGGGTGCACTGAGTTAATAGGTTAGTCCAAATATGATCAAAAGTGTATGGAAGTGTATAAATATCATAGCAATATCACCCAAAAGAGGCATGGAGCAAGCAGAAATTATCGATACGTTTTGGACGTATCAGGATGACCTAAGGTTTATCGAACTTAGGGAAGTAGAGGTTGAAGATGGTCTCTCTCAAGCAACCCTGCAACTAAGATACAAGAAGTCTCTTGTGTCCCCAACACACCTAATACAACTAGGAGTTGTATAGGTGCACTAGTTCGGCGAAGAGATGGTAAAATATGGATGATAGGAGTGGCAAAGCAAAGTAATATAAATTTGTAATAAAAAGTGCAGCAAGCAAACAAGTGGTAAACGTGAGCACAGATGGTATTGCAATGGTGGAAACAAGGCCTAGGGATCATACTTTCACTAGTGGCAACTCCCAACGACATTAACATAATCGAATCACATGATATTTCCCATAAAACATGCAATGGAGACGCACCCGGAGGTCATTCCTTCGTGGTCAAGAGAGGACGAGAATTATGTAGGGCTACAAAAGCACACCTCAAAGTTCGTAGTTCTCAATCTAAGGATTTCCCAATGTCACCGCGGCCATCCAAAGAGAGTCCCACAATCACCACAACATATCTAAAGGATAGTCAAAGACAAGCACCAAGAGACTCTCAATCTTCAATCAACACACAAGAGAGGAAATCACTCATGAAAATATTTTTCTAATCCATGTCCAATAGACCGATGTCACCTTGGTCTCGGGGATTATACTAGATAAAGACAAGTGAGTACATCAATCCAATACATAGAGGAAGGGGAAATATCATGGGATCACCCTAGATTAACATAGCCTATGATCACAACGAAGATCACATCATGGGAGAGAGAATTGACCACATAGCTACTGGTAGAAACCTCAGCCCCAAGGAGGAACTAATCCCGCATCATGGAGGGAGGAAGCAACGTCGATGGAGATGAATCCGGGGGCACTTCCCCGTCCCGGCAGGGTGCCGGCACAGGAATTCTGGTCCCCCGAAGCTTGATGGCGATGGCGGCGGAGATCGGAATTGCGTCTGGAGAAAAGGGGTCTGGAATCAGGGTTTCCTCGACGGGTGTTAAATATATGCCAAAGGGGGTCGCCAGGGGAGCTAAGGGGGGCCCAGGCGCCCCCCCGGCGTGGCCTGGAGGGGGGCCGCGTGGCCAGGGCGCCTGGAGCCCTGGTGGCCCCCCCTTCGGCCCTACTTTGGCCGCATGGAAGCTTCCAGAACGCTGATTTTTTTATATTTTTCCCAGAATTTTTCTGGCAGTTTACGTAATGGGAAAACCTGAAATACAAAAATAGCAGAAAACAGAAACTAGCACTGGGGTGCAATGAGTTAATAGGTTAGTCCAAATATGATCAAAAGTGTATGGAAGTGTATAAATATCATAGCAATATCACACAAAAGAGGCATGGAGCAAGCAGAAATTATAGGTACGTTTTGGACGTATCATTTGCCGCTTCGGGATCCCTAACAGGATCATCACCGACAACAGTACGCAATTCACCAGCCGCACCTTCATGCCGTATGTCCAAGATCTTGGCGCCAAGGTCTGATTCGCTTCTATTGCTCACCCGAGAAGCAACGGTCAAGCGGAGAGGGCAAATGATGAAGTGCTGCGTGGGCTCAAGACCAGGACTTTTGACAGGCTGCGTAAGTGCGGAAGAAACTGGATTGAGGAGCTGCCGGTGGTTCTTTGGTCGATCAGGATGACGCCAAATCGAGCCACTGGCCAGACACCTTTCGCTCTAGTCTATGGAGCAGAGGCAGTTCTCCCCACGGAACTCGTATACGGGTCACCTCGAGTGCTCGCTTATGATGAGCTTGAGCAAGAGCAGCTGCGACAAGATGACGCGCTACTCCTTGAGGAAGACCGTCTTCAGGCTGCTGTACGAGCTGCTCGCTACCAGCAAGCTTTGCGCCGCTACCATAGCCGCAAAGTTAATGCCAGAAGTTTCGAGGAAGGCGACCTTGTTCTTCGGCGCGTTCGGTCCACCAAGAATTCCAACAAGTTGACGCCAAAGTGGGAAGGCCCTTACCGGGTGAAACGAGTCACAAGGTCTGGCGCTGTCCGCCTTGAGACCGAAGATGGCATTCCGGTGAGTAACTCCTGGAACATTGAGCATATTCGTAAGTTTTACCCGTAAGGCGCGGTTCCCGGAACCTATTCCGGCAACCACCTTTTGTACAAGTCTTGCCGCTGTTGCATGTAATCCTTTATACAAAGCCGGGCACAGACCCCGTGCATAAGTAAAGCTCATGTGCTCCGCACATCTTGTCTATTTCATGCTTTCTATTTTTTGCATGTGTTATCTGACACTTTGTGCAGCACCTACCCCCGGTAAGCAATAACGAGCCATAAGGCTCCATATCTTTATTTTCTCTTCTTTCTTTTTCTCAAGGAAAGGAAGGTTCCCTCGCCCACAAGTTTGCCGGGGAGGAAGGAGAAGATAATGGCATGGACCAGGCCTCGTTCAAGAAAGTTTCACCTTACCGGGAAGCAAACAACAGAAAAGCTAAGTTGCCAAAGCTTGAGCAATCAGATTTTTTAATTTTTAAGTTATCTTCCTTGAACGACCGTGCTTTGTATGGAAAACCTGTGCGCGGAGGAACCAACTCATAGCTAGTTGCGCCCTTAACTTTGTTTCGAGCCCGCTCAACAACTTTGTTTCGAGTCCGCTCAACAACTTTGTTCCGAGTCCGCTCAACAACTTAAGTGTGCTGCGACTAGTTGCGACAAGGTTTCTTGTCGGTAACGGCACCGCCAGCAGGCTGCTGACGTCCCGCACTCAGCGCTCGCGGCTAAGGTGCCTACACCGGCAAGTTCCCTAAAAGCGTAGGGCAAAAACATACAAAGGAAGGAATCAAGTAAAGGAAATAACATTGCAATCACTACCCAAAATAGAGTTTTATTACAAGGTAGCTTGTCGCAGCTCTAACAGATTGTTCCCATAACATGGCCAGCAGCGACAAGAAAAGAAGAGAACGGGCGGCCTAATCTGCACGATCGCCCTCAATCCTCTTAATCCCGCTCACCTTCTCCACAATGGGTGCGACAAGGGCCTTGAGCGCTTCCAGATCAGCATCCGGCGGCAGGGACTTGAGGACGTTGGTGAGGTTGAGGCCCGGGTTGCGGAAGGCCACGTTCACCAACACCTTTTGAAGAGCTCCCGCGCAGATCTTGCGCGACTCGTCGGCCAGCTGCTTTGGGATCTTCTCCCGGAGTCGCTGGAGGGTCGTCGCCACGCCTTTGAAGAACAAGGTGAGCTTGGCGCTGGGCTGGAGGCTCTCATCGGAGGGATACCCGAGATCCTCCATCCCCAGCTGCGCCAGCTCCCTGTCAATATCTGCGGCAGCGTTCATGAGACCCTCCGTCCAGTGCTCCACGGTCTCCCTAAAAGTATTCTAGGCGGCAGCAGCACTCTCCAGCAGCGCCTTGTCGGCCTTGATCTCCTCCTTTAAGGCCACCTCCTGCTCCCTGGCACCGTCCAGCGTCTTGGTCAAAGTGGTCAGCTTCAACTCAAGATCTGCGTTGGAGTCCTTGGCGGCGCTAAGTTCCTTGCCCTTCTCGGCGAGGCGAACCTGCAACTCTGAGTTGCTGTGGGCGTCCTTCTCCCGCTCATGCTTGAGCGTGGCAAGCTCTTCGCCGCTCGTCTTGAGATCGTCCTCCAGCCGCGCCACCTTCGTCTCCAGCTCCTTCTTGGCGGCCTCGGCAGCTGCGGCAGCATCCTCTGCTTGCTTGAGGGCTCCGCCAAGTGTTTGCTCGCGCGCGGCAAGATCCTCCTCGTGGCTATCGAGGTTGATCTTCCGCTGCGCCAGCTCGCCCTCCTGCGCGGACAGCTTCTCAGCAGCTAGCCGCTGTTGCTCTTCGACGTCAGCTTTCTCGAGGAAGAAGGCCTTCTGCTCCTCGGCAAGTTGCTCCCGCTCCTCTGCCAGGGACCTGAGAGCTTCCTGGTTGAGACCCCGGAGCTCCTCCACGCGCTTCTCGATGTCTGCTCCCGCCTTCGCGACAAGCGCCTCGCGGGATTCCAGCTTGGCTAGCCGAGCGCGGTAGAGCGACAACAGCTTCCGCAGCAGCCGCTCCTCCTCAGGCTCGCCGCTGCTGCTGCTCGGCGCATCAACTAGCGTCAGCCCAGCGGAGGCGAGCATCTCTCCATCGAAGATTTCTCCTTCGACCGGCGCCCTGGACATTGACGCCCAGGGGAGGTTGATGAAGACGCCATCGCCAGCCTTTAAGTAGACGCCTGGTTGGGGCTCTTCGGAGCCTGGCGCTGTGGCAGCGGCGGAGGGATCGGCGGTCGGCGCAACGCCTGGCGCTCCTGCGGCCTCAGGGCCGTCAGTGCAATCGCCAGACCCCTCGCCAGCTACTGCGGCGGCAGCCTTGGCGGCCTCATCGCCGGCGGGATCGTCAGCGCCGGCTGCTTCTTCGGTGGCAGCGGCGTCGCCAGTGTTGCCGCGCGTGTTCTCCTCGCCAACAGCCTCCGTCTCCATCGGCTCCGCAGCAGATGGGTCTGACGGCCGGAAAGGGGAGAAAAGTCAAGCAAATATCCAAAAAGAAGATCAAAAGAAGAAGAACCCAAGGGAAGTTTTGAAGCAAGAGGATTACCTGCGCCAGGATCTGCAGTTATAGTCTCCCCCGCCGGGGGGCCACTGGTGCTGTCCCTTACCGGAGACTTCTCCCTTGCCGGAGACTTCTCCCTTGCCGGAGAACTCTCCCTTGCTGGGGAGACCCTTGCCGGAGAACTCTCCCTTGGCGGCGTAGTTGAAGCAGATGGCTTGTCGGGGGCGGTCTCCGGGCGTTCCTGGTGGGGCTGCTCTGCTCCTACACAAACCAACAAACAGATGTCATCAAATAAAGAGCATCCGTGCGCGCCTAATAGCGGAAAGTGAACCATGTACTTACGCTGGGGGCTGCGCTGAGGGCTGCTCTGAAGATTAGTTGTCGGGTCCGGCAAGGTGGTCTCGGTGAGTTCGTCCTCGACGATGATCACCTCCTCTCTTCTCGCCGGGACCTTGGCATTGAGTTCCAGAACAGTGAAGTTGAAGTTAAGGCCCGGGCGCAGCCTCATGATATCCGCCGCATTCTTGAAGTCCCAGGCGGGTCTCCTCCTCTCTTGCAGGGGGGCGATGCGCCGGCGAAGAAAATCTGCGCCAACTGCGCCTACAGTGAGCCCGGCGAGCCTGAGGCGTTGGATCCGGGCGACGGCAATCTTCAGCCTATCGTCTTCCGGGGCCAAGTTGCTCCAGTCGCTGCCGCGCACTACTGGGGTTTGGCACCGGGCGGTAAACGGCTGCGGGTTCTCCTCGACAATCCAGCACCAGTCTGCTCTCCATTCCACCCACTTTCTGCGGAGCTCTCCCTCCAGATAAGCGTCCTTCTTGCCGGCCCTCGAGATCCAGGCGATTCCGCCGGATAAAGGCTCTCCTCTCTCAACTCGGGGCATAAAGAAGTGGCGAAAAAGGGCTACATTTGGATAGACTCTGACAAAGTTTTCACAGAGATGTGCAAAAACTGCCATGGTCAGAACGACGTTGGGGGTGAAGTCAAGGAGGCGGAACCCGTAGGTGTTCATAATATCGCAGAAGAACTCAGAGAAAGGCGGGCAGAGCCCGCAGTAGAAGAACAAGGTGAAGAAAGGGTATCCATTTGGAGCCATTTTCCAAGCGACAGCTGGAAGTACCTTCGTGCGCGGGTGCGCCCGCGTCTCCCCCGACCAGAAAAGATAGTAGTACTCCCTCAGCTTCCTCGCGGCAAGCTTGGGGGGGAAGATTGCCCGCTCCTTTCGCAGCGCCACGAGCCGCTGCGCCTCGGCCGACTTCACGCCCTTCCCCTTCTCGGCTTTCGGAGCCATGGCGGAAGTGGTGAGGGAGGTCGACGGCGCTGGTGGTACTGGTAGCGATGGGGGGCGGAGCGCTGCTCTCTTTCAGCTTTGGGAAGAAGGGGAGCGGCGGAGGTTTTCAAGGTTGGAGTAGCAACGGGCGGATGGGCGAACTGCCCCTGTTTCCCCTGCTTATAAGGAGGGAGGGGGCGGACGTTCCGCCTTTCCGAATAAAGAAACCACCCACGATCTCTCCCACGACGCCGCAATCAACGCGTGCCGTTCGGGGAGGGCGCGGTGGATACGGAGCAAGATACGACGCAACCCAGGCCGCGCGTGCCCGTGCCCTGTTTTGGGCCTAGCCCAACAGCGCTCGGCACCGCGTATGGCCCAGGCCCGGGGGCTCCTGTCGGTGTACTAGAGTAGAGGTACCCTACTATCCCGAACTTGTGCACGGGCAGTCGCAGCACCCCGCGGCAAGGCTTGCCGGGTGGCCGCCAAGGTCCTCCGTGGTTCCTTTGGAGCCATTCAAGAACAAAGTATTCAAGCCAAGGAGACAAGGCCCCGGCAAGAGGAGCTTGCCGGGAAGGCCACTCAAGGCACAAGACCCCGGCGAGAGGGGCTTGCCGGGAAGGCCAACCAAGGCATCTCGAGGAACTTGCCGCGACGCGCCACGCGTCCCGGCAAGGCCCGGTGAGCGGCAAGCTCCCGGACGCGACAAGACAACGACCGCGGCAAGGCGCTTGCCACGGCAAGCTACTACTCTGTACCCATGCTCCAGCACATCCGCCAACGTGTCGCTCTAGGACCCTTCCAGGCGTACGTGGCGGGAGGCTGTGCAGCCAGCGGTGCGCGGTGGCAAGCGGCGCAGACAAGATTGCCATCGTGGCGAACGGTGGCGTCCCTGACGGTTCCTTTTTGCACTATTTGGGCGACGTAGATGGGCATTTAATGCCCTTGTCCCTGCCGTCAGGGTTAGGTATGATACACTGTACAGGTAGTTGTACCAACTGCAACACCTTTCCATTTTTACCCTTGTCTACGTTGCCACCTGTCGGTGACCCCTTGAGCATATAAAAGGAGGCCCATGCGCAACGTAGAGGGGGGGATCAGAACACTCACGCTCGGTCTCGTTAGCTGCTAGAGTGTACTGTAGCACTCAGCGCTCCCGAGCAAGAACTCAATACAAACCACAAAGCAGGAGTAGGGTTTTACGCATCCGTGCGGCCCGAACCTGGGTAAATTGCTCGTGTGCTTCGCATCGATCTGCTCTTCGTGCGATCTCCGCCCCCTGCCGAACCGAAAGGGGCTCGGTCCGCCGGTCCCCATAGGTGCTCGTGGATCAGTTTCCCCGACACTCTGTTAGTATAAGAAAATAAAACCACCACTTAGGTACTATTGTGAACTCATTCTAAATTCATATTAGTGTAATATCTACTGTATTCCAACTTCTCTATGGTTCGTACCCTCCGATACTACTCATAGAATCATCAAAATAAGCAAACAACACATAGAAAAACAGAATCTGTCAAAAACATAACAGTCTGTAGTAATCTGTAACTTTCGAATACTTCTGTAACACAAAAAATTATGAAATAAATTGGTGGTCCTGAGGAATTTGTCTATTAATCTTCTGCAAAAATAATTAACTTAAAATCACTTTTCTGTAAAAAAAATGGCAGCTAATCTCGTGAGCGCAAAGTTTCTGTTTTTTACAGCAAGATCACATTAACTTTCACCCAAGTCTTCTCAAAGGTTCTACTTGGCACTTTATTGAAACAAAAGCTATAAAACATGATTACTACACTAGCTTAATCATGTGAACACACAAAAACAATAAGGGTAAATGTTGGGTTGTCTCCCAACAAGCGCTTTTCTTTAATGCCATTTAGCTAGGCATGATGATGACAATGATGCTCACATAAAAGATAAGAATTCAAACATAAATAGAGCATCATGAAGAATATAACTAGCACATTTAAGCCTAACCCACTTCCTATGCATAGGGATTTTTTGAGCAAACAACTTATGGGAACAAGAATCAACTAGCATAGGAAAGCAAAACAAGCATAGCTTCAAGATTTTAAGCACATAGAGAGGAAACTTGATATTATTGCAACTCCTACAAGCATATATTCCTCCCTCTTAATAATTTTCAGTAGCATCATGAATGAATTGAACAATATAACCATCACATAAAGCATTCTTTTCATGATCCCAAGCATATAAATTTTATTACTCTCCACATAAGCGAATATCTTCTCATGAATAATAGTGGGAGCAAACTCAACAAAATAATTATCATGTGAGGCATAATCCAATTGAAAACTAAAATCGTGATGACAAGTTTCATGGTTATAATTATTCTTAATAGCATACAAGTCATCACAATAATCATCATAGATAGCAACTTTGTTCTCATAATCAACTGGAATCTCTTCCGAAATAGTGGATTCATCACTAAATAAAGTCATGACCTCTCCAAATCCACTTTCATCAATATAATCATCATAAATAGGAGGCATGCTTTCATCATAATAAATTTGCTCATCAAAACTTGGGTGTCAAAAACTATCATCTTCATCAAACATAGCATCCCCAAGCTTGTGGCTTTGCATATCATTAGCATCATGGATGTTCAAAGACTTCATACTAACAACATTGCAATCATGCTCATCATTCAAATATTTAGTGCCAAAAATATTATAGCATTCTTATTCTAAAAATTGAGCACAATTTTCCTTTCCATCATTTTCACGAAAGACATTAAAAAGAAACTAACGTCAATTCCATTTTTTGTAGTTTTGTTTTATAAACTAAACTAGTGATAAAACAAGAAACTAAAAGATTTGATTGCAAGATCTAAAGATATACCTTCAAGCACTCACCTCCCCGGCAACGGCGCCAGAAAAGAGCTTCGTTGACGAGATGTGAGTGTCGCTTACCTATCCTCCCCGGCAACGGCGCCAGAAATTAGCTTGATGTCTACTACACAACCTTCTTCTTGTAGACGTTGTTGGGCCTCCAAGTGCAGAGGTTTGTAGGACAGTAGCAAATTTTCCTCAAGTGGGTGACCTAAGGTTTATCAATTCGTGGGAGGCGTAGGATGAAGATGGTCTCTCTCAAACAACCCTTCAACCAAATAACAAAGAGTCTCTTGTGTCCCCAATGACGAGCTTATAGTTCTAGGGTAGGGTCACAAGCCTGACCAAGGTACCCCACCCAAGGTCACTACCCCAGAAGATTAAAGACAAAACCGATGACGATAAGGACAGTCGACTGAGATAGCCTAAGAGGACATCCCACTCGACTGGACACCACCTACCAGATGACTCAACTTCACTCGACCCGTCCAAGGCACTCGACCCCCGAAGGTCACAGGTCCCTTAGGACAGCAACGGTCTAGGATTTACTCGCCGTAGTAAATGCCTTTATTACTCTTTACTGCAGACGTTATCAGTAACGTCCGCCTTAATGTACATTAAAGCCTTAGTATTGTGGAGCATGGTTGGGGTCCTGGCGCACTATATAAGCCACCCCCCTCCACCAGTACAAGGGTTCGCATCCCTGTAACTCATACTTAGACACACTTCAGTCGACCGCCTCCGGGCACCGAGACATAGGGTTGTTACTTCCTCCGAGAAGGGCCTGAACTCTTAAAACACCTTGTGTACAACTCCACCATAGCTAGGGCCTTGCCTCCTCATTCGTACCCCCTACTCGTACTGTCAGACTTAGAACCACGATAGTTGGCGCCCACCATGAAGCATAGCGTCTAACGGACTATGATGCAGACGGTTTGTATCAATTCTTACTTCTATTCCCTATTTTACTTGTGATGCATCCCGCCTTTGCCTAGAACAGGGTCGTCTTCGGCCTCACATGCGTTCGCCGTTGCAGCTCTTCCACACATGGTTGCTGCACGTGCAGACGAAAAGGCGAAGCGATCAGCCCCGTCCGACTCCCGAAGAGGTGATATGCTGCGCCGTGTTAGCCGGCCCGACGATGTGCTCGCCCGCCCTGCGATGCGCTTGCCGGCCCCGTGCCACGCTTGCCGGTCCAGCACCGTACACACTCGCCGGCCACATGCCGCACTCGCCGGCCCAGCGCCGTACGCGCTCGCGCTGCGACGCGCTTGCCGGCCCATCACCATGCTCGCCCGGCCTGCGACGCACTCGTCGTCGCTCGCTTACATCACCAGTAGCACGTGCTACCCAGCCGCATGCATCTTCTTCAGAGAGTACGTAACCCACTATCCCAAGCACATAACACCCTCATAATCCTTTGTAAAGTGGGCTGGCCGTTTCGTCCAATTAATCACCTTGTTAAGCGGCTCATCAGGTTAACTAAGATGAAGTTTGCATCTAGACGACTAACGTGCAGTTACTCGGACGCCCCGCGTGCATCATCACTCCGTGGGACGCGTCTACTTCATCCGGACGTCCCACGCGTTGCCACTCCGCGGAACGCGTCTGCATCACTCGGACGCCCCGCGCGCATCGTCACTCCACGGCACGCACGTCTACTTCACCAGGACGCCCCGCGCGTCCCCACTCCGCGAGACGCGTCTACATCACTCGAACGTCCCGCGTGCATCGTCGCTCCGCGGCACGCGCGTCTACTTCACCCGGACGCCCATCGCGCGTCGCCACTCCGCGGGACGCGTCTACATCACTCGAACGTCCCGCGTGCATCGTCGCTCCGCGGCACACGCATCTACATCACTCGGACGCCCCGCACGTATCATCACTCCGTGGGGACGCGTCTACTTCATCCGGACACCCCGTGCATTGCCACTCCGCGGAACACGTCTACATCACTCGGACGCCCCACGCGCATCGACACTCCGCGGCATGCGCGTCTACTTCACCAGGACGCCCCGCGCGTTGCCACTCCGTGGGACGCGTCTACATCACTCGAACGTCCCGCGTGCATCGTCGCTCCGCAGCACACGCGTCCACTTCACTCGGACGCCCATCGCGCGTCGCCACTCCGCGGGACGCGTCTACATCACTCGAACGTCCCGCGTGCATCGTCGCTCCGCGGCACGCGTGTCTACATCACTCGGACGCCCCGCGCGCATCGTCACTCCGCGACACGCGTCTACATCACTCGGCCGCTACACGCGTCGCCGCTCAGTTGGGCACGTCTTCATCAGCTTGCCCGCTCGGCCGCCCCGCGTGTCGCCACTCAGTTGGGAAAGTCTTCATCACCTTGCGCGCTCGGCCGCCCCGCGCGTCGCCGCTCAGTTGGGCACGTCTTCATCAGCTTGCCCGCTCGGCCGTCCCGCTTGTCGCCGCTCAGTTGAGCACGTCTTCATCAGCTTTCCCGCTCGGCCGTCCCATGCGTCGTCGCTCAGTTGGGCACATCTTCATCACCTTGCCCGCTCGGCCGCCCCTTGTGTCGCTGCTCAGTTGGGC
>LR738711.1:713224718-713279135 GCA_902687465.1 Secale cereale
CTACTCGGCCGCCCCGTGCGTCGCCTCTTGGTTGATCACCTCATCACCACTCGGCCGCTCCGTGCGTCGCCTTTCGGTTGGTCACCTCATAACCACTCGGCCACTCCGTGCGCCGCCTATCGGTTGGTCACCTCATCACCACTCAGCCGCTCCATGCGTCGCCTCTCGGTTGGTCACCTCATCACCACTCGACCGCTCCATGCGTCACCTCTCGGTTGGTCACCTCATCACCACTCGGCCGTCCCGCGCATCGCCATACGGTTGCCTCATCGGCACTCAACCGCCCCGTGCGTCGGCTCTTGGTCGGTCGCTTCATCACCACTCGTCTGCCCCGCGCGTCGACACTTGGTGAGACACATCTACATCAACCGACCGGCCCGCGCATCGCCATTGGTCGAACACATCTTCACCACTCGGCCACTCGCGTGCCTTCAGACAGATAAGTAATTTTACATGCACTACATTCTGTTATTTCCAACTAACAAGATTTTCAGTTCTCTCAGACCCCCGCCGACTGCCCGCAGTCGACGACGGTCTCGTGGACTACACCCAGTGGGTGTACTCAGCGTGCCCCCACTGGAGTAATCTCCACTCGGTATGGCCTGACCGTTCCGAGTGATGAACAAAAACAAAAAATTTCTAAGGCTCCTATCGACTACAGGAAAAATTCCTATAAGGTGAGTTTAACGCTCCTCCGTGGACCTGTTTTGAGCCTTCTTCTAGGACTCAAAGCGTGAAACTCATGAGTTTAGGTCTACTTATATTGACGTTCCTCCGGGATAAGAATGGCATCTCTTCGAGAGAACAGTCCATGCGTCAATCTTGTTACCCAGATTTAAATGACACACCCGTACTCTGATCACGAGGTAACCTCTTTCGAGAGATGAACGAATATCACCAAGTTGCTCCTCGTGGGCACTTACCCCAGATCAGTCGGGAATCGCAGTGCGGGAATCCATTGCAATTTTGTTCAAACCTTGGTTGTCTGAAAGCACGATGGCGGGTACCGAGTATTTCCGTAATCACTCGGGCCAAATTGTATCTTTCACAAACTCGTTCTGCAAAATCGCAATCGATTCGGGGGCTAATGTTGGGGATACAGATAACAGGTAGGCCCACGAAGGGTCGAAATATCAAAAAGCATGGGGTCCACACAGCGTGTGGACCCAGATAAGTTTCATACATACATACTATCCACTCGGACAAGCAATGTACTATCCACTCGGATGACAGTCGACCACTCGGTCGACTGACTCACTCGGATATGCGAAGACCAACAGTCGACAAGGCAGTCGAAGCATCATCTGACATTATGGCATCACTGCCCCACTTTGTAACATAGGAGGTGAGGGGGTGGCACACTCTATATAAGCCCACCCCACCACTAGACTAGACAGGCTCTTTTCTTCTACCTCTCTCCCTCTCTAGTCTCCGAATTTAGCTCAGGCATGGGGATCCGTTCTCCTCTCTTTCTCTCACATATTGTAATCTCCGGATACATACTTAGATAAAACAAAGCCTCTCCGGAGCACGAGACGTAGGGCTGTTATCTCGACCGCGAGAGGCCCGAACTCGTTAAAACCACCGTGTCACCCATATGCATCTCGATAGATCATGCTCCTTTACCCTATCCCTTATTATTGTCGGAATCGTTCCCACCACACCCAACACACCCAATACAATGGTAAATTGTATAGGTGCACTAGTTCGGCGAAGAGATGATGATACAAGTGCAATATGGATGGTAGATATAGGTTTTTGTAATCTGAAAATATAAAAACATCAAGGTAACTAATGATAAAAGGTGAGCACAAACGGTATTGCAATGCTTTGAAACAAGGCCTAGGGTTCATAATTTCACTAGTGCAAGTTCTCAACACAATAATAAAATAACTGGATCATATAACTATCCCTCAACATGCAACAAAGAGTCACTCCAAAGTCACTAATAGCGGAGAACAAACGAAGAGATTATTGTTGGGTACGAAACCACCTCAAAGTTATTCTTTCTGATCGATCTATTCAAGAGTCTGTAGTAAAATAACACGAAGCCATTCTTTCCGTTCGATCTATCCGTTCGTACTAGAATAACACCTTAAGACACACATCAACCAAAACCCTAATGTCACCTAGATACTCCATTGTCACCTCAAGTATCCGTGGGCATGATTATATGATATGCATCACACAATCTCAAATTCATCTATTCAACCAACACAAAGAATTTCAAAGAGTGCCCCAAATTTTCTACCGGAGAGTCAAGACGAAAACGTGTGCCAACCCCTATGCATACGTTCACAAGGTCACTGAACCAGCAAGTTGATCACCAAAACATACATCAACTAGATCACGTGAATATCCCATTGTCACCACAGATAAGCACATGCAAGACATATATCACGTGTTCTCAAATCCTTAAATACTCAATACAATGAGATAACTTCAAAGGGAAAACTCAATCCATTATAAGAAGATAGAGGGGGAGAAACATCATAAGATCCAACTATAATGGCAAAGCTCATGATACATCAAGATCGTGCCAAATCAAGAACACGAGAGAGAGAGAGAGAGAGAGAGAGAGAGAGAGAGAGAGAGATCAGACACATAGCTACTAGTACATACCTTCAGCCCCGAGGGTGAACTACTCCCTCCTCGTCATGGAGAGTGCCGGGATGATGAAGATGGCCACCGGTGAGGGATCCCCCCTCCGACAGGGTGCCGGAACAGGGCCCCGATTGGTTTTTGGTGGCTATAGAGGCTTGCGGCGGCGGAACTCCCGATCTAGGTTTCTTTCTGGGGGTTTCTGTATTTATAGGAATGTTTTGCGTCGGTCTCACGTCAGGGGGGGTCTCCAAGTCGTCCACGAGATAGGGGGGCGCGCCCACCACCCTCGTGGATGGCTCGGGACTCTTCTGACCCAACTCTTTTACTCCGGGGGCTTCTTTTGGTCCATAAAAAATCATCAAAAATTGGCACGTTAATTAGACTCCGTTTGGTATTCCTTTTCTGAAAACTCAAAAACAAGGAAAAATAGAAACTGGCACTGGGCTCTAGGTTAATAGGTTAGTCTCAAAAATAATATAAAATATCATATAAATGCATATAAAACATCCAAGATGGAAAATATAATAGCATGAATACTTTATAAATTATAGATACGTTGGAGACGTATCACTGCCATACTGCATCATCCCTTCCTCTTTGGGGAAATACCGATGTAGTTCTAGCAGTCATCAAGGCGTACTATACTCCGACAGTGCTCTAAGATATTTTATACTGCATCTCACACGGTTGGTGATAATAAACTATGTGCGATCTACTTGATTTTTATCTTGATTTTAATTATATAATGGGGTCACAGCGGCAATGGAGGGTGTTTGAATTGCTAGTACTTTTATCTGCAGTGAAGATGCAACTATATGTGTGTCGTAAAAAAATGGAATTATTCAGGGTTCGTTTGGACATTTTATACATTAACTTGGTTTTCTAGACATTTCAGGTGCACAATTCAAAATTAAACTACATGCACATGCTCTGGTGCACCAACATGGGCTGTAAAATCATATATGTGTCCATGGTTTTATGCTTATGTCCCATGCAAGAAATGGGGATGAGTTTAAAACACCACGGCACTGTGGCTCTCCGGCAAACGTTGAGGTACTTGCTTTTATAATTATAGTAAATCCATAACCCGTCTGAAATTCATGAACCTTGGCATGCTATCATGGAATGACATCAACATGATGGGGTAAAAAGTATTGTCCCATTTGGGGCAGGTTATGATATAAGCTTCTCACAAACCAGAGCTTCTCACCAGAAGCCTCATGGTTCCGCTAGGGAAACATGTCACCTTTGTGGAGAAAACGATATTCGTCGCCTCTTCTTGCTTTCGATTTTTTCCCTGGTGTCAACATAGAACAACCGGAGTGTCGTGTTAAATTTTGGAATTTTTGGGGGATCGTTTTGACCTTTTATAAGTTAAATGAGTTTTCTAGGCATTTATGTGCATAATTCAAAAATTAAACTACATGCACATGCTCCAGTGGGTAAAAACGGGTTGAAAAATCAAATGTGTGTCCGTGGTTGCAAGCTTAGGTCACATGCAAGAAATGAAAATGAATGTCAAACACCTTGACATTGTCGCTTGGCCGCTAACATTGAGATACATGGTTTTAAAATTGTAGTAAATCGAAAACTCGTCTGAAATTCATGAAACTTAACATGATATCATGGAATGACGTCGACATGCCATGGTAAAAATATTGTCCCATTTGGGGCAGGTTTGGGTATAAGCTTCTCCCAAACCAGACACTACTAGGAAAAGGGCTATAGATGGGATGGCCACTAATGGCACACCAAACATGTGGTGCGCCATTAGTATATACTAATGGCGCATCATGTGTCGGTGCGCCATTAGTGTACAAATACTAATGGCGCACCAGATATTCGATGCGCCATTATTAACAACTTCTTTTTTTTGTACAGACATACTAATGGCGCACGGTGGCACATTGCGCCATTACTAGTTTAACTAGTAATGGCGCACCTCCAACTCAGTGCGCCAGTACTTTTTTTTTGCAAAACTACTAATGGCGCACCAGCCATCAATGCGCCATTAGTAACATTGGTTACTAATGGCGCATTTATGACTGGTGCGCCATTAGTAAAGTGGGACCAGCTAGATATTTTGGACAGCCACACCTACACACTCACTTTCCCCACTTCATTCTCTCCACCTCCTCCTCCAAGCTTGTGTCGGCTGCCTCCTCCTGCTCACCTCATTTGCACCATAGATTCATCAAAATTAAGTGGTTAAATTACCTTTTTTGATAGGTAAGTAAGGGGGGAAAGCTATCTTTATGTTGTAGATCATTTTTTCTCCCTCGAGCTCCAACAACCGTGCACATGCACTTTTCATGGCCTAGCTAGATCTATGTATGTTTGTGGTGTTGCATATATGTTTGTGTTTGCAGGTGCCGGTATTTGAAATGCGATAGTTGCCAATATTTTGCCGAAATGTTGATTCATTTCCGTTTCGGCGAGAATTTTGGCACTATGCATTCTTTTTTGTCCTATTTTTAGGGAAAGTCATCCCAAAAAAATTCTTGGTTCTAAAATATCATTTTGCTCTACCCCGCAGGCGACCATGGTTCGCACGATGACCGTAGGCATCGTGAATAGGTTTTTGAGCTCCGCGAAGGCCAAGATGCTTCAAAAGAACGAGACGGAGATAAGATGTCCCTGTCGAAGATGCAAGCTGAAGAGCCTTATTGCGGACCCGGATTCCGGGCAGGTGCGGGACCACCTGCTCTTGCGTGGTTTCATGGATGGCTATCGCTGACAAGGTGATGAAGATGACTATGAAGTCGTCCATGGCCGGGCAAGAAATGAGGAAGGGCAGCAAGACAACCACCGCGGCGAGGGCGGGCGAGAAGACGAAGAATCTCCAGGACATGATCACGACGATGATGATGTACACAGTCATCATGTAAAAGATGCTGGACATGATGATGAGGAAGATCAATACGAAGGGCATGATCATGATCAAGATGAAGATGCCGGAGCAGACGACGATGGAGGCTAGGTGCAGGACCCTCATATTCAAGAGCTGATTCTCAAGCAGACGGATAACGCAAGAGCTGCCGCCCGAGAGAAAGCCAAGCTTTATCAACTGGAGATAGACGCGGTTACTCCATTGTATGAAGGATGCAGGCCCGAGGATACACGCCTGAAAGTAATGCTCATGGCTCTGGAGATGAAGGTAAAACACAAAATGACCGATGCATGCTTCGACGAGAACATGTCATTCTGGCACAAACGTCTTCCCAAGGGGAACAAGTGCCCGACCAGTTTCGAGGAGGCGAAGAAAATCGTGTGTCCTCTGGATTTACCGCACGTGAAATACCATGTGTGCATGAACAATTGCATCATTTATCGGGACGAGCACGCGGAGTCTACCATATGTCCGGTGTGCGGCGACACTCGATATAAGAAGCGGAAGAAAGCTCCTCGAAAAGTGGTGTGGTACTTTCCGATCACTCCTCGTCTGCCGCGGTATTTCGCAGACCCTAAGGTAGCAAAGCTCCTGCGTTGGCACGCGGATAGGGAGGAGAAGAAGCGAGAAGATGACGGAAATGATCCGGAGATAAATAAAAAAGACAAGATGCTGAGTCACCCTAAGTATGCGAGCCAGTGGCAATCGTTGAACTTCGAAGACCTAGAATTTGGGAACGATCCAAGGAACATCATGCTGGGTGCGAGCACCGATGGAGTCAATCCGTTTGGCAGCCAGAGAAGCACACATAGCACCTGGCATGTGTTTGTGTGGATGTACAACCTTCCCCCCTGGTTGTGCATGAAGAGGAAGTACATTCACATGAGTATGCTAATTGAAGGGCCGAAACAACCAGGGAACGACATCACTCTGTATCTGGGGCTGCTGAAAGAGGAGCTAGACACGTTGTGGAAAACGCCAGCCAATACGTGGGACGCCGCAGAGAAAGAATATTTCCCTATGAGAGCCGCACTGCTCACGACGGTGCACGACTATCGGTTACGGATATGTCGCGGGGCAGGTGGTCCACGGATTTTCTGGATGCGTCAGGTGCATGGATGACACAATGTATCGCCAGCTAGATAAAGATCCCGGGTCTTCGAAAACCGTGTTCATGGGACATCGAAGGTGGCTTCACGAAGATGACCCGTGTAGGAAGCGCAAGGATCTGTTCGATGGTGAAATCGAACCCCGAAGATGCCCGCGTACAAGGAGCGGCGAGGAAATAGACGAGTTGTTGAAAAATTGGAAAGATTGCCCACTGTCGGGAAAGAAGCAACAGGCGCCAGAGCCGGGAAAGAAGCGAAAGGCGCTAGAGCCGCTGCTGAAGGTATGGAAAACGAGGTCTATTTTTTGGGACTTGCCGTACTGGAAGATCCACCGTGTGCCTCACAGCCTTGATGTCATGCATATCACGAAGAACGTGTGCGAGAGTTTGCTTTGTACCCTGCTCAACATGCCAGAGAGGACCAAAGATGGGCCGAAAGCAAGGGCAGACTTGAAATCAATGGGCATCAGGCAGGAGCTTCACGCTAATGATGATGATGATGATGATGATGAGGCGAAGCAGGACACGGAAAGTCGTAGCAAAGGCAAAAAGGCCAAGAAGACCGGAAATGACTACCCTCCCGCGTGCTTCACTCTAAGTCAGGAGGAGATCGAGCAGTTTTTCACCTGCCTCGTAGGAGTAAAACTTCCTTACGGTTACGCGGGGAAGATAAGCAGATACCTAGACCCAGCAAAGCAGCAGTTGAGCGGGATGAAGTCTCACGACTGTCACATGCTGATCACGCAGATAGTTCCTGTTGCAATCCGTGGGATCATGGACGCGCACGTCCGTGAGATGCTATTTGGCCTATGCAACTTTTTCAACATCATCTCTCAGAAGTCGGTTGGCGTGAGGCAACTCAGAAGGCTACAGGAAGAGATCGTGGTGATACTATGCGAGCTTGAGATGTACTTCCCGCTCGCATTCTTCGACGTTATGGTGCATCTGCTAGTCCATATCGTGGAGGATATCATCCAACTCGGGCCGACGTTCCTGCACAGCATGATGCCATTCGAAAGGATGAATGGTGTCATCAAAGGATGCGTTCGCAACATGTCATGTCCAGAGGGAAGCATAGCCCGGGGCTTTCTGACCGAAGAGTGCATCTCCTACTGGACGAATTATCTAGGCATCGAGAAACCTGTTGGTCTGCCCGTCAACAGGCACCTCGGCAGGCTCGCTGGATGGGGTCACCACGAGGGTCGCCGCGAAATGCATGTCGACTTCGAGGGTCGACTCGCCGACTTTGAAAGAGCAAACCTAGTCGCGCTACAACATGTAGACGTGATCGATCCTTGGGTGGTAGAGCACAAAACCTTTATTGAGAAGACGTACAATGACCGAGGCCAACAGAGGACGGACGGAGATATAATCAAAGAGCACAACTCATGTTTCACACGTTGGTTCAAGGAGAAGCTTCTATCGTACCCTTTACATGAGGATTCTTCCGCAGAAGAAAATCTCATATTCGCCTTGTCACAGGGCGCCGAGCACAACCTGATGACCTATGAGGCGTACGATATCAACGGGTACACGTTCTACACCGAGGACAAGGACATGAAGAGCGATGGTTATCAGAACTCTGGGGTAACGATGGAATCCTACACTATTAATGACAAGGACAGATACTACGGAAGGGTCAAAGAGATCTGGGAGCTGAGCTACGCTGGAGAGAAGGTCCTGATGTTCCGTGTCAGATGGGCCAAGAGCGTCCTAAAAGAAGACCGGTATTTCACCACCATGGTTATACCCGAAGCCAAATCCAAGACCGCGGTCGCAAACGTCACCGCAAAAAATGAGCTATGGGTACTGGCTTCCCAAGTGGACCAATGCTTCTTCATTACCGCCCGTCAAAGCCCAGTCGTGTTGTCGTGAGGAGAGGCAAAAGGAAGATCGTCGGAATGGATGGAGTCGCTAATGAGCAAGACTTCGACAAGTACGGCAACCCAAAGATGGAACACGACGACAACGATGAAGTGCCATACACCACAATAAGAAGCAGGACCACCCTACCTAAAGGACGTCCGTTCAAGAGAAGAACTCCATTTGCGAAAAAGAAGGGCAAGAAGATTGTGAACAGATAGCTAGCTAAGATTGATTATATTTAAATTGTAGCCTTCATTTCTCGATTGTATTTCGACATATAAAGTTTGTCAAATTTGGAGCTATGGATATTTAGTTATGATTTAAAAAATTGGGGAGGCTGGGAATCGAACCCAGGACCTCCTGGTGTGTGCGCTGTGTGCTGACCGGTCGGTCTAGTAGATGGGGTTTGATGTAGATAGAGTTTGGTGGAAGAAAACCTGTGGGCTCGAACAGAAAAAAAATACTAATGGCGCACCACGGGGGAGGTGCGCCATTAGAATAGATGAACTTATAGCGCACCAGGGGGAGGTGCGCCATTAATATTCTGCCCCCATCCATACACTTCTCTCCCACTCCACCTATTCCCTCTCTCCCTCGCCCTCGCCCGAGATTGATCCCCTTCCCCTCTCCCTCGCGCGCTGCCCCGACGCCGCCGCCCCCGCGCCACCCACGCCGTACTCCACCCCCGCTGCTCCCTCGCCCCCCCACCACCGCAGCTCCCCCGCGCCGCCGCCCCCGCGCCCCCGCGCCCCCCACCATCCGCCACACGCTGCCCCCTCCACTCTCTCCGCTCGTCGTCGTCGCCTCCAGGAGAGGAGGCCCAGGAGCTCCGCGTCTCCCCCAAGCTCGCCGTCGTCGCCTCCAGGAGAGGAGGCCCACCCGCCTCCCCCAAGCTCGCCGTCTCCGCCCTCCGTCGTCTTCGCTCCGGCCACCACTGCCTCAGGTAACCCTCCTCCCTCTGCCTCTCTTCTCCTCTCTTCCTCCTCTCCTCCCTCCCGGCCATGCCCTCTTCTTCTCTCTTTTGCTAGGTTTAGGTCAAATCCCTCTCGAAGGGCCGAATCAACAGCAACAGTGGCTGACTCTCCGACAGATCTGCTCTGCTTCTAAAATGGCAGGATGCATACAAATCTTCTTTTTTTTTTCTTTCTAAAATGGCAGGATGGTCTAGCAACAATGCCCTCCCTTACTTGTTAGATACTACAACTAGTATACTTCTACTGATATGCTTAGCTCTAGTGAGATCAATATTGATGTTGATTTCTTCATGTCTAGAGTACGTATAGATAGATACAACTCTTCTTATATTTTGTAGAGTACATAAAGATCCAGTTTAGAGTACAGTACGTATAGGCTGAATTTTGTTGACTGCTTGACACTGCTTAGCATATTTGGGTCTGCTTGACACTGCTTAGCATATTTGGCCTTGACGTGTTGGCTGTCCCTACTCTACTCTACTTAGAGAAGAGAAGAGAAGAGAAGAGCATATATGAGACGATAGCACGTCTAGTGTTTGTGGCAGTAGTTCAAATGATTGACGTGTGCTGCATTTTGCATATCATAGTGATCTGTTAAATTCTGCATTTTGCAAGATGTTCTTGAAGAGTTGATTCTTTCATTCTCGAAATAAGAAGTTTGTGAATTTGATATCACCAATGGTTGATACTGTCAACTTCAACATTTCATTACTTATTTGCTCTTGAGTTTGCTGGAATGTTGATTAACTTCCGTTCCGGCAAATTCGGGTACTCCATGTGTCCTATTTTCAGCAAAGGGCATGCTGAAATTTTCCGTGAATTTTAGCATGACTTTGCTAAAAAATAGGACATATGGGGTACGTGTGACTAATACATGGGTCGGGGTATCTTAGTATTTAATTAAGTAGGATCAACTGCCCCTTTATTCTTGCTGCATTAAACCATAGGCGGCAATAGAGCCAAGTGATTAGGCCCAACTTAGAATTCTCCTTCCCAGCTTAGCTTTTAGGATGCCTCGGTGTCGACAAACCATAAATTATAAAACCTTGGCTTTTAGGGTGCCTCGGTGTCGATAAAAACCGAAATGATGAAAGCTTAGGCTTTTAGGGTGCCTCGGCATCGAAAAACCCTAAATGATAAAAGCTTAGCTTTTAGGATGCCTCGGTGTCGACAAACCCTAAATGATGAGACCATTATCTTGTTCCTTGACAATAACCAACTTTTTTACCAAACTTTTTTCCTATTTAGAGAGAAACATGGCCCACAACGATGAGGCCGGCGGTTCGGTCGGCAAGGCATTCTGGGAGCTGTCCCAGGAGATGGAGGAACAACCTCACTTCTATGAGGACACCGCGAAAGACACCGATCCTGACACCACTGATGGTGTCGCCGAGGATGACCCCACTGATAGTGCCGTCGGGGATGACACCACTGATGGTGCCGCCGAGGATGCCACCACTGATGATGGCGGCGCACGCACAGATGCCAGCCAACCGAAGAGGCAACGGAAGGACCGGCGCCCGACCGTGCTCCGCACCGTCAAGGAGGAATTTACTGAAGTGGACTCCGACGGGAACCCAACAGCGCCCAAGCAAATAGTCAAGGGGTACTCGGTTCAGCTCGGGTGCATTCTCCAGAGCACCGTATCGATCAACACCGAGAACCTGAGGCATCCTGACCGAGGGAATTTGCGCAACCTCCTCTTCACGAAGCTGCATGAACGATACAAGTTCCCCACTGAATTTGAAAACACAAGCCTCAAAGGGAATAAAGTGAACAATGTCGCCCTCACGAGGATGAGCACGGCCCTGTCTACTTGGAAAAGCACGGTGAAGAGAATGATTGACAAAGGTTTTAGTTATGAGAAGATCAAGGAGAAAAATCCTTCGATCACCGAAGATGCCTACAAGGAGTTCAAGATCAAGTGCGAGAGCACCGCAACCTCCGAATCAAGTCAGTGGGGGGAAGAAATGCGGCAGTTGAACTTAGGGGAACACACACTCGGTCCCGGCGGTTACAGAGTGGCGGAGCCTATATGGGACAAGGAGGACGCGGAGCGTGCCGAGCAAGGCCTACGGCCCCTCTTCGATAAATACGGTGACAAGCAGACCAGGAACTTTGTCAGGGCCCGGTACAAGGAGGACCCGGTAACAAAGGAGCTCACCACGGATCCGAAGAAAAGGGCCCTTGAGCTTGTTCTGGTAAGGAATACACCCCCGCATAATTAGCTCCATATGGTTGCATTCTAATTAATGAAGCTAAATTTCTAAATGGTTCACATTCCTTCCGCAGGCGACTGAAAGCAGTAGCGCGGGGTCGACTCAGAGCACCCCTTGGGACACCACTCTAAATAGGGCGTTGAATGTAATGAAAAAAAGGATAAGCTCAGTAAGCCGTCGTTAGCTGGTTGTGTGGCCGGCAAAGGCTTGTCCACAAAATAGTCATCATACTATAAAGCTGGTGGGCGAAAGGAGAAAAAGACCAGCTCGGAAAGCCAGGCGTGCGAGGTTCAAGAACTCAAGGCACAAGTGGCGCGGATTCCGGAGATTGTCCAAGAGCAAGTGTACCAACAACCGGGATCGACGCTCACTGGCATTATGCCTACCTTGATTCAGGGGCTGACGACGTGTATTGCGGGCGGCCAACAGGGGCCGCCCCCGATTCCCAGCTTCACGTCTAGCAACTCGCAGAACGCGCGGGCGGGGCCATTGGTGTCTCCGGCGGAGGCGGCATTGGTGTCTCCGACGCCGGCACGGGCATTGGACCTTAATGCACCCGGGTGTACGCCGGCCGACACCTCTGCAGCAAGCGGCCCCTCCGTCAATTGCACGCCCGTCGTTGGCGGTGCATCGACATTAGCCGAGCTCGACGCCATCATCACGGTAACTAATTAAGCCTCTCGGCCGAGGACTTCATCTCCTTGCCTTTGACTGGGCATCCCTGATGCCCTACATGTTTTCGTAGCACGCCGTCGATGTTCCGTGCACTCTCCTGCACTTTGTGAACGACGAGTTGGTCGATGTCGCCAAGGGCAGAATCATTCAACCGGGCAACCCCATGTTCCACGGAAATCCGATGCCGCCCACCGTGTATAGGGTTCAACTGGTTCGGGTGCTGCCAGGCTATGACGAGTTGTTACCTCCGATTCGACCTGCCGGGGCCGACGAAGATGATGTGATGACCCTCAGCGCCTGCCTAAGCTGGCCCCTGCTTTGGCCGAAGAGCCAGATTCGTTTGGGGACGGGGGACACCACCACAAAGATAACACCGCCAGTCTTGCCGGCACCAAGCCATGGCAAGACTGCCGCAACGCTGCCGGACATCCCTATGGCACAGGATCCGAACATGCATATGGCACAGGATCTGGACGACGACGATGACGACAACGACGACGATACATTTGCTAACGTCGATAAGTACTTTGCCGATCATGGGTACGATGGCGAATTCATGGGGCCTCCTTCTCAAGAACCCAACCCTACAAAAGACGTGCGCGATCTAGCTGGTACCGCAGAGAAACCAAGTTGCAACAGGCGTCGTCTGGCGTTCAGTTCTCAGGAGACGCCTCCAGCTGCCGACTTCACCGAGCCTCAGATAGCCGAGGTGTGAAATATTATCAGCCCCAACACACTCAAGAAGGCGGTCTGTGAGCAGAACTCGGTCCCATTACAGGAGAAGAAGAAGGCATGGAAAAGAAAGAGTAACAAGGGTGCGAGCCAGCCGGCACCGAGTACGATCCGTGCTCAGGACGGGCCACCTTCACCTAAGGATATAATGAGGAGGGTTCCTGTGGCGGGTAGGCCGATGCTACCGACTAATATTCTCAATGCTGCAACCGGTGCTATGCGGAGTCTGCATGACAATGTTCTTTCTTTGGATAAGCGGCGTCTTAGAGAGAAGGATGTGGCATACCCGGTTTTCGCGGCCAAGGTGCCAGAGGGCAAGGGCTTTGTGGATAACTCCATCGGGGGTACAATCGTCATGCAGTTTGATGACATCTTCGCTATGTTTAACCTTCATCTGCTGCACTACACCTTCGTTCGTCTACTTTCGCTGAGTATGGAGATGCGGATCATTAGAGACAAGACCCCGGACATCGTGATAGTCGACCCCTTCTACATGCCTGCCAAGATCTTGGGCAGCGCTGGGGACCAGCAAGTCGCGAGTTCTTACCTCGAAGGCATCATTCTGGAAAACCGAGATAAGGATAACTTCCTCGTGCCTTACTTTCCCGAGTAAGTCGTCCCCTCAACCGCCCCGTAGCATATGATTTCTTAGACTTCGATCATTTTTCTTTTAACAATCCATGTTTTGTGCAGTGACACACATTGCACACTCATCCTCCTAAGCCCGAAATATTCCATGGCCACGTATTTCGACTCGGACCGTCAGTCGAAGGTAGACTACACTAATGTCAAGAAAGTTCTTGATGATGTTCTCCCCGGCTACACCAAATCTGGAGGCACCTTCACCAGGACAGTTCGTAAGTACGGCAAGCACGTGTTCGCCCACAATACGACGTTCTGCCGCGTCAAGCAGCCGCCTGGCGGTCAGAAGGGTGCCTACTACGCCATCCATCACATGTGGGCGATCGTACGGGACGATCATCACCTTCTGCTACTAGATAAACTCAAAGATTGGGACGCAAGCTTGTCGGCAATCCAGGACGCGGACATCAGACAAGAAATCTTTCGCATCCAGTCGGATTTTGCGGAAATCATCCATCAAGATGTCCTTCGTACCTCATGGCAGTTCTACCTCAGAAATCAACCGTCCAACAGTGACATAGACACAATGCTACAAATGCAGGCTGACAACGCCCGCGATTTCATGACTCCCATGATAGATGGCGGCTTCATCCACGCTCCGGTCCCTTGAGTCGAGTCGAAAGTAGTGATGCTATGTCTAGTTCTGAAACATCGATTGGCTCATGTTGTAATTAAACTTTAATGAACTTGTATGTCTCTTTGGTTTCGACAGTCGTTCAACTTAGATGTAATCGATGCTATTAATGTCTTGCTTTTCTCTTCTGATCCTTTTGTTGCATACTTATATATTGCTTATGTATTGTTTGTGAATTGGTACTAACGATTCGTTTGGCTAGTGCATAGCAATGCCGTCGTATGTCGTGTACAAGGGTAAGGTTCCCGGAGTCTACGACGACTGGGAGGAGTGTCGGAGACAGGTTCACCGTTTCAGCGGTAACAGTTACAAAGGGTACACCACTAGGGTGGAGGTGGCATCTAGATATGCGCGCTATCTAGCGGGAGAGGGGAGGGAGCGTTGGAGGAACCGGATGAAGATGAGTTTCATCGCGATGATGCTCATCGTGATGACCATGGCTCTCTTCTATGTGATGGTAGTTTAGATGATCGATATCGACTTGTAATGTGAAGACAAACTCGCTAATATGATGAATTGTATTCGGAGAGTAATATGATGAATTGTATTCGGAGACTAATATGATGAATTGTATTCGGAGACTAACCACTCAATAATATATTTTGTATCCTGTGAAAATATCAAGAAAAAAAATAATCCCTAATATTCATACTAGTGGCGCACCACTCAAGATACTAATGGCGCACTGTCCAGATGATACTAATGGCGCATCACCCATCAGTACGCCATTAGTATGCCAAAGCACATGGGTACATATGGCCCCTGGGAGGCATACTAATGGCGCACTGATGGACATACTAATGGCGCACTACCTGCTGCGCCGTTAGTGCACCATATACTAATGGCGCACCATAGGTGCGCCATTAGTAAAAAAATCTAATGGCGTGGTGCTAATGGCGCACCACTAGTGCGCAATTAGTAGGCAAAAGTGGTGCGCCACTAGCATGCCTTTTCCTAGTAGTGAGAGCTTCTCTTACAACAAGCCTCATGGTTTTGGTAGGGAACGTGTCACCTTGGGGGACGAAATGATATTTGTTGCCACTTCTTACTTCCAATTTTTTTCTCGTGTCAACATAGAACAACATGAGTATTGTGTTACTTTTTGAGATTTTTTGGGGTTCGCTTGGACACTTTTATACATTAACTGAGTTTTTTATGCATTTATGTGCATAATTAAAATTTGAACTACATGTACATGCTCCAGTGCATATAAATGGGTTCAAAATTGAAATGTGTGTCCTTAGTTGCATGCTTAAGTCCCATGCAAGAAATGAGAATGAATGTCAAACACCTTGCCTTCGTCACTCGGCCTCTAGCATTGAGATACATGGTTTTTAAATTATAGTAAATCGAAAACGCGTCTAAAATTTATGAAACTTGACATGCTAGCATGGAATGGCATCAACATGTTGTGGTAAAAATATTGTCCCATTTGGGGCGGGTTGGGGTATAAGCTTCTCAGAAACCACAACTTCTCACAACAAGCCTCATGGTTACGGTAGGGAACGTTTCATCTTTATGGACAAAACGATATCCATTGCCTCTTCTTGATTTCAATTTTTTTCTAGTGTCAACATAGAACAACATGAGTGTTGTGTTAATTTCCGCTATGAGACACCATCATAGACTGCAAGGTGGTCAGATCATCATAAGCCTGCTCTGACAAGGGAAGATGGAACCTTTCACTAAAGTCTTGGGAATCAAAAACCTCTTTGACTGTTATCCAAGGATCCTTAGCATAAGAAAATAATCTAGGAAACCTAGTTTGCAAAGTAGTAACCTCCTCACCAATACTCCAGCGATCAGACCAAAAGAGTGCAGTATCTCCCTCGTTGATTTGAACCCATGAATACTCTCTGAATTGCTGCATTACTTTGCATATGTCCCTCCACCAGAAAGAGCCACATTCACTTGTTGCCTGTGGCACCCTGCCATGATAGTAATAATCCCATATTAAAGATACCCAGGGCAAAATTTTCTTATTCATAAAATTGTTTGCATGCTTGAGCAAGAGAGTAGTGTTCTGCACCCCCAGGTTTAACATTCCAAGCCCCCCCCTTACTCTTAGGTCTACATAAAAGGTCCCAAGCAGCCAAAGATGGAACAAGTTCATCCCTATGTTTCCTCCACAGGCATTGTCTTTGAATCCTTTCTATCTGCTTCAGAATACCTGTAATACCCAGGATGTGATTATATCTCCTACGTGTCGAGGCACGACTTAGAGACATAAGCGCATTCTGGAATGATCGCAAGCATGGTATATTTGCACAACTCATGTAAAATATAGGGATTAAAGAGTAAAATAGTTGGCTTACACTCGCCACGTCACACAATGAATACAATAACATACATTCACCCAAATAACACAGGGTCCGACTACGGACGAAATCCAAACGAGAAAAGATACCACAACCACAAGTCATGATCGCCCCTAGTAGGAACCACTACTGATCATCAGGATACGTCACATACACATGACCACGTTCTTCATCGAACTCCCAGTGAAGTTCTTGTCCATCTCCTGCATCGTACTCAGCTGTACCTGCATCTGGTGTGTGTTGTAATCTGTGAGCCACAAGGACTCAGCAATCCCATTCCCGGGTACCAAAACTAACAAAGCCTTAGGTGTGGAAGGGTAATAAAGTGTTTGCAGCAAGCACTTAGCAACTAGCTTACGAGTTCAGAGCAAGATGAGGAAATGTGCCAACGGTCGCCAAAGATGATCAATAAGTGATCCTAGCTACTCACGGTCAAGCATAACCCCACCGTGTTCACTTCCCGAAGCCCTTGGAAAGAGACCATCACGGTTACTCACACGGGTAGTGTATTCTTAAGGATATGGTGTCAAGTTATCTACAACCAGATATTAACAAATTCCCATCTGCCACATAACCGCGGACACGGCTTTTGAAAGTTCAAAACCCTGCAGGGGTGTCCCAACTTAGCCCATCACAAGCTCACGATCTGCGGAGTCGCAACTCCAAAGTTGGAACAGCCGAGTATTCTCGAAATCCCGTGCTTAAGATATTTCGACAAAGGTAAAACTAATCCAGCAAGACCTCCCGGCGTGCTGACACCCTGTTAGTAGCCGCGCGTATCTCGTCTCAGGCCACGACCGGATGGGACAAGCTACAAGTATAAACCAGATACCTTGGGTTTCCCCAAGGCGGCCCCGCAGGTTGCCCAATTTGGACCAACAATCATGAGGAGTACTGGCCCCGGTTGTTGATTAAGAACTCGGGTTAATTACTCCCTATGCAAGTCTTTAGTTGTTAGGCAAATGTAGTACCAAAGTTGGGTCTTGCTAGAAAAGCTTTAAGCAGAGTGAATTATCAAGGGGGGCCCATAAACTCCAACCGTGTTAGGAACATAACACCGGTTTATCGGGTCCTAAGGTGGCATGAATGGAACAAAACACCAAGAAAAAGGCCAAGCCTTCCACCCATTACCCATATATATGTGTATTAATTACTTAAGATATATATTGTGTTATCCCAATAACCAAATCCAACCTGGAGCAATCTTCAAAACTTAACCTGCAACTAACAATGCTATAAGAGGGGCTGAGCAAAAGCGTACTTAGCCAATCAACGGTTTGTTAGGAGGGCGGTTAGAGTGTTTCATGGCATCATAGGAGGCTGACAAAACATGAATAGGCATCGAGGCATAGCTAAAGAACGAGACAACTAGATAGAGGTGATATCGGGGAACGGTCATCTTGCCTGGGATCCCGCAAGGAAGAAGAATGAATCCATGAAGTAGACAAGCGGACGAAGTCGAACGTATCCTCACAACTCCGGAACGAAATCGAAGCTAACGAGAGAAGCAAACGGAAATAAGCAAACAACATGGTAAACACACATATCATAACCATGGCATATGATGCACAAACAAGTATGATGCATGTCCGGTTTAAATATGCATGGCATGGCAAAGTGCACAAACAAGTACTACAAGTTAAGTGGAGCTCAATATGCAACGAGTTGCATATTGACGAAACATCACATTTTATTTATTTAGTTCGCTCTCGTTTATGTGCCCAACAATATTAAATGTTGATTAACATGGCAAGAGGTGAAGCAAATGTAAACTACCTATTTAGGCAAGTTTAAATGAGGCCGGAAATAACAAGAACAATTCCGGAAACACCCCATGTGCATATTTAGCAATTCTTAAAGCAAAGAACAATTTTAAGCATTTAAAGATTGTTATCATGATGCGGATGACAAATGCAAGTTTTATGCAATTTTTATTAAAAGTTGACATGAGCAAGATATGGAGTACTTGTCGCCACGACGGAAAAAAAGGGGTGTCATGGCGATGGAAACGATATCACGGCAACGTTCCGGGTTTCGACAACTCATTGAGATGTCGAGCAAAAGAAGGGCAGAGAGTGTGTCATGCAAGATGATGGGGTGCTCCCGGTTTCCGGGTTCCCACGGGTCGACAGCATGGAAACGAGCAACACAATGGACACGGTGCAAACAAGTGATACACCTCATACAACACAAGCATTCGTTCCACGGGTGTCGTCTCGGGGTTATACCTTCGAGGCGTGCATTTTGGGGTGATTCGAGTTCGTCGAGTGAAGTTGTCGTTCACGGTCATAGTGGGAAGTAGTGGTTCATGTTTCGTAGTCGTCCACGTCGACGGTAGTTGTACACGGGTCTTGACGACGGGGTTGTACACGTTTTGTAGAGGAACTTGACAGATCCGAGGGCTCCGGGCGTCGTGGTACTTGGCGCAACGCTCGTCGTTGTACGTGGGGTCTTCGGACTTGCCAGTCTCGATTCTTGGACTTGCTGGTCTTGATTCTTGCGACAGTAGGGGTACACGGGGTAGTCGAACTTGGCGAATCTGCGTAGTCGAACTTGGCATATCCAGGGGTCGTGGAGGTACAAGGTCGTAACTGAACATGAGATGGTCTTGGATCTGGTGGTCTTGGGGTATCTGACCGCAAAAGGTGCACAACCGGGGCATGTCTCCTAGCAAAAGGGCCGAAGGCGCAACGGCTTGCGGGGAATGAGAGCATCAATAGCAAGGCGGCCCTGGATGGAGCTGCGAGCAGAGGACGAATGGGGTCGGGCGGCGCTACACTTGGTAGACGTGCGGGCGCGACCTGGAGATGCAGGGGAGCGGTGGCTTGGCGCGGAACTCCGGCGATGGTAGGGCTCCGTGAGGAAGACAGCGGCAGCGAGCGATGCAGAGGAGCGGTCGACGCGGACGAAGCAGAGGACGTCGAGGTAGTCAGACAAAGCAGCAGCGACAGCAAGGCACAGCGGCGCCGGCGGGACTAGCCGGTGGCGAGGAAGCAGGGAGGTGGTGCCGCGATGGAGGTCGTGGATGATGAGGAGGACGTCGTGGTGCTGTTGCCGGCGAAGCAGGGGCCAACTGGCTGGAGCGGCGTCCTTCTGGTGCTTGACGGAGGCGATCGACGGCGGGGTCGTAGGAAGGATGGCGGCGGCGGCTGCTCTTGGCGACGGGGTGTGGGTGGCGGCGCTGTAGGGGACGAGCGGGAGGAGAGCGAGGTGAGTGGGTTGAGGGGAGATGGGATCGGGTGCGATGGGGTGTGGCGCTGAGGGAGGAACGAGGGAGATGCAGGGGATCGGTCCGGGCTAGGGTTAGAGTAAGAGGGGTTAGGTGGGCCGCGGGGATGGACGGGCCTTAGGAGGCTGGTTGGGTCAGATGGGCCAGCTAGGCTTCTCTTCTCCCTCTCTCTAATACTCTTTAGAAGAAAGAATGAAAGAGAAAAGAAAAGAAAAGAAAAAAGATAGAGAGAAGAAAAGAAGGAGAGGGTTAGTGAAAGAATTTGAGCAAGAGGTTAAATTGTTTCGGACTCGCAAAAATGCGCTGGTTCCAAGAAAGATAGAAAATAGGCATGATTGAAATATATAAATTCAAATTCATATGAATATGATTTAAACGGATTTGAATATGAATGGGGTATTTGAAGAGTCCAAAAATGTTGAGGTTTTTGGAGTAACCTCGATAAACGGAAAAAGAATTTCGAGGAAGGTTAGAGAGTCAAAACTTGAAGTAGAAAAGTCATGGGAATTTTGCAAGTGGGTTTTGGCGATTCCAAAGCAATGGAATATTTTATAATAGCTCCATAAATATTAGGAGGATATGTTATAAAGAGAAGTCACCCTTCCCTCGATTTAAATGTATCGAAGATCCACGCAATTTATTTAGTTGAGATGCAAAGATTAATGACATGATGGCATGATGATATGATGCAAGCACAAAAATAAAATAAAGCAAGCAAAAGAAACACACAACAAAAACCCGGAACATTTGGAAGTCTTCTGGAGCGTTGGTCTTGGGGCGTCACAACTCTCCCACACTAACAGAGGATCTCGACCCGAGATCCTGAAGATGGCACCGGATAGAAGCGGAAGAGGAAGAGGTAAAACAAAGTTGCTTCTTCGACAAACGAGTGAAACCACGAATTTTGAGAGGTTGAACAACTTGAGAGAAAGAATACAACGGCGATGAAAGAGCTTGGAAACACTCCGTTAGCAAAGAGGAACAAGGAACATTATGAGAAACTTGTAGGTTAAAGGCATGAAACACGAGCTCACGGATCATGGAAGAATTTAGACCACTCCGGTTGAATAAGCTTGAGAAGGAATAAGAACGAAAGAATTTGGACAGCACTCCGACTGTAAATGGAAGGAATTGAACATGAACTTGAGGATATGGGATGATACTTGATGAAATCAACAACACACTACCTCCGAAACTATTGAACTAATGGCACAAGGGGTAAGAAAGGCTTTAAACAGCACTTCGGTTAAAAGAGAGGAAAAACTTGATAAGATGACATAACTTGAATGCAGGACACAACACTCCTGTTAAATGGACAAGCAAGGGAAGAATATGATCTTGATATGACAAGATGATGGTCGAAGAGAGCAATATCACAAAGCCTCCGGAACAAATAATGGAGTGAAAAGATTGAAGAAGAAGAACATGTTCAACTAGAAATGATTTTGAAAGCATCCTTACGAAGAAGGGTTGAATGGGGTTGATGGAAAAATCAACAACAAAATAATAAGTTTGTTGTGGGCTTATGGAAAACATCCCAAAGTTATGAGGTGACAACAGGCCACTGACGAAAACATTTGATTGGATTGAGATCCACAAGGAGACGAAAAATTTATTTCACCGAGAGGATATATGAAAAGCTTGGGTTATTTATAAGCACCATACATAGCAACAATCCTTAGAGAAAAGCTTTTAGGTGAAATACAACCCAAGATAACTCCAACAATTAAAATGAGGAGTTGAAAGGATCTCTTGAAGAAAGAGAAATGATGGTTTTAAATATCTCATTCTTGATAACTTGTGAAACATGAAGCACGAAGGGAAATTGTCAAGAGTGACATAACATCACCTCAAAAGATAAGGTAGAAATAATTTCACTTTAGAATGCAAGATGGAGAATACTTGAGCTCTGATAACCCACAAGTGTAGGGGATCGCAACAGTTTTCGAGGGTAAAGTATTCAACCCAAATTTATTGATTCGACACAAGGGGAGCCAAAGAATACTCTTAAGTATTAGCAGCTGAGTTGTCAATTCAACCACACCTGGAAACTTAGTATCTGCAGCAAGATATTTAGTATCAAAGTAATATGATAGTGGCGGTAGCAGCAATAAAAGTAACGATAGTGTTTTTGTAGTTTTTGTAATAGTAGCAACGGAAAAGTAAATAAGAAACTAGCAATATAGGTAAAGCTCGTAGGCATTGGATTGGTGATGGGAAATTACGTCGGATGCTATTCATCATGTAGAAGTTATAACCTAGGGTGACACACAACTAGCTCCAGTTCATCAATGCAATGTAGGCATGTATTCCGAATATAGTCATACGTGCATGCATTGCATTGATGAACTGGAGCTAGTTCTGTGTCACCCTAGGTTATAACTTCTACATGATGAATTGCATCCGACGTAATTTCCCATCGCCGATCCAATGCCTACGAGATTTACCTATATTGCTTGTCACTTATTTACTTTTCCGTTACTACTATCACAAAAACTACAAAAACACTATCGTTACTTTTATTGCTGCTACCGCCACTATCATATTACTTTGCTACTAAACTATCTTGCTGCAGATACTAAGTTTCCAGGTGTGGTTGAATTGACGTTTCAGCTGCTAATACTTAAGAGTATTCTTTGGCTCCCCTTGTGTCGAATCAACAAATTTGGGTTTAATACTTTACCCTCGAAAAATGTTGCGATCCCCTACACTTGTGGGTTATCAAGACTATTTTTTGGCGCCGTTGTCGGGGAGCGTAGCTCTATTCTTTAAGTCACTTGGGATTTATATCTGCTTATCACTATGAAGAATCTGAAGGACTCAAAAACCAAGATCTTACCCTCAACTACGAGGGGAGGTAAGGAACTGCTATCTAGCTCTGCACTTGATTCTCCTTCTGTTATGAGTAAACTTGCGACACCTACTCCTGCTATTGGATCTGATATGTCGTATGTTCTTGATGATGCTACTTCTACTCTATATGATGAAATTACCTCTATGCCTAATACTGTGCCACTAGGTGAATTTCTAGATGAACAAATTTCTAAGGTTAGGGAGAGTGCGAATGTTGATGATATTTATGAAAGTGATGATGAAACTACTCCCAATAGATATGAATTGCCTGTTGTGCCTGAGGGTTATGTTATGGATGAAGAAACTGCTAGAGACTTTCTTGCTTGCAATGATAGATGTGATCTTAAGAAGTTATTAGTTAAGCTGAAAGAAAAGTCCTTGAATGCTAGAATGAAACATGACCCTGCTTTTGCTACTTCACCTATATGTGTTACTGATAAGGATTATGAATTCTCTGTTGATCCTGAGTTAATTACTTTGGTTGAATCTGATCCTTTCCATGGCTATGAGTGTCTAAAACTGTTGTGGCACATCTTACCATGTTGAATGATATAGCCACCCTGTTTACCAATGATGAAAAGATTCGTTACTACTATCTCCTTAAGCTATTTCCTTTCTCGTTAAAGGGTGATGCTAAAACTTGGTTTAATTCTCTTGATCCTGGTTGTGTGCGTAGTCCCCAGGATATGATGTATTACTTCTGTGCTAAATATTTTCCCGCTCATAAGAAACAAGCCGCCTTACGGGAAATATATAACTTTGCTCAAACTAAAGAAGAGAGTCTCCCACTAGCTTCGGGGAGGCTTCTCCAGTTACTTAATGCTTTGCCTGATCATCCTCTTGAGATGCATGATATACTTGATGTCTTTTATAATGGACTAATCGATGCTTCCAGAGACCACCTGGATAGTTATGCTGGTTGTGTTTTCAGGGAAAGAACAGTGGAACAGGCTGAATTACTATTGAATAATATGCTGGCCAATGAAAATAATTGGACACTTCCTGAACCAGCTCCTAAGCGAACTCCAAACAAAGAGGTGTTCTATTTCTCAGTCCTGAAGATATGCAATAGGCAAAGAAATCTATGAAGAAAAAGGTACTAAAGCTGAATATGTTAAGAATTTACCGCCTATTGAAGAAATACATGGTCTTGATAACCTGACACAGGTAGTAAAGGTAAGTTCTCTTTATAGATTTGATGAAGGTGATATTCCTCATTATAAATCTGCTAGCCAATGCTTAGATGAGTTTGACAATTTTATTGTGTAACAAGAAAACTTCAATGCTTATGTTGGTAGACAATTACAACACAATGCTTATATGACTGAACGCTTGAGTGATTATTTGTCTAGTGCTAAAAGTGAACTGAAACTTATTAGTAAACATGCTTCCATGGTTACCACTCAAGTAGAACAAGTTCTTAAGGCTCAGAATGATTTGCTCAATGAATTAAATAGTAAGAATAATGATATGCTGTTAGAGTTGCAACTAGAGGTGGTAAAATGACTCAGGAACCTCTGTATCCTGAAGGCCACCCTAAGAGAATTCAGCAAGATTCTCACAGAGCTAATTTAGATGCACCTAGTTCTTCTAAGAAGAAGAAAAAGAAAAATGATAGGACTTTGCATGCTTCTAGTGAACCAGTAGCTCACCCACCTGAGAATCCCAATGATATATCTGTTTCTGATGCTAAGACACAATCTGGTAATGAACATGAACTTAGTAATGATAATGTTGTAGAGATTGAACCTGCTGTTGATCTTGATAACCCACAATCAAAGAATCAACGTTATGATAAGAGAGACTTTGTTGCTAGGAAGCACGATAGGGAAAGAGAACCATGGGTTCAGAAACCCATGCCTTTTCCTCTGAAACCATCCAAGAAAAAGGATGATGAGGATTTTGAGCGCTTCGCTGAAATGATTAGACCTATCTTTTTGCGTATGCATTTGACTGATGTGCTTAAAACAATTCCTTATGCCACGTATATGAAAGATATTATTACGAACAAAAGAAAGATACCTGAAGTAGAAATATCCACCATGCTTGCCAATTACACTTTTGAGGGTGGAATGCCTAAGAAATTAGGAGATCCAGGAGTACCTACTATACCTTGCTCCATTAAGAGAAACTATGTTAAAACTGCTTTGTGTGATCTTGGAGCTGGTGTTAGTGTTATGCCTCTCTCTTTATATCATAAACTTGACTTGAGTAAGTTGACACCTACTGAAATATCTTTGCAAATGGCCGATAAATCAACTGCTATACCTGTCGGTATTTGTGAGGATGTGCCTGTTGTAGTTGCAAATGTTACTATTCTAACGGACTTTGTTATACTTTATATTCCCGAGGACGATAGTATGTCTATTAGTCTTGGAAGACCTTTTTTGAATACTGTAGGGGCTATGATTGATTGCAACAAAGGCAATGTCACTTTTCATGTCAATGGTAATGAGCATACGGTACACTTTCCGAGGAAACAACCTCAGGTTCATAGTATCAATTATATTGGAAAAACTTCAACTATCACTATTGGAGGTTTTGAATTTCCTATTCCTACTATCAAGAAGGCATATGACATACTTATTGTTGGGGACATACATATCCCCATTGAGGCAACGTAGTGTTATTCGAAAATTCTCCGGTTTCATGTTGCTCGGAAAGAGTTTATTAACAAGACTTGATCAACCTTGTTAATGGATTCCTTTTGATGAACATGGGATAGGTGAATCTAGATGGCACGAACCTACTGTACCCTCCTTTTACTTTCTATTAATTAGGTTAAATAAAAGAAAAATAGCATTATCTGCCTGTTTCCAGACTTATCCGTGCAATAAAAAATTATCCCAAAAATGAAAGTTCTCCAAATGCCATGAAAATGAAATATGATTTTTTCTAGAATATTTAAGAAAATATGGCACTGAACACACAGCAAGGGGAGCCAGCACGTGGCCTCGAGGGCACAGGGCGCGCCCCCTGCCTCGAGGGCCCCACGTGGCCCCCCTCCACTTATCCTTTCACACATGCTCTTCTTCTTCCTCCCAAAAAAATCTCCAACCAGCTCAAACCCGAGTTCTAGCTCATTTTGCTGCCATTTTCGATCTCCTTGCTCAAAGCACCATCTATCAAACTGTTTGGGGAGATTGTTCCTTGGTATGTGACTTCTCCATTGGTCCAATTAGTTTTTGTTCTGGTGCTTTATTTGTTGCAAATTTGTGCTGCTGTGGTGACCTTGTTCTTGGGCTTGCATGTCAAATTTTCTTGGTCCCAAGTAGTTCTAATGCACGATATAGCCTCTAGGCACTTACAGGAGTTGTTGCTATCAATCTTGTTGAGTTTGGTTAACTTTTATTGTGAGTTACTAAAAATTTCAGAAAAGAAAAATGTTAAAAAGATTATTGAGGGGCTCCTCCAGCAAGAGCTCAGAGGAGAAGAAGAAAGAAGAAAATAAGAAGCCCAAGTATCATCTTCCTCGCATGGCAGAAGTTCGACCGTGCGAATGGCCGTGTAATAATTTCATGATGTCCGCCAGTATTTACGAAGACTTTTATTGGTTGGCGAATAATGCAGGCCTCACCGACTTCCTCAACGACCAAAAAGAACAGTATCTCCTACTCACCAATATTTTCACGCAAAGTTTTCATTTTCATTCTAGGAAAACACCACCTACGGTGGAGTTTCGCTTATATGATGTGAGTAAGGAAATATCACTTTTAGATTTTTGTGAAATATGCAAAGTACCCTTTGGAGGTAGACTTGATGAACCACGTCATGAAGACGTCAAAGGGTTTATTGATATGATAGCCGTAGGTGAAACTAGACAAGTTTCAGGGGCAAGAATCACTAGCAAACACTTCCCTGTTCTGCGCTACTTTGCTTTTATTTGCTAGTAGGTGTTTAATTGGTCGCGGGAACAGTGGGAATCTCACTGCACCTGATATTATCATTTTACGCCATGCTTTGTTTCATGACACAACTTTTAGCTTGGGCGCCGTCGTTGCCAAACGATTGAGTCTGAACCGCTCAAAGGGGGCCGTCTTTGGAGGCATCTTTGCTTCTCGCCTTGCTGAATATTTTAATATACCTATTAGGCATCATGAGAAGGAAGAAAAATTGCTTGCCCCTGTTTATCTAGACTACAAGAGCATGGTAGCTCATGATTTTATTGTTAAATACAAGAATATGCAGCTCAATTATAAATTGAGGTTTGATGAAATATAGTGTGAAATTGTTACCTTGCTTGTACCTTCTTTGTTTGATCTATCTACAAGCATACTCCTCATCACCTCAGATACCTTCTACAAGTACCTAGGCCAGGCACAAGCTTCAGAGCCTGAGCCAGAACCACCACTTGATCCTTCCCGTCAATTTGTTTATGGGTGGGAGCTGGACGAGCTCGCCAACCAGTGGCACCCAGAGGACACATCTCAGTACACTAGAGGGAGTGGCTTCGATCCATGGCCATAGACCAACTTAGGCCAAAATCCTAAGCTTGGGGGAGTACGTGTTTCTCACCAACTTACGTTCATGTTCACACACTTATTCTAGTTGTCGGTGCTCACACTCTTTCACTGTACCATCCATGCTTAGTTTCAATTTCTTTTTCTTAGTCTTTTCTTGTGTGCTAGAAAAACCCAGAAAAACAAAAAAATATTAGTTGTAGCTTCTAGCTAGTTTACTTTCTTTGCTAGTTGTAGTAGTAACTAAAAAAGAAAACCCAAAAAGATCTCCCGTTCTTCTTTTGCTTGTTGGGAGCTTTCCCGTGTAAATAATTTCTTTTCTTTAGGGGTTAAGAGTAGAAGACCATGATTGAAAATGCTTAGTGGCTCTCATATGCTTTGTTGTTGATTTAACCTTGAGCCATATTACCTTGTCTTCTCTCTTGTATTAAATGCCTACAGATTCCAGCTTAGTCCAATGCACGTGCACTATTATTATTATCCACACCGTTCGGTCATGCGAGTGAAAGGCAATAAGGATGATATATGATGAACTGATTGAGATGAGAAAAGCTGGTATGAACTCGACCTCTTTTTTTTGTAAATATGATTGCTCGTTGTTCTTGATTTAGCTTGTTATGAATGAAACATGCTTGCAATGACAATTAGAGATCATAGCTGCTTATGCCATGCTTAATTAGCTGAGAGTTTATAATGGTCTATCTTGCGTGCCAACATGATATTAAAATGGTTATGATGCGGTATGATGGGTGGTATCCTCCTCTGAACGATTTAAGTGACTTGACTTGGCACATGTTCACGCATGTAGTTGAAACAAATTCAACATAGCCTTCACGATATTTATGTTCATGGTGATTTATATCCTACTCATGCTTGCATTCATTGTTGATTAATTTTAATGCATGTTCATGACCATTGTTGCTCTCTAGCTGGTTGCTTCCTAGTCTCTTTCTTGCCTTCACATGTACTAAGCGGGAATACTGCTTGTGCATCCACTTCCATAAACCCCAAAGTTATTCCATATGAGTCCACTATACCTTCCTATATGCGGTATTTACCTGCCGTTCCAAGTAAATTTGTATGTGCCAAACTCTAAACCTTCAAATGAAATTCTATTTTGTATGCTCGAACGGCTCATGTATCAACTAGGGATGTCTATATCTTCCATGCTAGGTGGGTTATTCTCATGATGAGTGGACTCCGCTCATCATTCATGAGAAAATGGCTGGTAATCGGGATGCCTAGTCCCATGCTCAAAATCATAATAATTAAACAAAACTCCCCCAGGGTTGTTGCTGGTTTGGACGGTACCCGTTGTTTCGGGCTAGCCGTGGAGTGTGCTTGTTGGTGGTTCGGGGAGTATAAACTTTACCATTCTATTTGGGAACCGCCTATAATGTGCGTAGCATGGGAGATATCGAGATTCTTGGTTGTTATGTTGACAATGAAAGTATACCGCTCAAAATGTTATTTAATCTCTATTTAAAAAGCGAGCTCTAGCACCTCTACAAATCCCTGCTTCCCTCTGCGAAGGGCCTATCTATTTACTTTTATGCAGAGTCATCATCCTCTTATCAAAGAGCACCAGTAGGAGAGGACCTCTGTCATTGCATGTATTACTATTAATTTGCATTGAGTATGATCATGACTGGATCTCTTTTACCATGAATTACAATGTCTAGTCAGTCCTTGATCTTTAAAGGTGCTCTGCAATTATGTTTTGCGGTCTCAGAAAGGGCTAGCGAGATACCATCCTGTTATATCATATCATGATTGTTTTGAGAAGTGTTGTCATCCGAGGTTTATTATTATTGCTCGCTAGTTGAGTATGCTATTGATGTGAGTAGTCTTGAGACTTGAAAGTAATTATGAATGTGGTTAGTTCATGATCTTGTTGAAAACATGAATGCTAGCTTACATATTTACAACAACAAGAGCAAACAGAGTTTGTCAAAGTTTTTCTTTATCACTTTCAGTTTATCAACTGAATTCCTTGAGGACAAGCAAAGGTTTAAGCTTGGGGGAGTTGATATGTCTCCAACGTATCTACTTTTCCAAACCCTTTTGCCCTTGTTTTGGACTCTAACTTGCATGATTTGAATGGAACTAACCCGGACTGACGCTGTTTTCAGCGGAACTGCCATGGTGTTGTTTTTGTGCAGAATAAAAAGTTCTCGGAATCGCCTGAAAATCAACGGAGAATTTTTTCAGAAAAAATAAAAAATATCTGCAAGAAGATACTCACCGGGGGGCCCACACCCTGTCCTCGAGGGTGGGGGGCGCCCCTGCCTCGAGGGCCCCCTGATGCTCCACCGACGTACCCCCAGGTCCTATATCTTCCATTTCGGGGAGAAAAAAATAGGAGAGAAGGAATTATCGCGTTTCACGAGACGGAGCCGCCGCCAGGCCCTAATCTCTCTCGGGAGGGCTGATCTAGAGTTCGTTCGGGGCTCCTGAGAGTGGAGATCGTCGCCATCGTCATCATCAACCTTCCCCCATCACCAATTCCATGGTGCTCACCGCCGTGTGTGAATAATTCCATCATAGGCTTGCTGGACGGTGATGGGTTGGATGGGATCTATCATGTAATCGAGTTAGTTTTGTTAGGGTTTGATCCCTAGTATCCACTATGTTCTGAGATTGATGTTGCTATGACTTTGCTATGCTTAATGCTTGTCACTAGGGCCCGAGTGCCATGATTTCAGATCTGAACCTATTATGTTTTCATGAATATATGTGTGTTCTTGATCCTATCTTGCAAGTTATAGTCACCTACTATGTGTTATGATCCGGCAACCCCGAAGTGACAATAATCAGGACCACTCCCGGTGATAACCATAGTTTGAGGAGTTCTTGTATTCACTATGTGTTAATGCTTTGGTATGGTACTCTATTAAAAGGAAGCCTTAATATCCCTTAGTTTCCAATAGGACCCTGCTGCCACGGGAGGGTAGGACAAAAGATGTCATGCAAGTTGTTTTCCATAAGCACGTATGACTATATTTGGAATACATGCCTACATTGCATTGATGAACTTGAGCTAGTTCTGTGTCACCCTAGGTTATAACTTCTAAATGATGAATTGCATCCGACGTAATTTCCCGTCACTGATCCAATGCCTACGAGCTTTACCTATATTGTTTGTCGCTTATTTACTTTTCCGTTGCTACTATCACAAAAACTACAAAGACACTATCGTTACTTTTATTGTTGATACTGCCACTATCATATTACTTTGCTACTAAACTATCTTGCTGCAGATACTAAGTTTCCAGGTGTGGTTGAATTGACAATTCAGCTCCTAATACTTAAGAGTATTCTTTGGCTCCCCTTGTGTCGAATCAACAAATTTGGGTTTAATACTTTACCCTCGAAATCTGTTGTGATCCCCTACACTTGTGGGTTATCAGCTATGCGAGTAGCATGGATCCCACCAAATAAATCTCCATGCAAACCATTATGGTATAGTCTACGTGCAACAATTTCTCCCAAGTTATATTGCATATCACCTAGTACAGCACTCCTGAGAACACTGAGATCAGGGACACACATGTGGCAAGCCTCATCTTTACCGTTTATACATCTACCGATAAAGAGAGCAAAGTAATGAATAGGAGGAAAATGTATGCACCCTGTGGTAGCTTGGGTGACGTCCCTGGATTCTCCCACCGTAATACTAGCAAGGAATTCTCTAAATTCAGATTTGCGAGGATCACTCATACTGCCCCACTATGGGAGCTTGCAGGCAACATTAAAATCCTCTAAATCCATTGTATAAGATTTATCATAAAGGTCAAACAGGACAGTGTGAGAATTACGTGAAGATGAAAATTTAAACCTTCTCACAAAGCTATCAGTTAACCCACGGTATTGAGGACACTTATTTTGCATGAAGTCCTCGAGGTCAGCGTTTCGCACATATGCATAAAATTCATCTTTGATGCCCGCTTGACCTATAAATTCATCTGACGGCCATTCACAAGACCGCACATCAGCATCCCTCGGTGGTTCATCGTCCGGCTCACGGAACGCGAGCCTTGGTTCTTGCTTCCTTGAAGGACCACCTTGGAAGTTTCTCCTAGACATTTTTCTGAAATTCTCTGAAATTTTTAGTAACTTCAAAATAAAAGTTAACCAAACTCAATAAGATTGATAACAACGACTCCTATAAGTGCCTAGAGGCTATATCTTGCATTAGAACTAATTGGACCAATGGAGGAGTCACATACCAAGGAACAATCTCCCCAAACAGTTTGGTGAATGGTGCTTTGAGCAAGGAGATCGAAAATGGCAGCAAGATGAACTAGAACTCGGGTTTGAGCTGGTTGGTGATTTTTTTGGAAAGAAGAACAAGAGCATGGGTGAAAGGATAAGTGGAGAGGGGCCACGTGGGGCCCACGAGGTAGGGGGCGCGCCCTGTGCCCTCGTGGCCACATGATGGCTCCCCTCGCTGTGTGTTCAGTGCCATATTTCATATATATTCTAGAAAAAATCATATTTCATTTTCATGCCATTTGGAGAACTTTTATTTTCGGGATATTTTTTTATTGCACGGATAAGTCTAGAAACAGACAAAAATACTATTTTTGCTTAATTTAAACTAATTAACAGAAAGTAAAAGGAGGGTACAGAAGATTGTGCTATCTAGATTCACCTATCCCATGTTCATCAAAAGGAATCCATTAACAAGGTTGATCAGGTCTTGTTAATAAACTCTTTCCGAGTAACATGAAACCGGAGAATTTTTGAATAACACTATGTTACCTCAATGGGGATAATAAGAATGTCATAAGTCTTCTTGATAGTAGGAATGGGAAACTCAAAACCTCCAATAGTGATAGTTGAAGTTTTTCCAATATAATTGATACTATGAACTTGAGGTGGTTTCCTCGGAAAGTGTACCGTATGCTCATTACAAATGACATGAAAAGTGACATTGCCCTTGTTGCAATCAATAACAGCCCCTGCAGTATTCAAAAAAGGTCTTCCAACAATAATAGACATACTATCATCCTCGGGAATATCAAGTATAACAAAGTCCGTTAGAATAGTAACATTTGCAACTACGACAGGCACATCCTCACAAATACCGACAGGTATAGGAGTTGATTTATCAGACATTTGCAAAGATATTTTAGTAGGTGTCAACTTACTCAAGTCAAGTCTATGATATAAAGAGAGAGGCATAACACTAACACCAGCTCCAAGATCACACAAAGCAGTTTTAACATAATTTGTCTTAATGGAGCAAGTTATAGTAGGTACTCCTGGATCTCCTAATTTCTTAGGCATTCCACCCTCAAAAGTGTAATTAGCAAGCATGGTGGAAATTTCTACTTCAGGTATCTTTCTTTTGTTGGTAATAATATCTTTCATATACTTAGCATAAGGATTTGTTTTAAGCACATCAGTCAAACGCATACGCAAAAAGATAGGTCTAATCATTTCAGCAAAGCGCTCAAAATCCTCATCATCCTTTTTCTTGGATGGTTTCGGAGGAAAAGGCATGGGTTTCTGAATCCATGGTTCTCTTTCCCTACCGTGCTTCCTAGCAACAAAGTCTCTCTTATCATAACGTTGATTCTTTGATTGTGGGTTATCAAGATCAATAGCAGGTTCAATCTCTACATCATTATTATTGCTAGGTTGAGCATCATCATGAACATCATTATTAATATTATCACTAGGTTCATGTTCATTACCAGGTTGTGTCTCAGCATCAGAAATGGATATGTCATTGGGATTCTCAGGTGTGTCAGCTACAGGCTTACTAGAAGCATGCAGAGTCCTATCATTTTTCTTTTTCTTCTTCTTAGGAGAACTAGGTGCATCCAAATTAGCTCTATGAGAATCTTGCTCAATTCTCTTAGGGTGGCCTTCAGGATACAGAGGTTCCTGAGTCATCCTACCCCCTCTAATCACAACTCTAATGGCATTATCATTGAGCAAATCATTCTGTGCCTTAAGTACTTGTTCTACTTGAGTGTTGACCATGGAAGCATGTGTACTAATGAGTTTCAGTTCACCTTTAGCACTAGACAGATAATCACTCAAGCATTCAATCATATAAGCATTGTGTTGTAATTGTCTACCAACATAAGCATTGAAGTTTTCTTGTTTCACAATAAAATTGTCAAACTCATCTAAGCATTGGCTAGTAGACTTATAACGAGGAATATCACCTTCATCAAATCTATGGAGAGAATTTACCTTTACTACCTGTGTCGGGTTATCAAGACCATGTATTTCTTCAATAGGCGGTAAATTCTTAACATCTCCAGCTTTAATACCTTTTTCTTTCATAGATTTCTTTGCCTCTTGCATATCTTCGGGACTGAGGAATAGAACACCTCTTTTCTTCGGAGTTGGCTTAGGGGCTGGTTCAGGAAGTGTCCAATTATTTTCATTGGCCAGCATATTATTCAATAACAGTTCAGCTTGTTCAATTGTTCTTTCCCTGAAAACACAACCAGCACAACTATCCAGGTGGTCTCTGGAAGCATCGGTTAGTCCATTATAAAAGACATCAAGTATATCATGTATTTCAAGAGATGATCAGGAAAAGCATTAAGTAACTGAAGAAGCCTCCCCCAAGCTTGTGGGATACTCTCTTCTTCAGTTTGAGCAAAGTTATATATTTCCCGTAAGGCAGCTTGTTTCTTATGAGCGGGAAAATATTTAGCAGAGAATTAATACATCATATCCTAGGGACTGCGCACACAACCAGGATCAAGAGAATTAAACCAAGTCTTAGCATCACCCTTTAACGAGAACAGAAATGGCTTAAGGATATAATAGTAACGAATCTTTTCATCATTGGTAAACAGGGTGGCTATATCATTCAACTTAGTAAGATGTGCCACAACAGTTTCAGACTCATAGCCATGGAAAGGATCAGATTCAACTAAAGTAATTAACTCAGGATCAACAGAGAATTCATAATCCTTATCAGTGACACAGATAGGTGAAGTGGCAAAAGCAGGGTCATGTTTCATTCTAGCATTCAAGGGCTTTTCTTTCAGCTTAGCTAATAACTTCTTAAGATCATATCTATCATTGCAAACAAGAAAGTCTCTAGCAGTTTCTTCATCCATAACATAACCCTCAGGCACAACAAGAAATTCATATCTATTGGGAGAAGTTTCATCATCACTTTCATAAATATCATCAACATTTACACTCTCCCTAACCTTAGCAATTTGTTCATCTAGAAATTCACCTAGTGGCACAGTATCAGGCATAGAGGTAGTTTCATCATACATAGCAGAAGTAGCATCATCAAGAACATACGACATATCAGATTCAATAGCAGGAGTAGGTGTCGCAAGTTTACTCATAACAGAAGGAGAATCAAGTGCAGAGCTAGATGGCAGTTCCTTACCTCCCCTTGTAGTTGAGGGTAAGATCTTGGTTTTTGAGTCCTTCAAATTCTTCATAGTGATAAACAGGTATAAATCCCAAGTGACTTAAAGAATACAGCTATGCTCCCCGGCAACGGCGCCAAAAAATAGTCTTGATAACCCACAAGTGTAGGGGATCGCAACAGTTTTCGAGGGTAAAGTATTCAACCCAAATTTATTGATTCGACACAAGGGGAGCCAAAGAATACTCTTAAGTATTAGTAGCTGAGTTGTCAATTCAACCTCACCTGGAAACTTAGTATCTGCAGCAAGATAGTTTAGTAGCAAAGTAATATGATAGTGGCGGTAGCAGCAATAAAAGTAACGATAGTGTTTTTGTAGTTTTTGTAATAGTAGCAACAGAAAAGTAAATAAGCAACTAGCAATATAGGTAAAGCTCGTAGGCATTAGATCGGTGATGGGAAATTACGTCAGATGCAATTCATCATGGAGAAGTTATAACCAGGGTGACACAGAACTAGCTCCAGTTCATCAATGCAATGTAGGCATGTATTCCGAATATAGTCATACGTGCTTATGGAAAAGAACTTGCATGACATCTTTTGTCCTACCCTCCCATGGCAGCGAGGTCCTATTGGAAACTAAGGGATATTAAGGCCTCCTTTTAATAGAGTACCGGACCAAAGCATTAGCACATAGTGAATACATGAACTCCTCAAACTACGGTCATCACCGAGAGTGGTCCCGATTATTGTCACTTCGAGGTTGCCGGATCATAACACATAGTAGGTGACTATAGACTTGCAAGATAGGATCAAGAACACACATATATTCATGAAAACATAATAGGTTCGGATCTGAAATCATGGCACTCGAGCCCTAGTGACAAGCATTAAGCATAGCAAAGTCATAGCAACATCAATCTCAGAACATAGTGGATACTAGGGATCAAACCCTAACAAAACTAACTCGATTACATGATAGATCCCATCCAATCCATCACTGTCCAGCAAGCCTACGATGGAATTACTCACACACGCTGGTGAGCATCATGGAATTGGTGATGGAGGAAGGTTGATGATGACGATGGCGATGATCTCCACTCTCCGGAGCCCCGAACGGACTCCAGATCAGCCCTCCCGAGAGAGATTAGGGCTTGGTGGCGGCTCCGTCTCGTGAAACGTGATAATTCCTTCTCCCTGAATTTTTCTCCCCGAAACGGAAGATATAAGATCTGGGGATACGTCGGTGGACCATCGGGGGGCCCACCAGGCAGGGGGGCGCGCCCCCCACCCTCATGGGCTGGCCCAAGACCCCCTGGTGTGGATCTTCTTGCAGATATTTTTTATATAATAATTCTCCGTTGATTTTCAGGCGATTCCGAGAACTTTTTATTTCTGCACAAAAACAACATCCTGGCAATTCTGCTGCAAACAGCGCCAGCCTGGGTTAGTTCCATTCAAATCATGCAAGTTAGAGTCCAAAACAAGGGCAAAAGGGTTTGGAAAAGTAGATGCGTTGGAGACGTATCAAGCTCGCACAACAAGAATCTTGAAGAACACTTCGAGGATGAATTAAATCATGATGAACCACCATGAAGAACTCCGGTGATAAAAGGATGAGAAGTGAAGGATGAAAAGAATAAGATTGAAGCCTTGTAATGATTAGATGGATCTTCATGATGAGAAAATTGAGAGAGCTTAGAACACCGGGAAACAAGACAAACAACTTGAAACCAAGAATTTATTCCTCCTGAACAAACTCCAAAGGAAGGGATTAATCTCTTGGAAGAAGCTAGAATAAGAATTATGTTATGCATATCCTTCATCAATTTAAATTGACGACAAGCAATGGATTTGGCATACTACTTATTCATGTTGCAAGAATTAAAGAGAGATCTCGCACAATCCTGAGAAAGTATTCAACGAATAACCAGTAGGATTATGAAAAAGAACGAATGAATTGATACGATAACAAACGAAAGAGTAATCTTGAATGAACCACCATAAGAATATGGAGACGAACGAAGAGGCATCAATTAAGAATAGTTGGAGGATGAAGTTGAAAACTGAGAAGGAAGAAATCTTCTGAAATGATAGCGCCTTCGGAGGATCACAATGGAAAGAATTCATGAAATACTCCAGAAGAATGAAAAGAGGAAGGTTGACCTGAAGTTGAAAAGAATTTGAAAGCGGTCTTGGAGAAGGCATATGACTGATGGAATCCATACTTACGTCACACTTTGAAAAGAATTCCGTAATAACTCTGGATAATTAGAAGAGTCAGGTAAGATCCTGGAAAAGACCTCTAGGAAGGCATATGACTGATGGAATCCATACTTACGTCACACTTTGAAAAGAATTCCGCAATAACTCCGCATAATTAGAAGAGTCAGGTAAGATCCTAGAAAAAGACCTATGGGTTAGGGCCCACTCAAAAGAAACATCGTTGGAAAAGATTGCCTGAGAGATATTGCGCCGGTTGAATTAAATGGCTTGAATAAGATGACCATCCTCAAAATAGCTTGAACTGATTAAGAATGGAAACACGAATCTTCCGAGATATCTTGAGCACTCCGGAGAAGAATTAGAGAGAGTTGAATAAACAAGAGAGACTTCGGATAAGAAATTTCCACATGGGAAAACATGTGAAACAAGAAGAAGAGATATGATCAACACCAAAGCTTGAATTTAGTCCACGGGAGAAGAAAAAGAGAACGAACAATGATGAACTTAAATCTTCCTGAGCATCTTCACGAGAAAATCACCGGATGAAACATAAAAGAAGATTGATGAAGAGGCATCACAAGAATAAAATGGATATTCCATTTGAGAATTTATGGCTCCGAGAAGAAGAAGGGTGGGAGGGTGGGGAAAAACAAAGACAACTTGGGATGAATGAAACAGACATCGTTGAGAAAAGACTGAGAGTTGATCTTGCAGATGATGAAGAGATCGGATTAACTTGAAGCAAAGCACGCCGGTTGAAAACAATTTAACATAACAATCTTGATGATCAAGAAGGACTATCACTCCCATAGCTTAATGGTACATCAACTTGTCGAGAAGCCACTTGGGAGAACAAAATGATAGAATAAACCAACAAGGTACAGATGGAACAAATACATAATAGAGGTTTTGTCCCACAAGTTCGTGCTGAATGCCCCATGGCACGTGTTACAAAGGGCATTGCAATCCCCGGATCAGCATAGCCAATGATCCTTTAAGATGCAACCCCCTAGTGCAACAACGCCCATGATAGCCTCTCCACTAGATGTTGAACCCCAACCTCATATCATGCACCCGTTGGAAGATTACCTACGAGCTACTTGAATCCCACCTATTAATTCTCGAAGCTTTCTGGTTATGCAATCTGGTGTTGGGGATACAGGGGAAGCACCCCGCACTCAACTCTAAACCTACATCCAGCTGTATCCATCCATCAACACATAACCAGTCATCTTCGGAAACTGTTTACCTCGGACCTTCGAAACGCATCTGCTATACTAGCTGGGGCAATACTCCCGAACTATCCCACCAGTACTGGGTGACGTCGGGGTTATCTCACCACCAGACACGCGTAGAAGAGTTTTCGATGTCGGCCGCCTCTGGTATTCTAGAACTGTAACGATACACAATGGGACGACAATACCTCAGAGCTCAACTCCCCGGGACTCAGCCTAATCTGACGGGAGGCACCAAGACAGAATTCTCATCACTAAGATATCGGAACAATCCAAACAATACCCGCGTGATCCTAAAAAAATTGGTGAAATTTTGAGAATAGTGAAGATAGAACAATGTCAGGAGTCCTCACCAGAGCGATGAGGGGGATGAGGACTCAAAACATTTTGTGTCTGTGCCTAGACTCTACCGTCAGCGGTTTCTATCAATCAGGGGGCTCCTAGGTCGGACAAGGCTCTGAATACCAACTTGTAATGCCGAGGATGCGATTATATCTCCTACGTGTCGAGGCACGACTTAGAGACATAAGCGCATTCTGGAATGATCGCAAGCATGGTATCTTTGCACAACTCATGTAAAATACAGGGATGAAAGAGTAAAATAGTTGGCTTACACTCGCCACGTCACACAATGAATACAATAGCATACACTCACCCAAATAACACAGGGTCCGACTACAGACGAAATCCAAACGAGAAAAGATACCACAACCACAAGTCATGATCACCCCTAGTAGGAACCACTTCTGATCGTCAGGATACGTCACATACACACGACCACGCTCTTCATCGAACTCCCAGTGAAGTTCTTGTCCATCTCCTGCGTCGTACTCAGCTTTACCTGCATCTGGTTTGTGTTGTAATCTATGAGCCACAAGGACTCAGCAATCCCATTCCCGGGTATCAAAACTAACAAAGACTTAGGTGTGGAAAGGTAATAAAGTGTTTGTAGCAAGCACTAAGCAACTAGCTTACGAGTTCAGAGCGAGATGAGGAAATGTGCCAACGGTCGCCAAAGATGATCAATAAGTGATCCTAGCTACTCACGGTCAAGCATAACCCCATCGTGTTCACTTCTCGAAGCCATTCGGAAAGAGACCATCACGGTTACTCACACAGGTAGTGTATTGATGGGCCTCGAACCCCTCGTTGGTTAACCCAAGTGGAAGGTGTAAGATGCAGTAAGTAGAAGTGTTTTCCCCTAGCAAAGATGCCAAGGATAGAATCCCCAGAGACTCCTAGGTTCAACAAGTAGGTGTCAACTGCTAACGGCGCAATTAGCAATCAACGTGGACATGCACACAGATACAAATAACTTTGCTCCCAACGAGTACAGAGAGGTTGTCAATCCCTCCGGCCTTGTAGTTCACAAAGGGTTAAAAGCAATGATAGTAGTGATAGATAGTTTTTGCAATAGTAAGTAAATAGCGAAAAGTAAATAGTGGATGTGATCAATGATGGTAATATGGACCGGAGTCTCATGATGTTCACTAGTGATGTCTCTCTCCCAAAAGACGATAAAACAACTATGTGAGGTAACAAATTACAGTTGGGCAATTGACAGGACCACGAACGCAAACCAATGCTGACTACATTGCAAGAAAGGTTGAGGTTCAAAGCATGGGCGGTACGCCAAAGTAAGTAGACCGAAATCCATCAATATCTACTACTAATCATCCACCTTGAGATATCTATCCAGAACATCTCGCTGGTATTAAGTTGCGAGTCCCACCCATAGTGTAAACTCAATGCAATAGACAACTGCATTAAAAGAACTTTGCGTAAAGTAAACAATCCTTGCACCCGCGGGCACAAGCACCGTTGTTTTCCCCCTTGTGGCAACAGCACATCCCCTAGACTCGTGTTTCTGTCACTCAAGCTAGTCATCGAGGGGCATGAACCCACAATTGAGCATAACGTTCCCTCTTGGAGTCACTACCTACTACTCGGCCAAAGCAATAAGTAACAACGGAGAACATGCAAGAATTACTTATGAACTAAAATATAAAAGAGGTGAATCAAATATATTACTCAAGATCAATCTGAACATAATCTCATAATCCATCGAATCCCAGCAAACTCAACATAGCAACAGCATAAGGATTACATAGGTGCCTCGATCATGTAGGGCAGCTCATGAGGACTAATTAGTGAAGCACAAGAACGGGAGGAGAACATCACATAGCTACTGGTCATGGACTCATGGTCCAAGGGAGACTACTCACGAGTCATCCGGGAGGCGTCCATGGTGGTGGAGAAGCTCCCGGTGATGATCCTCCCCTCCGGCAGGGTGCCGGGAAGAGTTCTCCTGGTGCTCCCGATCTTGGAAGCGGCGGCGGCGGCGGAACAGAGATGGGATCGCGAAAAGAGTTCCTGTTCTGAGGGTTTCGGAGGTCCCTCTAAATATATGGCAAAGGGGGGCACCGGACGGGCTTCGGGGGGCCCAGGCGCCCCCCCCCCCGGCGCGGCCCAGGGGGGGCGCGCCCACAGGGCGCCTGGAGCCCCTGTGCCCCCCCCAGGCTGCCCTTCGGACGAAGTGTTGTTTCCGGATCGCTGATTTTTTATATAATTTTTCTGGATTTTTCTGGGCAGTTCTCGAAACGTGAAAACCTGAAATACAAAAACAGCCGAAAACAGAAACTGGCACTGGGGTGCACTAGATTAGTAAGTTAGTCCAAATATGATCAAAAGTGTATGGAAGTGTATGAATATCATAGCAATATCACCCAAAAGTGGCATGGGGCAAGCAGAAATTATAGATACGTTTTGGACGTATCAACATCCCCAAGCTTAATTCCTGCTCGTCCTCGAGTAGTAAATGATAACAAGAATAATTTCTGTGGTGACATGCTATTAACCATATAGGACTTTCTCATAGTCATATGACAAAAGCTTACTGAGACAATGATTCTATAGTAATTAAGTTGCCTCAAGAGAAAATCACAACTGACTGAAAGTTCTACAACATGAAACTGAAACATCAAAAAGATTTGCAATGAACATGATGTGCAAATATGATAAAGTGATATCTAGCTTGCCCCCTTTAGTGATGCAAAATATAAATGCAGGGGCACCTTCAAGGTTTAAGTGATGACTAGATACAATCATTTCAGAATAAACGATATCACAATCATGCAAAAGACAATGCTACTTTGGGACAATGCACATTACACTCAGAATGACAATCATGCTCTCAGTAGTTGGTGCTTCAACATAAAGGTAAAAGAAAAGTTAAGTGCTAAAGCTTTTTATTTTGAAAACATGGAAGCAATTGTGTCAACGTTAGTAGTACTTCATATGTGTCATGCATAAAACATCCTATAAGTTGCAAGCCTCATGCATCGAATACTAATAGTGCTCGCTCCTTGTCCTAATTAGCTCGGATCCCCATGGGTTATCATTGCATTACATATGTTTTAACCAAGTGTCACAAAGGGGTACCTCTATGCCACCTGTACAAAGGTCCAAGGAGATAGATCGCATTTTATTTCTTGTTTTCGATAGATCTCAACTTGAGGACATCCATACCGGGACAACATAGAAAATAGATGATGGACTCCTCTTTAATGCATAAGCATATTCTCATGAGAGATTGAGGATTAAGGTCCAAGCTAAAACTTCCACCATGATGCATGGCTTTGGTTGGCGGCCCAATGTTCTTCTCTAACAATATGCATATTAATTCAACCCACGGTAAATCACCCTTACTTCAGACAAGACAAACATGCATAGCAACTCACATGATATTCAGCAAAAGTGTGACAGTTGATGGCGTCCCCAGAAACATGGTTACCGCTCAGCAAGAAACTTATAAGAAATAAGATACATAAGCAATATATTCTTTACCACAATAGTTTTTAGGCTACTTCCCATGAGCTATGTATTGCATGGTTAGTTTGCTTAGTGTAGGTGGAGGTTAGCAAAAGACTGGGAGCGACCAACTAAGAGAGCAATGACGGTCATAATCATGCAGAGCGACAAAGCAATATTGAATCAGGCATGGTAGTTATATCACTACTCAGAAATAAAAGATCATCAAGGCTTGACAGACTTTCTTTACAGTCTTGAATATGCGTGAGCATACGCCAAGTCAATCAAAATAAATTCTCGAAGGAAGATATTACTAAACCATACCATATCATAGGCAAACAAATCAAGTTGGTACTCCAATAACACATTGGGAACCCCCCCCCAGCTATTTGAGATTAACCAAAAGAAAACCTGAACTACTAAGCACCATCATGCAAGTAGCATCTTTATCATAGGCACATTAACCCATGCAACGGAAGCAAACTCTCTTAATAAGGTGAGCATGGTAATTAAAGAGAGTTCAAGCAACCAACTAAATAAAAGCTCTTGAAAAGATACGCATGTATACTAAGAGCAGAGTATGATAGTAGCTATTAAAAGACAAAGAACACACACAGCATAGATAGACATGAAAATTCTATGTAATGTTATAGGTAGAGGTGGAGCGTGTTTCTCTCCCACATAAAGGAATGCTGGGTTCCGACTCGTTATGAAAAACTAAAAAGAAAAACTAAAAGCAAGACGCTCCAAGCATAGCACATAACACATGAAGTGATAAAAATATAGCGAAACGAAAGACGAACTGATAATGTTGATGGAGAAGGGGATGCACGGGGGCATCCCCAATCTTAGACGCTTGAGTCTCCTTGAATATTTCTTGGGGGTGCACGGGGGCATCCCCAAGCTTGAGCGCTTGACACTCCTGAATCTTTTTATCATCTTCCCTCGCACACTTGAAAACTCCCTTCATACACAACTCATCATAATCTGATTAGCGAGGTTAGTACCCTTAATAAATAATTATACCTTGCTGGAAATAAGGATATTCTTGAATTTCTACTGTTTCTCAAGATTGCCAAAAGGTTTTTGCAAAGAAAAAGCAAGTTCTTAATTTGCATAGTGAAGGTAGGGCAAAACAGGACAGAACCTGTGAAAAACAGAACAGCAGGCAGCAATTGACCTGTTCGGGATACTTCTGCAACTCAAATCAAAAAACTCAGAACTGACGCACGAAAGACAATTATATAGAGAACGCTGTCAAAAACATTCAGACCAAAAATATGATCTGGTGATTTTATACGAATTTTTCTATCCAAGGACAGAATCTGTTTCCTGGACAGCACCTCACAACTTTTGAACTTTCTAGCAATCGGAGGCTATACTTGGCACAAATATGAAAAGCAAAGATACAATGATGATGCTACAGCAGTAAACAACATCAAGACACAACAAAAACAAAAATTTTATTCATGTGGGCTGCCTCACAAAAGCGCTTTCTTTTATGCCTTTAAGCTAGGCATAATGCATAGATCAAGTTTTATCAAGAGTAAAAGAATAACTAGCCCGTCCAACGGACACAAAAGGTAACTTGACCTTCTTACGAGGGAAGTGTTCCATCCCTTTCTTGAGAGGAAACTGAAATTTTATATTACCCTCTTTCATGTCAATGACAGCACCAACGGTGAGCAAAAAGGGACGTCCCAAAATAATTGGACATGAAGGATCGCATTCAATATCCATAATAGTGAAATCAATGGGCACATAATTATCATTGACAACAATAAGAACATCGTCGATCCTCCCCAAAGGTTTCTTTATGGAAGAATCAACGAGAACATTACCAAAAGAACAAGAATCAAAAGATTTTAATTTAAGCATATCATATATCCTTTTGGGCATAACAGAGGTACTAGCACCAACATCACATAATGCATAACAAGAGAAGTCATTCAAATTAATTTTTATCATAGGATCCCAACCATCTTCTAGCTTTCTAGGTATGGAGGCTTCTACTCTAAGTTTCTCCTCCCTAGCTTTGATGAGAGCATTAGTGATATGCTCTGTGAAGGCAAGGTTAAGCGTGCTAGTGTGGGGATCTCTAGACATCTTGTGAAGGAAATCAATAACTTCGGTAAGAGTGCAATTGTCAAAATCAAGGTCACGAGCATCAAGTAAAGTGGTAGTGGTGTCCTTAAGGTTCACTTGTTTGGTAGCTTCTATAGTCATAGCATCACCATTAATAGGTCCATTGGGACCAGGAGTACATTGGGTGCTAAGAGTGTGAACATCCTCAATAACTTGGATAGTAGCAACAGTGTGGTGGGTAGGAAGGCTCTTAATTCTTTCCTCTTCCTCCCTTTCTCTAGCCCATCTTCTTTAAGCTTAGCCATCATCCTAATATTTTCATTAATTTGCACTTGAGTAGCATTAATAGGGATGACTTCCCTCTCCTTAAGAGGAGAAGTTTCAATTTTTAGCAATTTTACCTCATTGGCTAAGTGGTCTACCTTAAAAGAAAGATCATCTAGCTTATGTAGTTTCTCTTCTACATTCTTATAAAAGGCTTTTTGGGTAGTGATGAAATCTCTAAGCATAGTCTCTAGTTCAGTATTGGAGTTCTTGGTACTAGGATAAGCATTGTTGTTCCCATAAGAGTTAGAGGGGAACGGTCTAGGATTGTTACCAAAGTTACTCCTATAAGCATTGTTGTTAAAGTTGTTTCTAGAGATAAAGTTCACATCTACTTGTTCTTGAGCAATCAAAGAATTTAAAGGAACATCACGAGGATCAACAGTAGATTGCTTCGAAAGTAGAGACATGATCAAGTCAACTTTTTCATTGAGGGAGGAAATCTCCTCGACAGAGTTTACCTTCCTACCTGTTGGAGCGCGTTCGGTGTGCCATTGGGAATAGTTGGTCATCATCTCATCGAGAAGCTTCGTGGCAGCACCAAGTGTAGTGACATAAAAGTTCCTCCCGCGGCCGAATCTAACAAGTTCCGCGAGGTAAAGTTCAAGCCTGCATAAAAAGTTTGGATAACCATCCAAGTAGTCAAACCGTGAGTAGGGCAATTCTTGATAAGAGACTTCATACGTTCCCAAGCTTGGGCAACGTGTTCATTATCCAATTGTTTAAAATTCATTATGTTACTTCTAAGTTGGATAATTTTAGCAGGTGGATAGTATTTTCCGATAAAAGCATATTTGCACTTGTCCCATGAATCTATGCTATTTCTAGGCAAAGACTGAAACCAAATTTTAGCTCCTCCTCTCAAGGAGAAAGGAAAAAGCTTAAGCTTGACAATATTACCATCTATTTCTTGGTACTTTTGCATATCACAAAGTTCTACAAAGTTGTTCAAGTGTAAAGTAGCATCATCTCCAGCACCGGAGAATTGTTCTTTCATAACTAAGTTCAGTAAAGCAGGTTTAATTTCATATGAAGGTGCTGAAGTGGCAGGTGTAGTGATAGGTGTGCTGATAAAGTCATCGTTGTTGTGACTAGTGAAGTCACACAACTTGGTGTTTTCGGTGGAACCCATAGTAGCAAGCAAGCAAGATAACTATTTTTGTGATTTTCGATAAAAGGAACTAAAGCAAAAATGAAAGGTAAACTAACAAGACTAAAAAGCAAAGGTAAAAGATAGCATGCAACTCCCCTATCCTGAAGAGTGGAGTCCCCGGCAACGGCGCCAGAAAATACTCCTTGATGGGCCTCGAACCCCTCATTGGTTACCCGAAGTGGAAGGTGTAAGATGCAGTAAGTAGAAGTGTTTTCCCCTAGCAAAGATGCCAAGGATCGAATCCCCAGAGACTCCTAGGTTCAACAAGTAGGTGTCAACTGCTAACGGCGCAATTAGCAATCAACGTGGACCTGCACACAGATACAAATAACTTTGCTCCCAACGAGTACAGAGAGGTTGTCAATCCCTCCGGCCTTGTAGTTCACAAAGGGTTAAAAGCAATGATAGTAGTGATAGATAGTTTTTGCAATAGTAAGTAAATAGCGAAAAGTAAATAGTGGACGTGATCAATGATGGTAATATGGACCGGAGTCTCATGATGTTCACTAGTGATGTATCTCTCGCAAAAGACGATAAAACAACTATGTGAGGTAACAAATTACAGCTTGGCATTTGACAGGACCACGAACGCAAACCAATGCTGACTACATTGCAAGAAAGGTTGAGGTTCAAAGCATGGGCGGTACGCCAAAGTAAGTAGACCGAAATCCATCAATATCTACTACTAATCATCCACCTTGAGATATCTATCCAGAACATCTCGCTGGTATTAAGTTGTGAGTCCCACCCATAGTGTAAACTCAATGCAACAGACAACTGCATTAAAAGAACTTTGCGTAAAGTAAACAATCCTTGCACCCACGGGCACAAGCACCGTTGTTGTCCCCCTTGTGGCAACAGCACATCCCCTAGACTCATGTTTCTGTCACTCAAGCTAGTCATCGAGGGGCATGAACCCACAATCGAGCATAATGTTCCCTCTTGGAGTCACTACCTACTACTCGGCCAAAGCAATAAGTAACAACGGAGAACATGCAAGAATTACTTATGAACTAAAATATAAAAGAGGTGAATCAAATATATTACTCAAGATCAATCTGAACATAATCTCATAATCCATCGGATCCCAGCAAACTCAACATAGCAACAGCATAAGGATTACATAGGTGCCTCGATCATGTAGGGCAGATCACGAGGACTATTTAGTGAAGCACAAGAACGGGAGGAGAACATCACATAGCTACTGGTCATGGACTCATGGTCCAAGGGAGACTACTCACGAGTCATCCGGGAGGCGTCCATGGTGGTGGAGAAGCTCCCGGTGATGATCCTTCCCTCCGGCAGGGTGCCGGGAAGAGTTCTCCTGGTGCTCCCGATCTTGGAAGCGGCGGCCGCGGCGGAACAGAGATGGGATCACGAAAAGAGTTCCTGTTCTGAGGGTTTCGGAGGTCCCTCTAAATATATGCCAAAGGGGGGCACCGGACGGGCTTCGGGGGGCCCAGGCGCCCCCCTGGCGCGGCCCAGGGGGGGCGCGCCCACAGGGCGCCTGGAGCCCCTGTGGCCCCCCCGGGCTGCCCTTCGGACGCAGTGTTGTTTCCGGATCGCTGATTTTTTATATAATTTTTCTGGATTTTTCTGGGCAGTTCTCGAAACATGAAAACCTGAAATACAAAAACAGCCGAAAATAGAAACTGGCACTGGGATGCACTGGATTAGTAAGTTAGTCCAAATATGATCAAAAGTGTATGGAAGTGTATGAATATCATAGCAATATCACCCAAAAGTGGCATGGAGCAAGCAGAAATTATAGATACGTTTTGGACGTATCATGTATTCTTAAGGATATGGTGTCAAGTTATCTACAACCGGATATTAACAAATTCCCATCTGCCACATAACCGCGGGCACGGCTTTCGAAATTTCAAAACCCTGCAGGGGTGTCCCAACTTAGCCCATCACAAGCTCACGATCTGCGAAGTCACAACTCCAAAGTGGGAAGACCCGAGTATTCTCGGAATCCCGTGCTCAAGATATTTAGACAAAGGTAAAACTAATCCAGCAAGACCTCCCGGCGTGCCGACACCCTGATAGTAGATGCGCGTATCTCGTCTCAGGCCACGACCAGATGGGACAAGCTACAAGTATATACCAGATACCTCGGGTTTCCCCAAGGCGGCCCCGCAGGTTGCCCAGTTTGGACCAACACTCATGAGGAGCACTGGCCCGGGTTTTTGATTAAGAACTAGGGTTAATTACTCCCTATGCAAGTTTTTAGTTGTTATGCAAATGTAGTACCAAAGTTGGGCCTTGCTGGAAAAGCTTTAAGTAGAGAGAATTATCAAGGGGGGGGGCCATAAACCCCAACCATGTTAGGGACGCAAAATCAAGGAACATAACACCGGTTTATTGGGTCCTAAGGTGGCATGAGTGGAACAAAACACCAGGCAAAAGGCCAAGCCTTCCACCCATTACCGATATATATGTGTATTAATTACTTAAGATATATATTGTGTTATCCCAATAACCAAATCCAACATGGAGCAATCTTCAAAACTTCACTTGCAACTAACAACGCTATTAGAGGGGATGAGCAAAAGCGTACTTAGCCAATCAATGGTTTTCTAGGAGGGCGGTTAGAGTGTTTCATGCCATCATAGGAGGCTGACAAAACAGGAATAGGCATCGAGGCACCGCTAAAGAACGAGACAACTAGCAAGGAAAATATAGAGGTGATATCGGGGAACGGTCGTCTTGCCTGGGATCCCGCAAGGAAGAAGAACGAGTACATGAAGTAGATAAGCGGACGAAGTCAAACGAATCCTCACAACTCCAGAACGAAACCGAAGCTAACGATAGAAGCAACCGGAAATAAGCAAACAACATGGTAAACACACATATCATAACCATGGCATATGATGCACAAACAAGTATGATGCATGTCCGGTTTAAATATGCATGGCATGGCAAAGTGCACAAACAAGTACTACAAGTTAAGTGGAGCTCAATATACAACGAGTTGCATATTGACGAAACACCACATTCTATTTATTTAGTTCGCTCTCGTTTATGTGCCCAACAATATTAAATGTTGATTAACATGCCAAGAGGTGAAGCAAATGTAAACTACCTATTTAGGCAAGTTTAAATGAGGCCGGAAATAACAACAACAATTCTGGAAACTCCCCATGTGCATATTTAGCAATTCTTAAAGCAAAGAACAATTTTAAGAATTTAAAGATTGTTATCATGATGCGGATGACAAATGCAAGTTTTATGCAATTTTTATTAAAAGTTGACGTGAGCAAGATATGGAGTACTTGTCACCACGACGGAAAGAAAGGGGTGTCATGGCGGCGGAAACAATGTCACTGCAACGTTCCGGGTTTCGACAACTCGTTGAGATGTCGAGCAAAAGAAGGGTGGAGAGCGTGTCATGCAGGATGATGGGGTGATCCCGGGTTTCCGGGTTCCCACGGGTCGACAGCATGGAAACGAGCAACACAACGGACACGGTGCAAACAAGTGATACACCTCATACAACACAAGCATTCGTTCCACGAGTGTCGTCTCGGGGTTATACCTTTGGAGCGTGTGTTTTGGGGTGATTCGAGTTCGTCGAGTGAAGTAGTCGTTCACGGTCATAGTGGGAAGTAGTGGTTCACATTTCGTAGTCGTACACGTCAACGGTAGTTGTACACGGGTCTGGACGACGGGGTGATGGCTTCTCGCCCCTCGTTGGTTACCCCAAGTGGAAGGTTGAGATGTAGCGTAGCGGCAAATTTTCCTTGGCAAAGATACCAAGGATCGAATCCCGTGAGACTCCGAGGGTCGACAAGTAGGTGTCAACGGCGCCAGAAACTTAGCGGTTGACGGGACCTGCACACAGATACAGATAACTTTGCTCCCAACGAGTACAGAGAGGTTGTCAATCCCTCCGGCCTTGTTGTTTACAAAGGATCAAACACAAGAGATAATAATGATAGCTATGACTGCAACTAGGAAATAAAAACAGGAAGTAAATAGAAGGTGTGATCAGCGGTGGTAATATGGACCGGGGTCCCATGATGTTCACTAGTGATGTCTCTCTCCCAAAAGACGATAAAACAGCAAAGCGAGGTAAACAAATTACAGCTGGGCAATTGACAGGATTATGTGCGCAAACCGATGCTAACTATGCTGCAAAGAAATGTAGAGGCTCAAAAGCATGGGCGGTACGCCAAGGCAAGTAGACCGAAATCAATCTGCATCTACTACTAATCATCCACCTTGAGATATCTATCCAGAACATCTCGCTGGTATTAAGTTGTGAATCCCACCCAAAGTGTAAACTCAAAGCAACAGACAACTGCATTAAAAGAACTTTGCGTAAAGTAAACAATCCTTGCACCCGCAAGTACAAGCACCGTTGTTTTCTCCCTTGTGGCAACACCACATCCCCTAGACTCATGTTTCTGTCACTCAAGCTAGTCATCAGGGGGCATGAACCCACAATCAAGCATAACGCTCCCTCTTGGAGTTACGAGTGTGGATCTCTCAAAAGGAATAGTAGTGTGCCCCCTTCTCTCTTTTTATTTTTTTTTCTCTTTTTTCTATATTATTTTTTTATTTTTTTGTGGCCTCAATGGCTCTTTCTATTTAACTCTCATTTGTCCTCTTTGGGATCTTTTGATTTTGTCCTCTTTGGGATCTTTTCCTCACTTTAGGGGCAACACTCTATATATTACAAGAAGTATAGAAGATCTTTCACACTTTACAAAAGTACTCAACATAAAGAAAATGAAACTATCATGATGTATGCAAATGTATGCCTCTGCCAGTGTAGCAGGATATGCAATGATACTAGCGCGTCATGTAGCAATGATTAGGGCAAGGCCCAACTAGCATGCGGCTCATCGATCAAGCAAAAGCATGTATGACATGAAGATCAAGTCATGAGAAGATGGATGTTGCATGGCAATGTATCTCGGAAAGGCTATGGAAATGCCTTGATAGGTAGGTATGGTGGCTGTTTTGAGGAAGGATATAATGAGGCTTATGATGACAGAGCGTATCGTGCCAAGGATTTGGATGCACCGGCGAAGTATGCGCCAACTCTCGAGGTGAGAAAGGGCAATGCACGGTACCGAAGAGGCTAGAAAAATATGGCTAGGTGGAAGTGTCAACTTTCGAATACTCACATTAGTCCGAAGAACTCATGCACTTATTATCGGTAACTCTCAATCTAATTAGGAGGTTCACAAAGAGACAAGTACCCCGAGGAGGAGTGTATGGGGGTTTGGTTATCCTTGCGCATCCTCGACTCATGGTACGTGAGTGTACTCTAATATTCGATCCCTCCAAAGATTAGTGATCCATCTAGTAGCTAAAGTTCTCAACTATTTTGTAGGTTTTCGAAAATAAACACGGATTGCCCAAAATACGACATCTATCACTAATATGCTAAAGCTCTTGACACCAAAAGTTCCGACATTACTCATGGCAATACCTCAAAACTATTGCAAGTTACTACTAAAATTAAATAGCAACCTCAATTACCTACTTTAACTTAAGACACACAACTCAGTGCAACAGGCAAACTCTCTTAACAAGATAAACATGAAAACTCAAGAGAGTTCAGCAACCAACTAAACAAAAGCTCTTTAAAAAGAAAAGCATGAAAACTAAGAGCTAAACATGACAGCAGCTATGGAAAGACAAAGAACACACACAGCAAATATAAACATGAAAATCCTATGTTGTGTTCTAGGTTGAAGTGGAGCGTGTTTCTCTCCCACACAAAGAAAGCTGGGTTCTAACTTGTTATGAACAGCAAGCAAAGTTAAAGAAAACTAAAAAAAGAAACTAAGAGCAAGACGCTCCAAGCATAGCACATAACGCATGAAGTGATAAAATTATAGTGGAACGAAAGATGAACTGATAATTGTTGATGGAGAAGGGGATGCATGGGGGCATCCCCAAGCTTAGACGCTAGAGCCTTCTTGAATATTTCTTGGGGGTGCACGTGGGCATCCCCAAGCTTGAGCGTTTGACCCTCTTGAATCTTCTTTTATCATCTTCTCTCGCACACAGAAAACTCCCTTCATACATAACTCATCATAATCTGATTAGCGAGGTTAGTACCCACAATAAAATAATTTTTTCCCTACTGGAAATAAATATAATCTTGAATAGCTACTGTTTCTCAAGATTGCCAAAAGGTTTTTGCAAAGAAAAAGCAAGCTCAAGGTTCGCAAAACGAAGAAAAGGCAAAACAGGGCAGAATCTGTGAAAAACAGACCAGCAGGTAGTAAATAATTTTTTCGGGGCACTTCTGCAACTCAAATCAAAAAACTCAGAACAGACGCTCGAAAGCCAATTGTATAGAGCATGTTGTCAAAGAAATTCAGATCAAAAAGATGATCTGGTGATTTTATTCGAATTTTTCTGTCCAAGGACAGAATCTGTTTTCTGTACAGCACGTCACAACTTTTGAACTTTCTTGCAATCGGAGGCTAAACTTGGCACAAAGCTGAAAAGAAAATATACAATGATGATGCTACTGTAGTAACAAACATCAAGACACAACAAAAGCAAAATAAGACCTAATTCGTTGTGGGCTGCCTCCCAAAAGCGCTTTCTTGTATGCCTTTAAGCTAGGCATGATGCAAAAAGAGAAGATCAAGTTTTATCAAGAGTAAGAGAATAGCTAGCCCGTGTAACAGACTCAAAAGGCAACTTAATATTCTTTCTAGGGAAATGTTCCATCCCTTTCTTGAGAGGGAATTGGAATTTTATATTCCCCTCTTTCATGTCAATGATAGCACCAACGGTGCGAAGAAAATGACGTCCCAAAATAATTGGACATGAAGGTTCACATTCAATATCCATAATAGTGAAATCAACGGGAACATAATTGTCATTGACAATGATAAGAACATCGTCGATCTTCCCCAAAGGTTTCTTTACGGAAGAATCAACAAGACGAACACCAAAAGAACAAGGATCAAAAGGTTTCAATTCAAACATATCATACATTCTTTTGGGCATAACGGAGGTACTAGCTCCAACATCACATAAAGCATAGCAAGAGAAGTTATTCAACTTAATTTTAATCATAGGATCCCAACTATCTTCTAGCTTTCTAGGTATAAAGGCTTCTACCCTAAGCTTCTCCTCCCTAGCTTTGATAAGAGCATTAGTGATATGCTCCGTGAAGGCAAGATTAAGTGTGCTAGTGTGGGGATCTCTAGACATCTTGTGAAGAAAACCAATAACTTCAGAAAGGGTGCAATTATCAAAATCAAGGTCACTACTATCAAGTAAAGTGGTAGTGGTGTCCTTTAGGCTCACTTGTTTGGTAGCTTCTATGGTCATAGGAGTTTCTTCTTCTACGGTTGAGGTCATAGCATCACCATTAATAGGTCCAATGGGACTAGGAGTGCATTGGGTGCTAAGAGTTTGGATATCCTCAACAACTTGAATAGTAGCAACAGTGTGGTGGGTAGGAAGGCTCTTAATTCTATCTTCTTCCTCCTTTTCTCTAGCCCATCTCTTTGTAAGTTTAGCCATCATCCTAATGTTTTCATTAATTTGCACTTGAATAGCATTCATAGGAGTGGTCTTCCTCTCCTCAAGAGGAGAAGTTCTAATTTTAAGCAACTCTACCTCATGGGCTAAATTGTTTACCTTCGAAGAGAGATTATCTAGTTTGTCTAGTTTTTCTTCTACACTCTTATTGAAGGCCTTTTGGGTAGTGATGAAGTCTTTAAGCATAATCTCTAGTTCAGAAGTGGAGTTCTTGGTGCTAGGATAAGCATTGTTGTTCCCATAGGAATTAGAGGGGAACGGTCTAGGGTTGCTACCAAAATTACTCCTATAAGCATTGTTATTGAAATTGTTTCTAGAGATAAAGTTCACATCTACTTGATCTTGATTAATCAAAGAATTTAAAGGAACATCATGAGGATCAATAGAAGATTGCTTGGAAAGTAGAGACATGATCAAGTCAACTTTTTCATTTAGGGAGGAAATCTCCTCGACAGAGTTTACCTTCCTACCTGTTGGAGCACGTTCGGTGTGCCATTGGGAATAATTGGTCATCATCTCGTCGAGAAGCTTCGTGGCAGCACCAAGTGTAGTTGACATAAAGGTTCCTCCCGCGGCCGAATCTAACAAGTTCCGCGAGGTAAAGTTCAAGCCTGCATAAAAAGTTTGGATAACCATCCAAGTAGTCAAACCATGAATAGGGCAGTTCTTGACAAGAGATTTCATGCGTTCCCAAGCTTGGGCAACGTGTTCATTATCCAATTGTTTAAAATTCATTATGTTACTCCTTAGTTGGATAATTTTAGCAGGGGGATTGTACTTCCCAATAAAGGCATCCTTGCACTTGTCCCAAGAATCTATATTATTCCTAGGCAAGGATTGAAACCAGATTTTAGCTCCTCCTCTCAAGGAGAAAGGAAAAAGCTTAAGCTTAACAATATCACCATCTACTTCTTTGTACTTTTGCATATCACAGAGCTCAACAAAATTATTTAAGTGCAAAGCAGGATCATCTCCAGCACCGGAGAATTGATCTTTCATAACTAGGTTCAGCAAAGTAGGTTTAATCTCATAAGAAGGTGCTGAAGTGGCAGGTGTAGCAATAGGCGTGCAGATAAAGTCACTGTTGTTATGACTAGTGAAGTCACACAACTTGGTGTTCTCGGTGGAACCCATAGCAGCAGCAAGCAAGATAACTATTTTTGTGATTTTTGGTAAAGGACACTAAAGCAAAAACTGAAAGGTAAACTAACAAGACTAAAAAGCAAAGATAAAAGATAGCGTGCAACTCCCCTATCTTGAAGAGTGGAGTCCCCGGCAACGGCGCCAGAAACTTGCTTGATGGCTTCTCGCCCCTCGTTGGTTACCCCAAGTGGAAGGTTGAGATGTAGCGTAGCGGCAAATTTCCCTTGGCAAAGATACCAAGGATCGAATCCCGTGAGACTCCGAGGGTCGACAAGTAGGTGTCAACGGCGCCAGAAACTTAGCGGTTGACGGGACCTGCACACAGATACAGATAACTTTGCTCCCAA
>LR738711.1:713279145-713302421 GCA_902687465.1 Secale cereale
CAAACCAATGCTAACTATGCTGCAAAGAAAGGTAGAGGCTCAAAAGCATGGGCGGTACGCCAAGGCAAGTAGACCGAAATCCATCTGCATCTACTACTAATCATCCACCTTGAGATATCTATCCAGTACATCTCGCTGGTATTAAGTTGCGAATCCCACCCAAAGTGTAAACTCAAAGCAACAGACAACTGCATTAAAAGAACTTTGCGTAAAGTAAACAATCCTTGCACCCGCAAGTACAAGCACCGTTGTTTTCTCCCTTGTGGCAACAGCACATCCCCTAGACTCATGTTTCTGTCACTCAAGCTAGTCATCAGGGGGCATGAACCCACAATCAAGCATAACACTCCCTCTTGGAGTTACTACCTACTACTTGGCCAAAGCAATAAACAGCAACGGAGAACATGCAAGAATTACTCAAGAACAAAGATATAAAAGAGGTGAATCAAATATATTACTCAAACACAATCTGAACATAGTCTCATAATCCATCAGATCCCAGCAAACTCAGCAACGCAACAGCAGAAAGATTACATATGTGCCTCGATCATGTAGGGCAGCTCACGAGGTCTAAACCATGAAGAGCAAAGAGGGGAGGAGAACATCACATAGCTACTGATCATGGACCCATGGTCCAAGGTGGACTACTCACGACTCATCCGGGAAGCGTCCATGGTGGTCGAGAAGCTCCCGGTGGTGGTTCTCCCCTCCGGCAGGGTGCCGGGAAGAGTTCTCCTGATGCTCCCAATCTTGGAAGCGCTGCGGCAGTGGAACAGAGGCGAGATCGCGAAAAAGGGTTCTGTCCTCGAGGGTTTCGGGACGAGAGGGATATATAGGCGAAGGGGGGCAGCCAGAGGCGGAGCAGGGGCCCCAGGCGCCCCCCTGGCGCGGCTAGGGGTGGGGCCGCGCCAGGTGGCCGCCTGGGCCTCCCCTGGCTCCCCTCTGGCCCATCTTTGGTTCTTCGCGAAGCTTCCTGTACGCTGATTTTTCCTATATTTTTCCTGGAATTTTTGGAGCACTTTTAATATGGGGGAAACCTGAAATAGAAAAACAGCAGAAAACAGGAACTGGCACTGTGGTGCACTGAGTTAATAGGTTAGTCCAAATATGATCAAAAGTGTATGGAAGTGCATCAATATCATAGCAATATCACACAAAAGAAGCATGGACCAAGCAGAAATTATAGATACGTTTTGGACGTATCACGGGGCTGTACACGTTTTGTAGAGGAACTTGACGGATCCGAGGGTTCCGGGCGTCGTGGTACTTGGCGCAATGCTAGTCGTGGTACTTGGGGTCTTCGGACTTGCCGGTCTCGATTCTTGCGACAGTAGGGGTACACGGGGTAGTCGAACTTGGCGAATCTGCGTAGTCGAACTTGGCGAATCTGCGTAGTCGAACTTGGCGTATCCAGTGGTCGTGGAGGTACACGGTCGTAACCGAACATGAGATTGTCTTGGATCCGATGGTCTTGGGGTATCTGACCATAAAAGGTGCACAACCGGGGCATGTCTCCTGGCTAAAGGGCCGAAGGCGCAGTGGCTTGCAGGGAATGAGAGCAGCAATAGCGAGGCAGCCCTGGATGGAGCTGCGAGCATTGGACGAATGGGGTCGGGCGGCGCTGGACTTGGTAGACGTGCGGGCGCGGCCTGGAGACGCAGGGGAGCGGTGGCTTGGCGCGGAACTCCGGCGATGGTGGGGCTCCGTGAAGAAGACGGTGGCAGCGAGCGCTGCAGAGGAGCGGTCGACGCAGACGAAGGAGAGGACGTCGATGTTGTCGGACGAAGCAGCAGCGACAGCAAGGCACGGCGGCGCCGACGAGACTAGCCGGTGGCGAGGAAGCAGGGAGGCGGGGCCGCGATGGAGGTCGTGGAGGACGAGGAGGACGTCGCGGTGCTGTTGCCGGCGAAGCAGGGGCCAGCTAGCTGGAGCGGCGTCCTTCTGGTGCCTGGCGGAGGCGATCGACGGCGGGGTCGCAGGAGGGATGGCGGCGGCGGCTGCTCTTGGCGACGGGGTGTGGGTGGCGGCGCTGTAGGGGACGAGCGGGAGGAGAGCGAGAGGAGTGGGTCGAGGGGAGATGGGATCGGGTGCGATGGGGTGCGGCGCTGAGGAAGGAACTAGGGAGATGTAGGGGATCGGTCCGGGCTAGGGTTAGAGTAGGAGGGGTTAGGTGGGCCGCGGGGGTGGACGGGCCTTAGGAGGCTGGTTGGGTCAGATGGGCCAGCTGGGCTTCTCTTGTCCCTCTCTCTAATACTCCTTAGAAGAAACAATGAAAGAGAATATAAAAGAAAAGAAAAAAAGATAGAGAGAAGAAAAGAAGGAGAGGGTTAGTGAAAGAATTTGAGCAAGAGGTTAAATTGTTTCGGACTCGCAAATATGCCCTGGTTCCAAGAAAGATAGAAAAGAGGCATGATTGAAATATATAAATTCAAATTCATCTGAATATGATTCAAATGGACTTGAATATGAATGGGGTATTTGAAGAGTCCAAAAATGTTGAGGTTTTTGGAGTAACCTCGATAAAAGGAAAAAGAATTTTGAGGAAGGTTCGAGAGTCAAAACTTGAAGTAGAAAAATCATGGGAATTTTGCAAGTAGGTTTTGGTGATTCCAAAGCAATGGAATATTTTATAATAGCTCCATAAATATTAGGAGGATATGTTATAAAGAGAAGTCATCCTTCACTCGATTTAAGGGCCTGTTTGGGACTACTCCGCTTCTCAAAATTCAGCTCCGCTCTAGAAAACACAATCCAAACGGGGTAGCTCCACAATATGCTGCCCCACAAAAAAACTAGAATCTGGGGTCCAACTCCTTGTTTTTTGTGAAGCTCTCTAGGGGGTGCTTCAAAAAAATCTGGAAGCTGGAGTTGGAGGAAAATTACCCACCACTGCCACCAGTAAGTGGATACCCCTTCGTTAGTCAATCAAATAGATCATTTCCACCAAATTCTCATTCTTGAAGCTGGAGTTAACTTGAAGCCAAACATTCTCTTTCGTGGAGCTGCAACTCCTATGCGAAACTGCTCCAAAATGAATTTGATGGAGTAAAACTGAATTTCGTGGAGCGGAGCCGTCCCAAACAGGCCCTAAATCGATCGAAGATCCACGCAATTTATTTAGTTGAGATGCAAAGATTAATGACATAATGGCATGATGATATGATGCAAGCACAAAAATAAAATAAAGCAAGCAAAATAAACACACGGCAAAAACCCGGAACATTTGGAAGTCTTCTGGAGCGTCGGTCTTGGGGCGTCACAATACCAGCAGGAATAGCCAAGCTACAAAGGAAAAAGATGGGCATGGATGACAGGCAGAATTCAGGAATTGCAATCTTTCCCCTTGATTAAGGAAAGATGAACTAGCAAACTCTTCTCTCCATACATTCCACCATAGGTATGAAATCAATCGTCTTTGGTATGGCAGTTCTTACTGGTAGACCTAAATAAGTAAAAGGCATTTTTTTTTCAATTTGGCACCCAAAAGCTTCAGCAAGTTCAGTCATAGAAGCTTGATCAACATTTATAGGTATGATGAATGAAATTGCAATTTAATTTTGTTGCACCAATTATACTGTAGGAGCCTCCTTACAGTCTTTCTGTCAAAAAAAATTGTGTCTAACATATATATTAGACCCACCATATTCTAAAATTTGATAAGATTTGATCTGATCATGTGTAGATTAAGGCAAGGAATGTTCTGATGTAGTTGATTTTTGGTTAGATTTGATTTGATTTGGACAGGGGAAGGCAAGAAGAGTATTGATTTAGCTGAGGTTTGATAATATTTTATTTGAATTGGATAGGGGAAGACAAAGAAAGTTTTGATTTAGCCGAGGTTTGGTAATATTTGATTTGATTTAATTGAATTAATGCAGAACATGATTTCGGTAGGATTTAATAGAGTTAATGAAGGGCAAAGGAAGGAAAGTACTTCCTCCTTCCCATTTTCTAAGGTGCCTAAACTTTTGATACGAAAATTAGGTTATTGGTGAGTCGTCATATGGTTACATGATTCGTCCATGATCTCGTCTAACAAAGGTGGTTGACCGATCCTGAAAAATAACAAGCGGGTGAGAAAAAGTGTAGAAAGAGAAGGCCCAACTACACAAGTGTTGTTGTCTAACTGCATGGACTAGTGTTAGTTAGAATAAACTAAGTGTACGGGAGAGAATTGTGCAGGTTGAGAGGTTTGGGATTTTTTAGAAAAGAATTAGGCACGGAAGATTTTGGGAAGGAGGGAGTGACGATTTGATTTACATTATTTCAAACCAATGGAGGTGTGAGAGGGAAAAAGTGACGTAGAAAGTGGGTGAGAAAAACGCATCAATTCCCTTTTAATACTTCATCCGGACCGGAGGCTATGCACCGCGACCAATGCGAAGGGAAAAATGAGAGAACTGAATGTTTATTTGCTAATTAGTATTGTTGCATTGCAATGAACGGATCACTGTATTCCGTGCTAGGTAGTCTCAAGTTATTAAAAGCATGCACATCCCTCGTCTCTTATTTGATTTTCATGATGTGCATAATGCACCGGTATAGAGGGAGTAGTTGAGATATGCATGAAGATAGTCAAACCGATTTCTTTTTCTTTGCTATGAGTCAAAATGATATTCCCTCCATTCCAGAATATAAGGTGTATTGATTTCCGTGCAAGTCAATCATTGAATGTTTGACCGAGATTATAGAATAAAATAACAAGATCTGCCATACCTATTAGATAAAATATGAAACTGCTTTTAACGATGGATCAGATGATATAAATTTCATATTATGGATATTGATATATTTTTTTAAAAACTTGGTCAAACATGCATTAGGTTGACTTTTGAAAAAACAAATATTCCTTATATAAAGGAATCGGAAGGAGTATACGATAAAGTATTTTGCAAGAAAATTACTTGAATACTTTAATAATTATGCAGCTCGGTGATGATCCAAAGAACCTGTGTCGGAAGGTGTTTCGGCTGCAACTGCGGCTGCCTCCACTTCATGGACGGCGTGGCGTGGGTAGGTGGGGGTCACAGCTGTGCGACTGCAAGATCCAACCGTTGGTTTCAGATGGACGACGCGTATTGGACCTGACAGCAAGATCTGCCAGACAGAAACCGTTACCTATGCAACGAGGATCCGGATCCGGCGAATAGACAACAAATTCCTTACGGACGAAGGACCCAGTTCTTCCAGAACTCTCCATCCGATGGAGTAGGCATGTGCTGCGTCTACTCCCCCGCCACCGTCTCCACGACCTCGTCGCAGCGAGGTCAGATCGTGTCGTCGGATCGCCCGCCCTCCTACGCCGCCGACGCCCCGCTGCGCTCCGATGAGGGATTCGACGGCAGGGCGGCCAATCCCTCTCGGGCGAGGCGCAGGCGCGGGCGCGAGCGCGGCGGCGGAGATGGCGAACCCCCGCCGCTTTCCCCGACCCCGAGCGTGAACACCGACGGGGAATTCGATGGCAGGGCGGCCAAAAGGCGTCGCGCGGAGACCGGCGGCGGTGTCGGCGCCGGCGACGCGGCGGCCGAGGACCGCATCGGCGAACTCCCGGACGCGATCCTGCTGTGCATCCTCTCCTACCTCCCGCTCCGCGACGCCGCCCGTTCGACGGCGCTCTCTTCGCGGTGGCGCCGCCTGTTCGACCAGTATCTCCTGGACTTCAACGCGTGCCAGCCGTTCCCGCCGGAGGCGGGCCGCGGCTGCGACTGGTTCATCCGCGCCGTCGACTCCATCCTCGCCTCGCGCCGCCACATCAGCATCCGCAGCTTCCGCTTCGTCATGTATGGGCAGGGGTTCATCAATCGCGTGGGCGTCGTCAGCGGCTGGTTCCCCGTCCTCGCGACCTGCGGTGTCCGAGAAGTCGACTTCGACATGTTGTACACGGTCTGGAGGCCGACCCTCCCAGCGTCGCTCCTCCAGCTCGCCTCCCTCGAAACCCTAAGAGTGTGCTTCTGCGACCTTCCCAAGGAAGCGGAGGTGGACGCGCTGCGGCTCCCTGCCCTCAAGACGCTTCGCCTGTCCAATGTCCGAACGTCCCAGGACGCCCTGCAGGCGATGCTTGCTCATTGCCCATCCCTGGAGTCCGCAAAGCTCAAGAACATCACCGGGGTCCAGCAAATCCGCCTCCGGTCCAAGAGCCTGGTACGGCTGTACGGCGACTTGGGCGACTTGAGTGAGCTTATTGTCGAGGACGCGCCGAGCCTTGAAGAACTGGTGGGCATCCATTTGCCGAGCGGCGGAGCCACGGTGAAAATTGTTTCCGCCCCCAAGCTGCAGGTGCTGGGGTACTTGGGGAAGAACGTCCGGCCTCTCGTGCTGCGTGATACCGTTTTCGATGTAATGCTTTGCCTTTTCTTCTGTTTGTTGCAGCTAAAACTCGGATGATATTGCTTGGAAAGTAGGTATCTTTGCCTCCTATGACATGCTTTGCATATTGCAGGGAGGCATCTTGCAATCCACTACTACCCTGATGTGCAGCGTGAAGACCTTGGCCATCCAAGTGCCCTTCTCAGAGAAGGGACATACCATCTTCGTTGCTCAGTTGCTCAAATGCTTCCCATGTCTTGAGACGCTCCATGTCGAGGTAACCATTGCAGCTCAGCTCTCCTTAACCCCCAATCTACGTAGTTCTACCATGCATTATTTGTTAATCACGGTCCGCGTTTGCAGGCAGACAGTCGATCAATTTCGCAGCGGGTTACTCCTGAATCATGGGACACGACAACTTCTATCCGGTGCATCGAGCATTCGCTCAACAAATTGGTGTTCGAGGATTTTGGAGGAGAAATGTGCCAGTGGAGCTTTCTGACTTTTATGCTTGAGATGGCTAAAACTCTTAAGGTCGTCGAGCTCTACTGTTTGAAAGGCGAAGATTGTGCCAGTAGACTAATAGGGATTCTAAGCAGCATAAATAGAGTCTGCCAGGACATGGAGTTCCTGTTCTTCACAAGTTGTGAGCCAGTCAATGGCCTGTACTTGTGCCATTGCTGTCCCCGGCGGTGTCAGAATGAAAACAGAGTTTCGCTGATGGATACTCTGAAGCACCAGAAAAATAGACGGTGATTGCAATCTGAAAATCCATGTTGTCGTCGGATGCGCGTAAGTTGTGATCTTGTGTCTGAATCCGAGAATTGTTCATTTAGTTTACTGGAGGAATAGAAGAAGAATCTGCAGGCTGGATTGGCTGTGCCGTAGCAGGCTGGAATTATTTTTCCTAGAACACAATTAGCTGGACTTCTTGTTGGATGTGTATCGCTGGTACTATTTATAATATCAGTTTTGCTAAGTCTCTGTCGACTTAGACTTCGCTATGTTTTAGTCGACTTAGACTTCGCTATGTCTCAGTCGATATTATATTTCATTGATCTTGCATGAAGATTCGTAAAAAAGAAAAATCTGTTTTTTTATATACTATATCACTTGACTTAGACTTGGTTAAGTCTAAGTCGACTGAGACCTAGACACACCCTTATAAAATAATCACAACATAATGGTTTACCATTTTCGTATCTTTGCACTGTAGTTCAAGTTCATCTCCGACATTTGAATTTTTGATGCCATGGTTTTAATTCTCAATTTAATTTTGTGCTAGAACTCTTTTTGAATTTTTGTGGCCATGTGGTTTTCATCCTGGTTTCTGAACAAAAATCTCAACTCTTTTCTGACATTTAATTAGAATTTCTCAACTCTTTTCTGTACAAAAATTCCTATGGGTTTCAATCTACAAATCAAGCTCCATGGACCTTCTAACGTCAATATAATTCTCTACAAGTTATATGCAATTTCTTTGAATCAAAAAGAGTTCCTTCGCTTGTTTCTTCAGTTCTGCCTTTCGCAACTCTGTATTACAAAGAGACCCTCTAACGTCAATGAACTTTGCCATCTTGTATCCTAATTTTGTTTCAACAAAGCCACGTTATGGTAAATATGTCTGATGAGATTGAAACGGGAACATTTTGAAAAAAACATTTGTTTAGGGAGGCCTCTCGTGAATGCCCGCTCTCACGACGGCGCTCGCACCACTACACTCCCCGCTGCTCCATCGCCTTGATCCCAGCAACCGCATCCACTCCGGTGACACTCTTGGCTCTCTCATGGAGATCGTCCCTTGCCTCTCCTGGTTCACGTGCAATCGGGGTCGGGCTCGGTCTAGTGATAGGAACATAACCCATGAGGTCTAGCAGTTCGATGGTCGAACCCGTGACGCTCCTGAGATCCATTGATGGATTATCAAGGAAGTGTGGGAGTAGCTTGAGATCAGGAGATCGTGTGTTTGATGGTGGGTCTAGATCGGTTGGAGAGGGCAATGCGGGAAGCGTGGCACAGTCTGGCGCTCCAAGTAATGTCGAGGAGCAACGCAGAAGAGTGGGATAGTCTGTTTGCGCTGGTCCAACCTCTTAGAGCGTATCTGATACTAGCTTAAGCCGTAGAGGAAGCGACATCATCATTGCAGACATGGAAGGAGATGAAGATTGTTCATAGTGGTTTCACAGGGAGTGATTCCATCCACACTCGTCCTCCGGCCAGGTCAGTTATGAGGATTGTGCACATCGTGGTCATGGTTGGTGGTTGTGCCGACCGATGCGGTTCTGGAATCATCGCCATTGGTGATTCTAGAGGATTCTTAGGGATTCCGTCTCAAACTGAGCGGGGACGGAAAGTGTGTAGGAGGCTTGAACAGGTCAACGGAGGTCTCTGTGTGGCCTGGGGCTGGGTCCCCATAGACTGTGACTCGAAGAAGATTGATGTCGAGTACTTTAGGAAAATGTGGGCTATGGAGCACTTTCCCCTTCACCCCACACCTACCACCAACGAACAGGGGAGAGGTTAGTTGAATCTGGTTTGGATCCTACATGATCTATTCCAATCGAGATGTTTCCGGATTGTTGAGTGTTTTTTGGCTTCTATTGTTCACGATCGTAGTAGGGCAGTGATGATAGACCTAATTTCTAGGAGATCTTGAGGAAGTGTATGATGGAGGGTCAGGGTGCTAGGGGGGAAGGGCGAGGTAAAGGGGGTGCACGATGGCTGGCCCGGCAGCCTCCGCAGGGGGCGTTTGAGGTTCCTCATGGTACGCCTCCTTAGGTTGTGTTCGGTTGTGAGGGATTTGAAGGGAGTTTGGCAGGGATTGAAGAGGATTTGATCCCCTACAAGTCAAAACCCCCTCAAATCCCCTCTGTGAAGGGGTGTAACCGAACAAGGCCTTATGGATATACTCCTCGATCCATGGTGCCACCATATGGCTTCCTAGGGGCGCCGTTGTGGGGCTTCCCGGGGTCTTACCCTGCATACCAACTCCTCCTGGTTTCCACCACAATAACTAGTGGATTCCTTTGAATCAAGATCAGATGTTACAACAGCAGAATCAAGGGCAATGTTTCTAGCAAAATCCCATGTGCAGACAAAAGTTTAGACACAGAAAGAGAAGAACATAAACCTGGTCATTCCCCAATCACCATCGAAAAAAGTGTTAACTCCTAGGGGAAATAATCTTCTCTTGGGTATGCGACCTTATCGACCCATCTTCAAGAGAGTGGGACATATAATTGGTGAATCAAACGTTTTGGCAAGTGGATGGTCAAAGCATACTAGCTATTCCTCCCCCGTGCATGAATGACAGATTTTGTTGCTTGGAGTCCTACCATGACGAGTATTCTCTTAGTTTGTTCAGCCTACTAATTGGAATGGGGTGGCCAGTTTGAACATAAGTTGCAAGCCTCCATGGGCTCGTCAACTCCCGATGAGACGTGGAACTCAATTTAGAGTCTACAAGGCCCAGCAAAAATCAGAATATTTATTTGGAGGCCCTTCCCAATGTGATCCCTTCTAGGATAATTCTGGTCGCAAAACATATGATGTTTAGAGTGCATTGTCCTGCGTGTAATCTAGGCCCATATAATATCCGACATTTCATCTTCGAGTGCCCAAAATCAGTGGAGGTCTAGAGGCAGTTGGGTTTACATGATGTCATTAAAGAGTATGCTCAAAGTATCTATCATGCGAGAAGGTACTACAATACTTGTTATGCATGGAGGACTACGGAATTCATATTCTAGGCTCCGCCAAAACTAAAGGAATTGGTGGCTACTACAATGTGGTACATATGTTTCAAACACAGGAAAATTTACCATAGAGATGATAGTCAAAACCCCTCACATATTACTCGTGCGTTACGTGGCCTCTCGACGAATTTCAGCATTGCTTGTGTGCCAGACGCCAAAGCCCGTATAATTGCATGGAAGAAACCTAGGTCTGGTTATATGAAACCAAATGTAGATGTTGGATCTGACCGTGATTCAGTCAAAGGGTCTGTGGAGGCTGCTATCCGAGACCACAATAGAAAATTCGTTGCAGCAAACCCAAAAGAAAATTTGTTATGACTCTTTCACAGCTGAAGCCTTCGCGGTGAGATTGGGCCTGAACCTCGCACGAATGGTGGGTTGCAGCAAGCTTGAGATCAGTTCGGGTAGTTTGAAAGATGGGAATTCATCCTCGGTAGCTAATGCGACATTTCACAATTGTTATTTCATGTCACTTGATTTCAATCATGTGATCGTTGTGATAGAGAACATAATCAAGTAGCCCGCGAACTAGCTAGGATGGCTAACTTTTCTCCTCCTGTCTGGATGGATTCCAGATTCCGCACCGGATGCGGTGCTATCCCATCTTGTAAAAGATGCAACAATTCGTGTGAGTGAATAAAGGAGAAGTTTGTCAAAAAAAAAACATGTGTTGATGTAGCTCTTGGTTTCGTTTTCTGTTGACGGAAAACCAGCGGAAATTCACTTTGGCACATGGGAGCATGTACTCCTGCCACCGGTAAAAATAATAATTCAAAATGTAAAAAAATTCCGAACAAAAAATTGGCATGTACATCTCTCTATTTGTGCATGCTAAATTTTGCGGAAAAATGGCATTTTTGTGGTGTATGTAAAAAAGACAAAAAAAGGCTCATCAAAAGCTCTTTTGAACACCGAATTTTATCTTTTTCACATGCGACGTAAAAGTTGTCGGTTTTCCGCGAAATGACTTTGTGAGCACGTGGAATGTTGAGATGTACGCACGAAAGATTTTGTAAGAATTTTGTGACATTTCAAAATACTTTTGAAACACATTTCAGAAACCCTCTCGAAAAACCAGTCTTTTTTTCACGAAATTATTAAGACGGGCCAATTGTTTGTTTTGAGGAGATTGAAACCGGGCCATACTTGGACCTAGAGTCCTACACGGATCAGCCTTTTAAACCCCAAACTCCCTATAGTCGATCCACCGCCGCCCCGGCGCAGCAATACCTAGGATCGCACAAATTCACCGGAGATGGCGGCCGCCGTCGGGGACGACCTCCCCCTCGACCGCATCAGCGATCTCCCGGACATCATCCTGGTGACCATCCTCTCCCGCCTCGGCATGGGAGAAGCGGCGAGGTCTTCAATCCTCAGCTCTCGCTGGCGCCGCCTCTTCCCATCCACCCTCCTCGATTTCAAGGCAGGCAGTATTCGCCGCGACAGGGCCGTCGAGGCCGTCACCTCCATCCTCGCCGCCCACCCCACCGAGCCCGTGCGCTCATTCAGCACGTGCAGGCTCTCCTTCCGCCGCGAGGACGAGGACGCCGTCGACGGCTGGCTCCGGGATCTGGCCAACCGCGGCATCGAAGAACTCCATCTCCACTTCAGCGAGAAGCGGCAGCAGAAGGTCCCGGAATCCCTCTTCGCCTGCGCATCCCTGAAGCGCCTCCGGGTAATTAACGGCACCTTCCCTGGCGCCACCGAGGCCGCCGCATCCCTCGCCGTCCTCACCGAGATCGACTTATCCGACGTCAAGATCTCCGAGGACTCGCTGAACTCCCTGCTCTCGCACTGCACGGCGCTGGAGCACCTGGGGATCCATTCCATCAGCAAGTGCGACCGCCTCCATGTCCGGTCTAGGAGCCTCAAGGTCCTGAGCAGCAGTGGCGACATCAAGGAGCTCTTCATCGACGACGCTCCCAACCTGGAGCGGGTGTTCGGCGGCTACATGGACATGAGAAAGATCAAAATCAAGATCGCGCACGCGCCGAAGCTGGAGTTCTTAGGCTACCTCGGCATGAACAACGATATTGAATTTGGAGACACCAAGTTCACCAAGTTCAGGGTAAGCCTACTGATTGTGCAACCAGAAATTGACCTTGCAATCGCTTCCTGTAAATACTTATTGACCGTTCAAATTGATGCAAATGCAGAAAAAGAATATTCATGCTGGGACCATTATGCCAAGCCTCAAGACACTAGCCGTCGAGCTGAGGCACACAGCGGAGGGGTACGTCAACGAACATTACATCAACTGGTTTATGCAGCTGCTCAAGGTGTTCCCTTGCTTGGAGACGATCTACATCAAGGTAAATTGTTCTCGCTGGTCACTGAACTGTTTATATCAGATATCTACTCCATGCTGTCCCTTGCAAAGATAGACGACCCATGTTTGCCCAAATTCGCATTGATGGATCCCATTCCTGATTGAAATTTTTGTAACAGTCGGACTCTTGGTCCGAGGCTCGCGATGGCTCCCCGGGGTCGTGGGACGTCCTGACATCCGTTCCTTGCATCGACAACCACCTCGAGAAGGTGGTGTTCGAAGTTTACCGAGGGCAGAAGTGGCAGAGGGACATGGCCAAGTTCCTTCACGGGAGGAGCAGGTTCCTCAAGACCATGGAGTTCCACTGCATGGACGACACCTCAAGTGAAGATTATGGCAGGGCTCCTCCTGAAGAATGGGTCAGGAAGCAGCAGGAGCTCTTGCGCCTCGACAGCCGGGCCGCGAAGGATGCTCGTTTCCTCTTCTTCAAGAGTCAGCTGGTGGTCAACCATCATGAGTGTAGCCATCTTGAGTCGTACCAGAGAGGTTATTATCGTGACATGTATAACCTTTAATAAGGAGTCTGCTATCTGCATAGAGTGGGCACACTTAAGTTACAATCTCTTCTTTATTATTGTGGTTTTCTTTTAGCGACTTTATTGTGAAAATTGAGAATTCAAGATAGACTGTGTTTCTAGTTGTCAAATGTGGCTGAAGCATAGGGAGTTGGCTTCCTTAAAATTTAGAATTGCCTATAGCGCAGTTGCCTTGTATATTTTCTAAGGGTGCGGTCAATTCGGCTCATCGCTTTCTTCAACCTCAACCCACCATAGCTCTGCCGTCTGCCATCGCCGCCTCTCACTACCTCTAGGCTCGAGTGAGCATGAATCATGAGGAAATTGCTGAAAAATTGACTGTGATTCAAACAAATCAGATCATCTGGGCTACAGAAATTCTGCATAAAATTGTATACGGGGCCCTCAGAAATCATCAGCTTAGACATGAAGTAGAACTTTCTGAATCATTTGTCACACCCTGTGGTGCTTTATTCATTATTTTCCAAGTACTGATTTGCTATGAACTTGCAAGCGTTTGTTCTTTCAGGTTGCAGTACAAACTAAACAGTTGGTGCAACAAATCGCCCAGGACTTCACAGTGACATGTTTCAGGTCGTAGTGGTAGCAGTTGGGTAAACATTTGATCTTCAGACATTCTCTTCAAAGAACCGAGGCAAGCGACCGTCCTTGTCCACATAGTACGTCTTGTCCTTGAAGGTTGCAATGCCCTCCTTCCCTGCACAAGTCAAGCAAAAACGGTGAGCCACACGCAAAGCCGACACCAGCTTTCTGAATGCATCTAACGGAAGAAACTTGGCGGATAATCAGGCGCGCTCACTTGATAACTTGTCCGCTTGATCACATGTGAGCCTCGCCGCGAACCCGAGGCCGCTGTAGTGGTAGATCATGGCCTTCTTTGCCTCCTCCGTGCTGTAGAAACAACAAAAATTGTCATCGATCACCTAAGAGAAGGACGGATGCTGTGCACTGTGGAGGCGGAAATGTTGCTTGCGACACAACTCACAACCAACCTTCCGACGACGGAGGCGAGCAGCCGGACGTCATAGTCCACGGAGTCGACGTAACCAGCGCGGCTGTCAAAGACTATGTACACGTCGTAGTCGGAGGCGTGCACGGCCGAGGGCGAGGGCGCGGCGGCGGGCGAGGCAAGGAGGACGTCGGGGGTGAGCACGTCCACGACTGGCCGGGCCATGGCGGTGGGCACGGCGGCGGGTGAGGAGAGGAGGAAGAGGGCGAGGAGCAGGGACACCAAAGTGGAGGGAGCGGTCACCATTGCTGCGTCCTGAGACCGAAGAGAAGGGTTCTCTGCCTTGCACCTCTTGCGATCTGGTTCAGGTGATGTGTGAAGCTTCCGTTGCTTATATATATGGCTGATAAGGGTGATAGCCAGTTACAAATCTCGGTTTTACTTCGAGCGTTTAGAACTCGTTAATGCAAGAAGCCAAGAACTGAAACTCAGCTTATTACTTCAGGGAGTTGTGGCACGCACTTCTAACTCAGGTTAATAACGTCTTTCGGGTGCATAAAGCATCTCTTTTTAGAGTTACTAGCAAAAGAGCCCGTGCGTTGCAACGGGATAGAAAAAAACACACGTTCTTAACCCAATAACCACGACTCGAGACCCTGGTAGGTAGATGTTCTTTATTTTAAAATGGCATCACATTTGTGTTCCCGATGGTGGTCTCAAACGTATTTGAATATGGTCAGTCCTAAGGCGTCTCTCTCTCACACACACGCACGCGCGCTCGCACGCACACAATCGCTCAGAATAAGATGAGAAATATGTTATTTTTTCCCGTGAGGTTTTTCAGAGTTGTGCGTGCGTGGTTATCAATGTTTTTTTCCTCTCAATCTGGTTTTAATGTGTGTTTGTTTGCAATTTGGATCGCCACCAGTGCGAAAGAAAAATGGACCGTGCACTATAGATTAAGTTTGCACCCAAATTAATAGTTTAGAAATATTTAACAGCTAAAAGTAACAGTTTATTTAGATTCTACACATTTTTCTAATCAAATTTCATATATAATATGTTAAAATCGGAGTTACGGTTTAAAAGATAAGGATATTTTTGTTTTAGATAAACTGCAGATTAATTAACCAAACGGTTAGGGGTTTTTCTGTTAAAACACAAAAAACGATTCGGCCGACTTAAATATGGATGGCGGGTTGATTACATGAAACCTGAGGGGTTTTTATGCGAAAATGCCAAATAACGGTTCGGTATGACTTAAACGTGTAGTGCGGGTTAATTTATAGAAAACAGAGGGGCTTTTCTGCAAAGTGGCATGACGGACGGGCTGAAACCCAACTTTCTTTATTATTAGGTAAAGATATCATCGCAAAGAGGTTAGGCCTCATATAACACGCACATCTTCTCTGTAAGGCTTTTCGGCGATGTTGCTGAAAATTGTGGTAGATTAAAAGGAATCAAAATTCGCAATGCAGCCCCAACGTCCCGTCGCTCAATCCATCTATTCTTCTTTTGCGCTAGTGTACTCTGGCAGTTGGAGGGAAAGGAGCATACTTTTGTTACGCAAATAGGAAGTGTGAACAATGTACTCAACTTACTGAATCACCGTGTCAGTCGGTTTTGAAGCGCTCGCTGAGCATAGTTTGTCAGCATCCTCTATTGGGCTTGTATCGACCAAGGGAAAAAGAAGGAAAGAATCTCTGAGCGAGAATGCCAAGATGGGAACCTATTCTTCGATCGACTACCATGATTCTTACCCGTCCCCAATACTGCGAGCGAAAGGCACGCTGCTATTTAGTCATAGTCATATTCTCACCATGAGTGTAAGCCATCTTCTCTTTGCAGATGACTCCCTCCTGCTTCTAGGAGCAAACGCAAAAACTGCGGCCGAACTTTAACAAGAAATTCTCATCAAAGGCTGCAATTTTTTTGTCATAAAGGCAGCATCACAAGCCATCCCTATATATGCCATGGCCTGCTTTGATCTCACCAAATCACTTTGTGATGCTATCAGTTCAATGATTGGATGATATTGGTGCCGTCAATCAAATGGATAAAGCGAACAAGGTCAAATGCATTGGATGGGAGAAACCAACAATACCAAAGAAAGATGGAGGACTCGGGTTTAGACTTTAGAGACTTGTACTCATCCAATCAAGCCATGTTGGCAAGTGAGGCATGGAAAATTACACAGAAGACAGAACCCTTACTCTCTATACTCAAGTCCCTTCGGCACAATACTTCCCAAACAAGAATGTGCTATGATAGATCCTATTATAGGAACTTGGGATAGCAGCTTCTTCAACAGACTTTCAATGAGGATGATGTTCCTGGAAGCTTGTTCTGGAAGAAACATTGGTCACTGCCTATGTCAGGTAAGCTTCTGCATTTCCTTTGGTTGCTAAAAAATAAGAACACACTGCTGAGAATGAAAATACAATATAGAGGAATAGAGTTGGACACAAGAAGCCCGATTTGTTTTAGATTTGACGACAATGGTGGCCATTGTGTTCCGAAATGTAAATTTGAGAGACATATGGAGGGCCACACCATTGAAAGATTGGCAACGGAAACTCCTTGGGACGTGTTTGGTTGCCTCCAATGAATAGTGCCTGCATTGCATGCATTGTTGAGTGGAGCCTGGTTGAGGGAAAACGAGGGGAAAACCAACATATGCATCTCATTTGATTGCCCGCACCGAGGTTGCTAGCATTAGGGGGGCGGTTTAGGCACGTTGTTTGGTTGTCAGCATTGACTCCGTGCATGCAAGTAACACTGTGTTTGGTTGCCTGCATGGGATGTGATTAAGATTAACAGCTACCTATAACACATAGTTCCATGGCGGCTGCGATGAAAGGTGGCGAGGACACAAATAGTTCGTCGCGCTGTCATCGGACTCGGCGCTGAGGCCACCATCCACCGCCGCGGGCTCGCCCGTGCGGAACGCTGGCCTCTTCGAGACGACGAGCAAGCCTCCCGCCCCCGTCGAGTTGCTCTGTATGAGCGACAGTCCCCACAAACTCTGGAGTTACAGAGAGGCGTAAGGAGTAGTGGCTGTGAGATTCAGACCTGAGAGGGAGTCGCCGTGACAAAGGACCAACCACCATCATCCTCGGTCGGCCCTAGCCGAATCAAGTGCTACACCGCCACCAATAGGCCAACCACCATCATCCCCGCCCCACACCGCCCCGCGGGGCAGGGCGGTGCAGGGCAGGGCAGCGTCAGTGCAGTAGGACGAGAGAGAGGAGGCCAAGATGAACGATGCCGGAAACGACTCCAGTGTAGTAGGACGTGGGCAAGGAGGTCAAGAGGAACGGCGCCGGCGTCGAAGAGGACGAACAAGAGAGCTTTGAGTCACAGAACGGAGGAGAAGAAATACAGTGTGCGCGTAATTGCGCCGTCGGTGCAGTAGGATCGACGAACGAGAAAACTTGCAACACGAATGTCGTGAGGAACTGCAAGATTAGGCTACTGGTCAAAGAAAATTTCAAACGGTGGATCGTGCGCGACGAATATGACAAGATTCATCCAAAATAGCTCCTAACGTGAACACAAAATTGAGCATTTACAATCGAGGAACTACGAACCGATCGTCTGAATGAAACCATAACATCGATGTACATCTTTTTTGTGTAGAGCTTATCTCGAATCGAAGCTCCGTTGTGTAGATTACAGAGGAGAAGGAAGAAAGGATATTAGAGAGGAGGTAGAAGAAGCACTTACAAAGCTCGCATCCCTCCAACCTCCTCTTGTGCAAGGGGCCCACCCACATGCGCTCACTGTGCCTCCGCTCGGTCTAGCTCGAGAAAAACTACCGATCTGAGCGTTTTCAGCGAGCCAACCCAAAGGTGTTTTAAACTTCGTGCGGTACAAGCCCAACAAAAAACGCAGGCAACCAAACATGTCGGATTCTTCCCGGACAAGCTTGGTTGTCCTATATGCGGGCAACCAAACGCGTCCTTGAATGCTCTGTTTTACATCTAGGAAGATTATGTAACTATGAAATACCTCCTCCGTAATGGAAGAAATCCTGCAGCTGCAAAAGGAAAAACACATGAATGCATGCACCCTTGTGGATTTGATGGCATGAACGAAATAAGGCTAAACACATGAATGCCCCCCTCTTGTCTGGTTTTCTTGCGCCCCTGATTGTTGAATATAAGGATTATTAGGAAGTATAGGATAGACTAGGATTTGGTCCTGCCTTGTCTTGTACTCCAAGTTTGTCTTTGTACTTCTATATATATGCCCACGGGGCTCAAGCAATATAATAAACGATTCCACCAAACCTCTCTCTCCCTTCTAACATGGTATCTATCACAAGTCGATCCTAAACCCTAGCCGCCACCGCTTTCGCACCCGCGCGCCGCCCCTGGGGCGGTCGGCCTCCATGACCGCCGCCGGGGGCCGCGCCGCCCGTACATAGGGTTCGTCCGCCGGCCGTGTTGGCCGGCTGCCCTAGAGAGTCTTTTTCCCGAGCCATTGCTCCGGTTTTTTCGCTCTCTCGTCGGTCGTTTTGATCGGCGTTTCTCTTTTTGGTTTTCCGATCTAATCTTGATCAGTTTGCGTCGCCCGCCGCCGCCGTCGACCCCATGCGCCTATACTCCGACCCCGGCGCGACCAGCCGGCCTCTCCTCCGACCCGCGGTCACGTGCGCCGAGGTGGCCCGTCCGGGCCAGCCGCCGTCCGCGCGTCGGTCCGCCCGTCGCCCTGCGCCGGCCGTCACCGCCCTGCTCCGATCGGAACACCTGCATCGCCCCGACCCGACGGCCTCACGCCATGCGATGGCCAATCATAGCCGTCGCTCGCGCGCCAGCCCGCCCATCGATCCACGTCACCCGCCTCCGCCGCCTCTGCACGGCGGCCCGGCGGTCTACCTCGTCGGCCTCGTCCTCGGCTATATCAGGCTCGTCGTCTGCCTCAACTCGGGCGCCGTTGCTCCGTTGGTCGCTCGGGCCTCGCTGCCCGGGCGCCGGCGCTGACGTCCCGCTCCGTCTGCCGTCGCCGGCCTCATCCAGGACTCCGCCATCACTCCTCCACCGAGCGGCGTCCCCGACCTCGTGCGCGATCGGCTTGATCACCCGCTCGCCGCCGCGATCCGCCTCATCTACGCCGCGCGATCGACCTGGCCCGTCGGTCACGCGCACCTCCGCAAGTCCCGTGAAGATCGTCCCGAGTACTGCGCGCCTCTCCACCGATCGAGCATCGGGCTGCCACTGCATCGCCCCGTCGGGCCGCAGCGCCGCCGCCTCCGTGGTTCTCCTCGCGGCTGCATCGACTCGTGCTTCGCCGCTGCGTCGCCCCTTCGGGCCGTAGTGCTGCGATACGCGGTCCCCGCCGCCGCCCCGAGACCGTCCCCGCGGTTGCACCGACTCGCGAACCGTCGTTGCGTCGCCCCTTCAGGCCACAGCGTTGCGGCCCACGGTCCCCGTCGCCGCCTCGAGGTCTTCCCGCCGTCGCCCCGACCCGCCTGCCGCCGCTGCGTCGCCCCTTCGGGCCGTAGCGTCGCGGCCCGCGGTCCACTACGCCGTCACCGCGCGTCGACCTCCCGTGGTATACGCCGCGCCGTCTCCCTTGGCGCGGGAACGCCACCGTCCGCGCCGGTCTTCGTCACGCTGTCAGGGTTCTTCGCCTACTTCGAGCACCGCCGCCGCAAACCTAACCTAGCCGCCGCCGTCGCCCGTCCACCCCCTTCGTCTTCGTCCAAGCACCAGCCCGTCGCCAGCGTCGCCGTCATCTACCCCGACCACTTCGTCTACTCCGACCACCGTTGGTGACGTCGGCCCGGCGCCGATGGACGCTGCAATCGTCGTCGAGTTCTTCTCTGCTGGCCCCTCCGACTTCTCTGACATGGCGTACAGCTCGTGCAGGTCCCTCGTCTACGCATGCACGGTGCTGGCAACACCGATGCGTGCCTTCATCAACGACGTGTCCCCGGGCCTGGCAAGCCTGGTCGGCGCTTCGTCAACTTCGTCTTCGTCCGTCTCCGCCTGCCCGGTGCTAGCAACATGATACGTCCAAAATGCATCACTATTTTGTATCATAATTCATCTTTATTCATTGATATATTTCATGTTATGATGATGTTCTTATGTTGTTTTGATCTATTTTACACAGTTTTCAACTTTCCGATACCGGAACAGCAGACGCAGGATTCAGCAGGAAAAAGTGGATGCTGAGTTGCTGAAGAAGAACACCTCCAAATTACCTGAAAATTGACGGGAGGTATTTTTCAGATGAATAACGAAGACACGCAAAAGGGGAGTCAGAGGGGGGCCACAGGGTGCCCAGGCGGCCTGGGGGCGCGCCCCCCTGGCCGCGCCGGGGGGGGCGCCTAGAGCCCCTGGCCCACCTCTGGTCGCCCCCTTTTGCATATATGTTCTCCGTCCCCCGAAAACCCTAGGCACGGGACTTTTTACGGAGTTCCGCCGCCGCTTAGAGGCGGAAACCTACAGAGAAGAAAAGGGCATCTCCGGCGGGCAGATTCCGCCGGGGAGATCACCTCCCGGAAGGGGAGATCGTCGCCATCGTCATCACCATCGTCACAGGCATCATCGAGATCATCATCAACATCATCCCCAACACCAGCAACATCTCCATCTTCATCCAAATCTCATCTTTCCATCGCAACTCGTGTTGTAACTTGTACTACCTATCCTCTCTACTCCATCGGTGTTGATTACTACTTTGTGGTGAATGCTATTGAGTTTTGTTGGAGAAATATTATTATGTCCAGATTGTTTATCACATATTTATCCCCACTGATCATGATCTCTTTTATGTCTTGTGAGTAGTTACCTTAGTTCTTGAGGACATGGGGAAAGTCTTGTTGTCAGTAGTCATATGTTGTTGAAGTAATATGTGTTGTTTGATACTTAAGTTGCGTTGTCATTCTACTAGTGGTGTTGCGTGAGTCGAACACCCAACACTTCGCCTTATTAAGGACCTAGGAGAATACATTGTGTACAAAGAATGCTTAAGGTGGGTTGCCGGAGTGACAGAAACCTGAACCCCAGTTCGCACTCTTTTGCATAAGGGAATAATGGATCCTCGATCGTACTGCTATGGTTAGGCTTTTGCCTTAAATTCTATCTTGTATTTGCGGATGCTTGCAAGGTGTTTAATCATAAGAGTGCATTCATCTTAGTCTAGAGAGTGCACTAGCATAGATCCACCCACTCAACACTTATCAACACATATCATAGTATCGATACAGAATATGGCGAAAGCACATGACTACCTCTCCCGTGTGTCCTCAAGAACGCTTTAGTCTTTATAAGTTCAGTTGCTAGGCCTCTCCTTTGCTAAGAAAGGATTGGGCCACTTGTTACTCTCAACACCTTTTACATTACTTGCCTTTACATTCCCGTTGCTTATATCGAGAAAACCCCTAAAAGTTATCTTTCAGTGCTTGCAGTAATTTCTTGCTCAGAATCGCTTATCAATACCTTCTGCTCCTCGTTGGGTTCGACACTCTTACTTATCGAAAACGCTGCAACAGATCCCTTACGGTTGAGGATCATCAAGTACCGTTTTCTGGCGCCGTTGCCGGGGAGCGTAGCGCTATTGGTAAAGTGAAACTGGTAAGGAAGTCTTTTTATAATTCTGTTTTTATTTTTGCTATTGCTGCTCTTTGTCCTTATGGATAACCCTATTATTGGAGTGTTGCTTGCGGGAAGACGCCCCACACCTGTGGTGGTTGATCCTCCCCCTACTGAAATTGTGCCTTATAAAATACCAGCTGGCATTATCAATTATGTTTGGGCTAATCGTTATGCAGGAGACAGACATCCCGGTGAACACTTGCTATATTTGTCACGACTATGTTCATTATTTAAGCTTGCAGGTGTATCGAGGGAGTTTGTCATGAGGAAATTGTTTGCCGTATCCCTTATAGATAAAGCTTCATATTGGTATGGGCTTCTTGATAACCCACACTTGCTGGACTGGCAGGAGCTTATGTCTCTCTTTTATACTAAATTTTATCCTCTTCATGAAATTCATCGAGACAGGAATTATATCTATAACTTTAGGTCTCGTGACGGAGAAAGCATTGCTCAAGCTTGGGGGAGATTGAAGTCCCTAATGCTCAAATGCCCCATTCATAAGCTTCCCAAGGAAATTATACTTACAAATTTTTATGCCAGGCTTTCTCGTCAGGATAAGGAGATGCTGGATGCCTCCTCTAGTGGGGTATTTCAGAAGAAGAGTGTTGAAGAAAGGTGTGAAGGAAATATGCCCTAGAGGCAATAATAAAGTTGTTATTTATATTTCCTTATATCATGATAAATGTTTATTATTCATGCTAGAATTGTATTAACCGGAAACTTAGTACATGTGTGAATACATAGACAAAACAGAGTGTCCCTAGTATGCCTCTACTAGACTAGCTCATTGATCAAAGATGGTTATGTTTCCTAACCATAGACATGAGTTGTCATTTGATCAACGGGATCACATCATTAGGAGAATGATGTGATGGACAAGACCCATCCGTTAGCATAGCACCATGATCGTTTAGTTTTACTGCTATTGCTTTCTTCATGACTTATACATGTTCCTATGACTATGAGATTATGCAACTCCCGAATACCGTAGGAACACCTTGTGTGCTATCAAACGTCACAACGTAACTGGGTGATCATAAAGATGCTCTACAGGTGTCTCCGAAAGTATTCGTGGTGTTGGCATAGATCAAGATTAGGATTTGTCACTCCGAGTGTCGGAGAGGTATCTCTGGGCCCTCTCGGTAACACACATCACAATAAGCCTTGCAAGCAAAAGAGTAATGAGTTAGTCACGAGATGATGTGTTACGGAACGAGTAAAGAGACTTGCCGGTAACGAGATTGAACTAGGTATGGAGATACCGACGATCGAATCTCGGGCAAGTAACATACCGATGACAAAAGGAACAACGTATGTTGTTATGCGGTTTTGACCGATAAAAGATCTTCGTAGAATATGTAGGATCCAATATGAACATCCAGGTTCCGCTATTGGTTATTGACCGGAGATGAGTCTCGGTCATGTCTACATAGTTCTCGAACCCGTAGGGTCCGCACGCTTAACGTTTGATGACGATTGGTATTATGAGTTTATGAGTTTTGATGTACCGAAGGTAGTTCGGAGTCCCAGATGAGATCACGGACATGACGAGGAGTCTCAGAATGTCTGAGACATAAAGATTGATATATTGGACGACTATATTCGGACACCGGAAGTGTTGCGGAAAAGTTTCGGATTTAACGGGATTGCCGGAGGGGGTTACCGGAACCCCCTACGAAGGGGGATGGTCCATAGTGGGCCTTAAGGGAAATAGAGAGGCAGCCCATAGGGCTGGCCGGCGCCCCACGTAGGGTTCCTAGTTGGACTAGGATTTGGGGGGGGGGGGGGGGG
>LR738711.1:713302431-713335699 GCA_902687465.1 Secale cereale
GGGGGGGGGGCGCCACCTCTCCCTCTTTTCCTTTCCCTCTCTTCCTTCTTTGGTGATTCCTACTAGGAATAGGATTGCAATCCTATTCCTAGTAGGATTGCTCCTCTAGCCGCACCAAACAAGGGCCGGCCGGCCTCCCCCCTTGCTCCTTTATATACGGGGGCAGGGGGGCACCCAAAGACACACAAGTTGAATTGTTTTAGCCGTGTGCGGTGCCCCCCTCCACAGAAACACACCTCGGTCATATCGTTGCAGTGCTTAGGCGAAGCCCTGCGCCGATGAATACATCATATCCGTCACCATGCCGTCGTGCTGACGAAACTCTCCCGTGAAGCTCAACTGGATCAAGAGCTCGTGGGACGTCATCAAGCTGAACGTGTGCTGAACGCGGAGGTGCCGTACGTTCGGTGCTTGATCGGTTGGATCGCGAAGAAGTTCGACAACATCAACCGCGTCACTTGACGCTTCCGCTCCCGGTCTACGAGGGTACGTAGACAGACTCTCCCCTCTCGTTGCTATGCATCTAGTAGATAGATCTTGCATGATCGTAGGAAAATTTTAAAATACTACGTTCCCCAACAGTGGCATCATGAGCCAGGTCTATGCGTAGATGATATGCACGAGTAGAACACAATGAGTTGTGGACGATACTAGTCATACTGCTTACCAGCATGTCATACTTTGCTTCGGCGGTATTGTGAGATGAAGCGGCCCGGACCGACATTACGCGTACGCTTACGCGAGACTGGTTTCACCGTTACGAGCACTCGTTGCTTAAAGGTGACTGGCGGGTGTCTGTCTCTCTCACTTTAGCTGAATCAAGTGTGGCTACGCCCGGTCCTTGTGAAGGTTAAAACAGCACATACTTGACGAAACATCGTTGTGGTTTTGTATGCGTAGGTAAGAACGGTTCTTGCTAAGCCCGTAGCAGCCACGTAAAACTTGCAACAACAAAGTAGAGGACGTCTAACTTGTTTTTGCAGGGCATGTTGTGATGTGATATGGTCAAGACATGATGAGTTATACGGTTTTGTATGAGATGATCATGTTTTGTAAAGTTATCGGCAACTGGCAGGAGCCATATGGTTGTCGCTTTATTGTATGAAATGCAATCGCCATGTAATTGCTTTACTTTATCACTAAACGGTAGCGATAGTTGTAGAAGCAATAGTTGGCGAGACGACAACGATGCTACGATGGAGATCAAGGTGTCGCGCCGGTGATGAAGGTGATCATAACGGTGCTTTGAAGATGGAGATCAAAAGCACAAGATGATGATGGCCATATCATGTCACATATTTTGATTGCATGTGATGTTTATCTTATTATGCTTCTTATTTTGCTTAGAACGACGGTAGCATTATAAGATGATCCCTTACTAAATTTCAAGGTATAAGTGTTCTCCCTGAGTATACACCGTTGCGAAAGTTCGTCGTGCCGAGACACCACGTGATGATCGGGTGTGATAAGCTCTACGTTCAAATACAACGGGTGTAAGCCAGTTTTGCACACGCAGAATACTCGGGTTAAACTTAACGAGCCTAGCATATGCAGATATGGCCTCGGAACACTGGAGACCGAAAGGTCGAGCATGAATCATATAGTAGATATGATCAACATAATATGTTCACCATTGAAACTACTCCATCTCACGTGATGATCGGACATGGTTTAGTTGATTTGGATCACGTGATCATTTAGATGACCGGAGGGATGTCTATCTAAGTGGGAGTTCTTAAGTAATATGATTAAATTGAACTTTAATTTATCATGAACTTAGTCCTGGTAGTATTAGCATATCTATGTTGTAGATCAATAGCTCGCGATGTTGCTCCCCGTTTATTTTTCATATGTTCCTAGAGAAAACCAAGTTGAAAGATGTTAGTAGCAATGATGCGGAATTGTTCCGTGATCTAAGGATTATCCTCATTGCTGCACAGAAGAATTATGTCCTTGATGCACCGCTAGGTGACAGACCTATTGCAGGAGCAGATGTAGACGTTATGAACGTTTTGACAAAAGCTCGATATGATGACTACTTGATAGTTTAAGTGCACCATGCTTTACGGCTTAGAACCGGGACTTCAAAAACGTTTTGAACGCCACGGAGCATATAAGATGTTCCAAGAGTTGAAATTAGTATTTCATACTCATGCCCGTGTCGAGAGGTATAAGACCTCTGACAATACTTTGCCTACAAGATGGAGGAGAATAGCTCAACCAGTGAGCATGTGCTCAGATTGTCTGGGTACTACAATTACTTTAATCAAGTGAGAGTTAATCTTCCAGATAAGATAGTAATTGACAAAGTTCTCTAGTCACTATCACCAAGTTAGTAGAACTTCGTGATGAACTATAATATGCAAGGGATGAAGAAAGTAATTCCCGAGCTCTTCACGATACTGAAATCGGCGAAGGTAGAAATCAAGAAAGAGCATCAAGTGTTGATGGTTAACCAGACCACATGTTTCAAGTAAAAGGGCAAAGAGATAGAAGGGGGACTTCAAGAAGAATGACAAGCAAGTTGTCACTCCCGTGAAGAAACCCAAAGCTAAACTCAAGCCTGAAACTAAGTGCTTCTACTGCAAAGGAAATGGTCACTAGAAGTGGAACTGCCCTAGATATTTGGCGGATAAGAAGGATGGCAAAGTGAACAAAAGTATATTTGATATACAGATTATTGATGTGTATTTTACTAGTGTTCATAGCAACCCCTCGGTATTTGATATTGGTTCAGTTGCTAAAGAGTAGTAAATCGAACTGGGAGTTGCATAATGAACAGAAACTAGTTAAAAGATGAAGTGACGATGTGTATTGGAAGTAGTTCCAAGATTCATATGATCATCATCGCACACTCCCTATACTTTCAAGATTAGTGTTGAACCTAAATAAGTGTTATTTGGCGTTTGTGTTGAGAATGAATATGATTTGATCATGTTCATTGCAATACGGTTATTCATGTAAGTTAGAGAATAATTGTTGTTCTATTTACATGAATAAAACCTTTTATGGTCATACACCCAATGAAAATGGTTTGTTGGATCTCGATCGTGTGATACACATATTCATAATATTGAAGCCAAAAGATGCAAGGTTAATAATGATAGTGCAACTTATTTGTGGCACTGCCGTTTAGGTCATATTGGTGTAAAGTGCATGAAGAAACTCCATAGTGATGGACTTTTGGAATCACTTGATTATGAATCACTTGGTGCTTGCGAACCATGCCTCATGGGCAAGATGACTAAAACTCCGTTCTCCGGAACTATGGAGCGAGCAACATATTTGTTGGAAATCATACATACTGATGTATGCGGACCAATGAGTGTTGAAGCTCGCGGCGGGTATCGTTATTTTCTGACCTTCACTGATGATTTGAGCAGATATGGGTATATCTACTTAATGAAGCACAAGTCTGAAACATTTGAAAAGTTCAAAGAATTTCAGAGTGAAGTAGAGAATCATCGTAACAAGAAAATAAAGTTTCTACGATCTGATCGTGGAGGAGAATATTTGAGTTACGAGTTTGGTCTTCATTTGAAACAATGTGGAATAGTTTCACAGCTCACGCCACCCGGAACACCACAGCATAATGGTGTGTCCGAACGTCGTAACCGTACTTTATTGGATATGGTGCGATCTATGATGTCTCTTACCGATTTACCACTATCGTTTTGGGTCATGCATTAGAGACAGCTGCATTCACGTTAAATAAGGGCCTCATCTGAATCCGTTGAGACAACGCCTTAAGAACTGTGGTTTGGCAAGAAACCAAAGTTGTTGTTGCGATGCTTATGTGAAAAAGCTTCAACCTGATAAGCTCGAACCCAAGTCGGAGAAATGTGTCTTCATAGGATACCCAAAGGAGACTGATGGGTACACCTTCTATCACAGATCTGAAGGCAAGATATTCATTGCTAAGAATGGATCCTTTCTAGAGAAGGAGTTTCTCTCGAAAGAAGTGAGTGGGAGGAAAGTAGAACTTGATGAGGTAATAGTACCTTCTCCCGAATTGGAAAGTAGTACATCACAAAAAAAAAATCCAGTGATTCCTACACCGATCAGTGAGGAAGTTAATGATGATGATCATGAAACTTCGGATCAAGTTTCTGCTGAACGTCGTAGATCAACCAGAGTACGTTCCGCACCAGAGTGGTACGGCAACCCAGTTCTGGAAATCATGTTACTAGACCATGATGAACCTACGAACTATGAGGAAGCGATGATGAGCCCAGATTCCGCAAAATGGCTTGAGGCCATGAAATCTGAGATGGGATCCATGTATGAGAACAAAGTATGGACTTTGGTTGACTTGCCCGATGGTCGGCAAGCCATTGAAAATAAATGGATCTTTAAGAGGAAGACTGACGCCGATGGTAATGTTACTGTCTACAAAGCTCGACTTGTTGCGAAAGGTTTTCAACAAGTTCAAAGTGTTGACTACGATGAGATTTTCTCACCCGTAACGATGCTTAAGTCTGTCCGAATCATGTTAGCAATTGCCACATTTTATGAAATCTGGCAAATGGATAACGAAACTGCGTTCTTTAATGGATTTATTAAAGAAGAATTGTATATGATGCAACCAGAAGGTTTTGTCAATACTAAAGGTACTAACAAAATGTGCAAGCTCCAGCGATCCTTCTATGGACTGGTGCAAGCATCTCGGAGTTGGAATATACGCTTTGATAAGTTGATCAAAGCATATAGATTTATACAGACTTGCGGTGAAGCCTGTATTTACAAGAAAGTGAGTGGGAGCACTATAACCTTTCTGATAAGTATATGTGAATGACATATTGTCGATCGGAAATGATGTAGAATTTTCTGGAAAGCATAAAGGAGTGTTTGAAAGGATTTTTTCAAAGAAAGACCTTGGTGAAGCTGCTTACATATTGGGCATCAAGATCTATAGAGATAGATCAAGACGCTTGATAAAACTTTCGATGAGTACATACCTTGATAAGATTTTGAAGTAGTTCAAAATGGATCAGTCAAAGAAGGAGTTCTTGCCAGACTTGGAAGGTGTGAAGTTGAGTAAGACTCAAAGCCAGACCACGGTAGAAAAATATAGAGAGAATGAAAGTCATTCCCTATGCCTCAGCCATAGGTTCTATAAAGTATGCCATGCTGTGTACAAAACACGTTGTGTACCTTGCCATGAGTTTGACAGGGAAGTACAATAGTGATCCAGGAGTAGATCACTATACAGCGGTCAAAATTATCCTTAGTAATTGGATGACTAAGGAAATGTTTCTCGATTATGGAGGTGATAAAGAGTTCGTCGTAAAGGGTTTAGCCGATGCAAGCTTTGACACTAAATCCAGATGACTTTAAGTATCAATCTGGATGCGTATTGAAAGTGGGAGCAATTAGCTAGAGTAGCTCCATGCAGAGCATTGTAGACATAGAAATTTGCGAAATACATAGGGATCTGTATATGACAGACCCGTTGACTAAACTTCTCTCACAAGCAAAACATGATCACACCTTATTACTCTTGGGTATTAATCACATAGCGATGTGAACTAGATTATTGACTCTAGTAAACCCTTTGGGTGTTGGTCACATGGTGATGTGAACTATGGGTGTTATTCACATAACGATGTGAACTATCGGTATTAAATCACATGGCGATGTGAGCTAGATTATTGACTCTAGTGCAAGTGGGAGATTGAAGGAAATATGCCCTAGAGGCAATAATAAAGTTGTTATTTATATTTCCTTATATCATGATAAATGTTTATTATTCATGCTAGAATTGTATTAACCGGAAACTTAGTACATGTGTGAATACATAGACAAAACAGAGTGTCCCTAGTATGCCTCTACTAGACTAGCTCATTGATCAAAGATGGTTATGTTTCCTAACCATAGACATGAGTTGTCATTTGATCAACGGGATCACATCATTAGGAGAATGATGTGATGGACAAGACCCATCCATTAGCATAGCACCATGATCGTTTAGTTTTACTGCTATTGCTTTCTTCATGACTTATACATGTTCCTATGACTATGAGATTATGCAACTCCTGAATACCGTAGGAACACCTTGTGTGCTATCAAACGTCACAACGTAACTGGGTGATCATAAAGATGCTCTATAGGTGTCTCCGAAAGTATTTGTGGTGTTGGCATAGATCAAGATTAGGATTTGTCACTCCGAGTGTCGGAGAGGTATCTCTGGGCCCTCTCGGTAACACACATCACAATAAGCCTTGCAAGCAAAAGAGTAATGAGTTAGTCACGAGATGATGTGTTACGGAACGAGTAAAGAGACTTGCCGGTAACGAGATTGAACTAGGTATGGAGATACCGACGATCGAATCTCGGGCAAGTAACATACCGATGACAAAAGGAACAACGTATGTTGTTATGCGGTTTTGACCGATAAAAGATCTTCGTAGAATATGTAGGAGCCAATATGAACATCCAGGTTCCGCTATTGGTTATTGACCGGAGATGAGTCTCGGTCATGTCTACATAGTTCTCGAACCCGTAGGGTCCGCACGCTTAACGTTTGATGACGATTGGTATTATGAGTTTATGAGTTTTGATGTACCGAAGGTAGTTCGGAGTCCCGGATGAGATCACGGACATGACGAGGAGTCTCGGAATGTCCGAGACATAAAGATTGATATATTGGACAACTATATTCGTGTGACGCCCGAGACCGACGTCCCAGAAGATTCCAGAAGATTCCAGATGTTCCGGGTTGCCCGTGTGTTTCTTTTGTATTTGTGTTATTTAATTTTTTTGCATTGCATCATGTCATCATGCCATCATGTCATATTTTATTTTGCATCTCAACCAAATAAATCGTGTGGACCTTCGGTCCATTTAAATCGAGGGAAGGTGTCTTCTCTTTATAACATATAAAAGTCTCTCAATATTAGGGAGCTATATAAATAAATATTCCATTGTTGGAATTACCCCAACACACTTGCAAATTCCCCATGTTTATTCCACTTCGAGTTGCTACTTCTAAACCTTGTATTAATTATTTCCGTTGTTTCGAGGCTCCTCCATTTATCTAAACTCCTTTTATTGCAAGCTAAATGTTTTAGTTTTGCACTTCCCTTTTGTTGGAAATATTTTTTGTGAGGTTGGAGTTATTCCGTAAAGCCTTACAAAAATGTCCATCATTTTTTATCCTTGTTCTTTGACCTTCTTTTCCTATTTTTTTATTTTGCTCCTTCTCTTTTGCTTCTGCTAAGGGAGATAAAAAAGGCAGCAGCCCAGGCCTCTCTCCAGCCGGCCCAGGCCAGCTCCTCTCAACCTCCAGCCGCGCCCTGGCCCAATAGGCCCAACTCCCGCAACCCTAGCCCTGTTCGCTCTCTCTCCCTCTCGTCCCGACCCCCGCAGCCCCTCGCTCTCTCTCTTTCCCTCTACTGCCGCCGCCAGTCTCTCCCCTCTCCCTCGATCTCCCTCTGGCCCGATTCCCTCGCCCGCTCTGCTCCTCCCCGATGCCATCCTCTCCCTCTGCGCCAGATCGCCGCGGCCCTCCAGGGCCTCGCCTCGCCGGGTTCTCGCCTCGCCGTGGCGCCACTCCCTCGGCTCCCTCCGTCCTCGCGCTCCCTCCTCCGACGCAAGAGCCTCGCCGCCCCGTGGCCCCTCCGGCCTCCTCCGCCCTTTCCCCGTCGCCCAGCGGCCAGAAGCCGGCCAGGATCCAGCGCCGCGGCCAGGCCTTCCTCCCTGGCCCGTGGCCTCCCTCGCCCTCCGCGCCTGCGCGCCCCGAGGCCGGGTCGGCCAGGCCCCCGCCTCTGCTCCCTCGGCCCCGTCCTCCTCAGCAGCGCCGTCCTGCTGCCAGCCACCCCGAGCGACGGCCTCCCTCCGCGGCGCCCGAGCCGGAGCGCCCCTCCTCCATCTTCTTTCACCGTGGAGCCGCCTCGCCTCGCCTCTGCAGCAGGCCAGGAGCCCGACGTGCCTCCCTGGCCCGCGCCCGACGGCCTCCCTCCGCGGCCCCTCCATCCCCCTTGCTGTTGCTGCCGCCTCCGGTGGCCGCGTCGCCTTGCTGTTTTTGGTTGTTGTTGTGTGCTGCCTTGTTCGGTTAACTTGACAGATGACCCGGAACGACTACTCGACGACGACACCGTGAACAACTACGAACGAAAATGCCTCCGAGAACAAGTACCGCGACCGACTCGACAAGTACCTCTTCGGGTGCGTCAAGTTCGACTACACGGTCTCCACGAGTACCCCTACGCCGAGTACCACTACTTCCTCTACCGTCGCCGAAGACCGGCAAGTACCACGATGTCCGAGCTCATCCGACCGTGAACCAAGACGTGAACGTGAACGACTACATGACCCGACAAGTACCACTACATGTACAAGTACCTCGACGACCGAACGGCTACGAGCTCGAGAACGACTACTCGGAGACCCAAGTACCACTACCGTCGCCCGAACGTCTACCGTCGCCGAGAACCACTACTTCCTCTACGACTCACGAGAGCGGCTACTTCCTCTACTTCCACTACGTCCCTCTACGATCCCGAACCGCCCGAAACGCACGCTTCGAAGGTATAACCCCGTCGATGAACCGTGTGATGCATGCTTGTGTTGTATGAAATGTTTCCCGTGTGTGCATCGTGCCCGTTCCACCTTTTGTCATGTCCCTCGGTTGCCTCGCCACCGACTCGTGGGAACCCGGCAACGGGAACACCCCATCATCCTGTTCAACTCGTTCACTCCACCTTTTGTTTTGCACCGGTCCCTCACCGAGTTACCGGTACCAATATGTTGCCATGCTTCATTTTCGGATCGTTGCTGTGGCACCCTTTTCTTCCACCACGGTGACAATACTTCTCATCTCTTTTAAGTCAACCTTTTAATAAAACTTGCATAAACTTGATCATGTCATCCGCATCATGTTAACAACATTTAATATGTGTGTAATTGTTGTTGCTTATAATTATTGAACATGCTCATGGGGATTTTCCGGATATGTTGTTGTTATTCTTCGGCCTCATTTAAAATGTCTAAATAGTGTAGTTTCTTTATGCTTCACCCCTTGCCATGTTAAAACATTTAACCTTATCTTGTAAATAACAAGAGTCAACTAAATAAATAACATGTGGTGTTTCGTCAATATGCAACTCGTTGCATATTGAGCTCCACTTAACTTGTAGTGTTGTTTGTGCACTTTGCCATGCCATGCATAATTAAACCGGACATGCATCATGCTTGCTTGTGCATCGTATGCCATGTTGATGCTTGTGTGTTTACCGTGTTGTTTCTTTCTTTCCGGTTGCTTCTCTTGTTAGCTTCGGTTTCGTTCCGGAGTTGTGAGGTTTCGCTCGTCTGCGTTGCTCCGTCTTCTTCTTGGATCCGTTCTTCTCCCTTGTGGAATTACAGGCAAGATGATCATACCCTTGGATACCTTTACTACCATTGCCATGCTTAGTAGTCTCGATGCTATCGTTACATGTCGCGATACCCATCTTTTATGTCAGCCTCTCCTTGTTGCCATGAAACCTCTAATTTTGAAACCTTCCTAGCAAAACCACTGTTTGGCTATGTTACCCGCTTGCTCAGCCCCGCTTGCTCAGTCTCTCTTATAGCGTTGTTAGTTGCAGGTGAAGATGAAGTTCGTTCCAGGAGGGAACTTGTTGTTGGATATATCACAATATCTATAATAATTATTAACACACCTTATATATTGGGCATGGGTGGAAGGCTTGGCCTTTTGCTCGGTGTTTTGTTCCACTCATGCCACCTTAGGCGCCGATAAACCGGCATTATGTTCCTTGATTTTGCGTTCCTAACACGATGGGTGTAATGGGGACCCCTTGACAGTTCGACTTTGAATAAAACTCCTCCAGCAAGGCCCAACATTGGTTTTAATTTGCCCATAATAACAACTTAATTAAATAATTAAATTTGCATAGGGGGTCGCGTCCCCGAGGATTCTTAATTCTACATAGCAGGGGGGGCCAGTGCTGATGGTGTTGGTCCCAAACGGGGAGACTGCGGGGCCGCCTTGGGGAAACCCGAGGTATCTGGTATAACCTGTAGGATCACCCATCCGGTCGTGTCCTGAGACTTAGATACGCGCGACTACTATCAGGGTGTCGACACGCCGGGAGGTCTTGCTGGACTTGTTTTACCATTGTCGAAATGACTTGTGCTACAGGGATTCCGAGCCTGATCGGATTTTCCCTAAGATAAGGAGTGATGATATTATATTTATCACTTCAGCTAATCGTGAGAGCTTGTGATGGGCTAAGTTGGAACACCCCTGCAGGGTTATGAACTTTCGAAAGCCGTGCCCGCGGTTATGTGGCAGATTGGAATTTGTTAATGTCCGGTTGTAGAAAACTTGACAGATGGTCTGAAGTAAAACACACAACTGTGTGAGTAACCGTGACTGTCTCTTTTCACTTTGAGAAGAGAACACGGTGGGGTTATGCTTGACCGTATGTAGTTAGGATCTTTAGCGATCACCTCTTTTGCGACCGTTTGCGTAGATGCTCTTCTTATTCTGGTACTCGTAAGTTAGCCACCATATTATGCTTAGCCGCTGCTGCAACCTCACCACTTTACCTCTTCCTACCCATAAAGCTTTGCTAGTCTTGTTACCCATGGTTATGGGATTGCTGAGTCCTCGTGGCTCACAGATACTACAACACCAGATGCAGGTTCAGCCGAGTATGATGCAGGAGCTGGTTCAAGTTCTTCACCGGGAGCTTGGTGAAGAGTTTGGCCGTTTGCTTGTGATGTTTTCGACGATCAGTAGTGGTTTCTACTAGGATTCGATCTTGACCTGTGGCTTTATGTTGTTTTGGTATCTTTCTTTTGGTTCTTCACCCGTAGCCGGGTTGTGATGTTTTTGAATGATGTCTTGCTTATGTAATGTATTGTGTGAAGTGGCGAGTGTAAGCCAACTATCTCCTTTTGCAATTTAATCCCTCTTTTACATGAGTCGTGCAAAGATACCAAACTTGAGATCATTCTAGGATGGGCTTATACCTTTAAGTCGTGCCTCGACACGTAGGAGGTATAGTCCCATCCTGGGCATTACAATTCGGACACCGGAAGTGTTCCGGAAAAGTTTCGGATTTAACGGGATTGCCGGAGGGGGTTACCGGAACCCCCTACGAAGGGGGATGGTCCATAGTGGGCCTTAAGGGAAATAGAGAGGCAGCCCGTAGGGCTGGCCGGCGCCCCACCTAGGGTTCCTAGTTGGACTAGGATTTGGGGGGGCGCCACATCTCCCTCTTTTCCTTTCCCTCTCTTCCTTCTTTGGTGATTCCTACTAGGAATAGGATTGCAATCCTATTCCTAGTAGGATTGCTCCTCTAGCCGCACCAAACAAGGGCCGGCCGGCCTCCCCCCTTGCTCCTTTATATACGAGGGCAGGGGGGCACCCAAAGACACACAAGTTGAATTGTTTTAGCCGTGTGCGGTGCCCCCCTCCACAGAAACACACCTCGGTCATATCGTTGCAGTGCTTAGGCGAAGCCCTGCGCCGGTGAATACATCATATCCGTCACCACGCCGTCGTGCTGACGAAACTCTCCCGTGAAGCTCAACTGGATCAAGAGCTCGTGGGACGTCATCAAGCTGAACGTGTGCTGAACACGGAGGTGCCGTACGTTCGGTGCTTGATCGGTTGGATCGCGAAGAAGTTCGACAACATCAACCGCGTCACTTGACGCTTCCGCTCCCGGTCTACGAGGGTACGTAGACACACTCTCCCCTCTCGTTGCTATGCATCTAGTAGATAGATCTTGCATGATCGTAGGAAAATTTTAAAATACTACGTTCCCCAACAAGGTGGGATCTCCTTGAAAGAATCCAGAGGAATACTGAAGATTGGGAAATTGATAAAGGTATTGAAACCGCTATAAATTATGATCATGATTATATTGAGAGCTATGTGGAAACTGATTACTTCAATACTTTTTGCTCTAAGATTGGTCTTGATTCCCATCTAGTGATTGATTTATGTAAGAATTTTGCCTCTCACGTTGATTCTTTCAAAAAGAATAGAGACCAGCACCATGCACCTTTTAAAGAACCACCTATTGATATTTATGTTGCTGAGCCTATTTTGCCTGCAGTCATATATGAAAAGCCTCCTTTTCCCACGAGGATAAAGGAACACTCTCTTGTGACAGGCATAATAAATAAAAGTGAGAGAAGAGTTGATGAACCTGAGGACCAGATCAGGGTCGATCCTCAGGTTGCATTGATTAAAGACCTTGCTACTGATGATGTTTTGGATTCCAATATAACTTTTTGTGCTGTTTCCACTAACCTTGTCACAGCCAAGAACAAAGGCCCAATTTCAGGTACTCCGGTGGTATCTATTAAAATAGGAGATCACAATTATTATGGGCTATGCGATTTGGGATCGAGTGCAAGTGCTATTCCTTATTCACTCTATGAAGAAATCATCGGTGAGATTTCCCCTTGTGAACTTGAAGAAGTTGATGTTACTATTCATCTTGCAAATAGATCAACTATCTCTCCTATCGGAATTGTGAGGGACGTTGAAGTCCTATGTGGAAAGGTAAAATACCCTACCGACTTTCTGGTACTTGGTTCAGCCAGGGACAATTTTTGTCCCATCATTTTTGGTAGACCTTTTCTTAGAACTTGTGGAGCTATAATAGATTGCAAGAAAGGTAAAGTTTCTATTGAATTCGATGGTGAGCCATATGAATTTAATTTTTCTAAGTTCTCTAAGCAGCCTCGTGGTACTGATTTACCTAGTGATGATAAAATTATTGAAAGTATTGCCTCTATTGCTATTCCCCCTGATGATCCTTTGCAGCAATACATGGAGGACCACGAGAATGATTTGCATATGCAGGAAAGAAATGAACTAGATGAAATATTCTTGAGGTAGCCTGCTATCCTGAAGCACAACCTTCCGGTTGAACCTTTGGGAATTTTGTCAAAACCGAAAGAAGACCCGGTGTTCGACCTTAAACCTCTTCCCGATACGCTCAAGTATGCTTATTTAGATGAAAAGAAAGTATATCCTGTTATTATCAATTCTAACCTTTCAGGATATGAAGAAGAGCGATTATTGGAAGTACTTCGTAAACACCGAGGCGCAATTGGCTACACCCTTGATGACCTTAAGGGGATTAGTCCATCTATCTGTCAACATACTATCAACCTTGAGCCTGATGCTAAACCAGTTGTTGATCATCAACGACGGTTGAACCCGAAGATGATGGATGTCGTTAGAACTGAGATTCTCAAGCTTCTAGCCGCAGGTATTATCTACCCTATAGCTGACAGTAAGTGGGTAAGTCCGGTACATTGTGTTCCTAAGAAAGGAGGTACAACTGTGGTTCCTAATGATAAAAATGAACTAATACCTCAGAGAATTATTATTGGATATAGAATGTGTATTGATTACAGGAAGTTGAACAAGGCAACCAGGAAGGATCACTACCTGTTGCCGTTCATCGACCAAATGCTTGAAAGGTTATCCAAAAATACCCACTTTTGTTATCTCGATGGTTATTCTGGTTTCTGTCAAATTCATGTTAACACTGTCGATCAAGAGAAGACCACTTTTACTTGTCCTTTTGGTACTTATGCTTACAGACGTATGCCTTTTGGTTTATGTAATGCCCCTGCTACTTTTCAAAGGTGTATGTCTGCTATCTTTCATGGTTTCTGCGGGGATATTATGGAAGTCTTCATGGACGATTTCTCCGTCTATGGAACTTCATTTGACCATTGTCTTCACAACCTTAATAAAGTTTTGCAGAGATGCGAGGAGACAAATTTGGTACTCAACTGGGAGACGTGCCACTTTATGGTTAATGAAGGAATTGTTCTTGGTCACAAGATTTCCGAAAGGGGAATTGAAGTGGACAAAGCCAAGATCGAAGCTATTGAGAGGATGCCCTATCCAAGGGACATCAAAGGTATTCGCAGTTTTCTCGGTCATGCAGGTTTTTATAGAAGATTTATTAAAGACTTTTCTAAAACCTTGAGACCCCTCACTAATCTTCTCCAGAAGGATGTTCCTTTTGCGTTTGATGAAAATTGTAAGGAAGCTTTTGAAATCCTTAAGAAAGCTTTAATAACTGCTCCTATAGTACAACCACCTGACTGGAACTTACCTTTTGAAATTATGTGTGATGCAAGTGATTTTGCTGTTGGAGCTGTTTTAGGACAAAGAGTTGATAAGAAATTGAATGTTATACATTATGCTAGTAAGACCCTTGATAGTGCTCAAAGAAATTATGCTACTACTGAGAAGGAATTCTTAGCTGTAGTTTTTGCTTGTGATAAGTTTAGGCAGTATATTGTTGATTCCAAAGTTATTATTCATACTGACCATGCTGCCATTAAATATCTTATGACAAAGAAGGATGCCAAGCCAAGGCTTATCAGATGGGTACTCCTTCTCCAAGAATTTGATTTGCAGATTGTTGATAGGAAAGGGGAAGACAATCCGGTAGCGGACAATCTTTCAAGAATGGAAGATATACCGCATGACCCCATCCCAGTTAACGATAGTTTTCCAGACGAGCAACTTGCCGTTGTGTCGGTGTACTAAGGTAGGGGTACCTCAGTACCCCAACTTGTGCACGGGCAGTTGCAGCTTCCCGCGGCAGGGTTTACCACGTGCTCGCCGGAGACCTTCCTGCTCCATGTCAAACCATTCAAAAACAAAGTATACAAGACAGAAGATCGAGACCCCGGCAAACGGAGCTTGCCGGGAAGGCCGTTCCAGGCTCAAGGTTGCCTCGCTCACGCAAGGCCCTGGCAAGAGGAGCTTGCCAGGAAGACTAGAAGATTACATCATAGAAGACACGCCTCGGCGCTATATGCGTCCCGGCGAGGGCCCGGGGAGCGACAAGCTTCAGAGCCCGGCAAGCTCCCGGGCCCGGCAAGGTCAAGACCCCGGCAAGGTGCTTGCCGGGAGAGTTGCGTTGTGTGCCCGCGCTCCAGCTCATCGGCCCACGCGTCGCCCTGGGGCCTTTCCAGGGACGCGTGGCGGATGGCTGTGCAGCCTGGGGGACACGGTGGCACTCCACGGTGGTGAGGCCATCGCCGTGGCAAACGGAGACGCGAGGGCGGGAGCTTTTGGGGTCGACGGCGACGGGCATTAAATGCCCTTGTCCCCCACTGTCAAAGTAGGTAGCGACCACTGTTCACGCACTGTAGCTCCACTATTCCCGCACTGTTACAACTACCACCTCTTTTACATTTTTACCCCTTTCTCCTACGTTGACACCTGTCGGTGACCCCTTGCACTATAAAAGGAGGCCCATGCACAACGTGGAGGGGGTTCGGAACCTAGATCGCTCATACGCTCGGTATAGCTGGTTCTTCAAGCTCCCGAGCTCTCCAACTCAATACACAACTAAGCAGGAGTAGGGTTTTACGCGTCCGCCGCGGCCCGAACCTGGGTAAACTGCCCGCGTGCTCGCTACGATCTGCTCTTCGTGCTCCCTCCGCCCTCTTACCGCACAAACGAAGGGGCTCCGGCCCCATAGGTGTTCGTGGCGGACAGTTTCCCCCGACATCTTTGGCGCGCCAGGTAGGGGGCGTCGAGGTTGTGCGAATCTGATCCGGCGTTCGCGCGGGCGCGTTCTTCATCAACCTCTCCAGTTTCATCAGCAACTTCATCAGCAACAGCACCATGGCCCCGAAGAAGAAGGCTTCGGAGGTCGGAGGCCCGTCTGCGTCTCATCCGCCGCCACCGGAACCAACGGTGGGCGGGGGAGACGCCGTCGGAAGGGTGGTCGCCGGCGAGGACACTCGCGGCGCCACCAAATCCAAGGACAGGACGGACGACCGAGCCTCGGTCTCCGTGGACGCGCCGCGTCCATCTCAGCACACGACAACCCAGCAGGGCCATGTCACAGGAGGTGGCATCCGCTTGCTGGGCCAAGGGCAAACCGGAGGTTCGCGGGATGCCCCGGGCCAACGTCCGGGCACAAGCAAAGCGAAGGCGCCGGGGCGGGACCCTGCTCCTTCTAACGCTGTTAGAAGTCCGAGCATATCCCGCTCCTCGCACCGCTCGCCCCCGTTCCCCTCCACTCCAGCGGAAGCGCTCGCGAGAGCGCAACTGCTCCTCGATTTCCCTCCAGCGGCAGACAAGGCCGAAGACTGGAGGGCTACCATCCAGAGCCTGATCGCCTTCGCCAACAATGACTCTCCACAGCAGCCGGCGACCTCGCGACCGCGGCAAGCTGAGAAGACGAAGGCCGACGGCGACAAGACCGCCGGGGGTGCGACAACCGTGCACTCCCCGCCGCGGAAGCAGAAGACGCCGCCCCGCCGGAACGACGCCGACGACGGCTCCACGGCGTCGTCGGATCCGCGGGCTCGTCGGGACCAGCGCCAGGTCCTTGACGACCGGCGACAAGAAGACGCTCGGACAACGATCGAGCGCCGCCGAGAAGCCCGGCGACAATCAGACCAGAGGGCTGGGAACGCTGTCGACGCGCGCGCGCCCGGTGAACCAGGCGACTTGCCGTACGCGGCAGGCTGCCCTGCGTTCACCCGCGAGCTGCGCCGCGTCCAGTGGCCCAGCATGAAGAATTTCAAGCCCGACGTACCGGAGAAGTACGACGGCAAGACGCACCCCTCGGAATTCCTCAGCGTCTACACCATCGCGGTGCAGGCTGCCGGGGGGCGCGACGAGAAGATTTTGGCAAACTACTTCCCGCTCGTGCTAAAGCCGAACGTCCGTTCCTGGCTTATGCACTTGTCGGAAGGTTCCATTTCTTCTTGGGCAGACCTTTGCCATCAGTTTGTTGGCGCCTTCACCGGCGGCCACAAACCCCACGGCCAGGAGAGCGATCTCCATATTCTGGCCCAGAAGGAAGGAGAATCCCTGCGCAAGTACATCCAACGCTTCAGCCGTGTACAGCACAACATCCCCGACGTCCACCCTGCCGCGGTTATCAGCGCGTTCCACCAGAACGTGCGTAACCGCCGCATGCGTGAAGAAATGGCGATGACCAAGATTCGGGATGTCAGCGAGCTCTACGCTCTAGCTGATAAGTGCGCACGCGCAGAAGAGGGGAGGAGACTCCCCGGGGAGGATGCTGGCGCAGGAGGAAGCGACAGCGACGACGCCGCCCCGGCATAGAAGGGCCGGCGGCGGAACAACAGGAGGAAGAATAAAAAGGAGGTGCTTGCCGTCGAGAAGTCCGGCAAGGAGGCTCCCGCCAAGCAAACACAAGCTGGCGGCTTCGGCAAGGAGCCTGCCCCTGTAGCGGCAGCCGACAAGCAGGACGACTCCGACAAGCAGTACTGCAAGATCCACCGCACCAAAGGCCACGACCTCTCCAACTGCAAACGCGTCGAGTATCTCGTCGAGCAGCAAAAGGCTGAGTACGAGAGGCGCGACAAGGAGAAGGCCCAAGGTGGCGGAGGAGAGCCAAGCAAGAAGCGGCCGTTCAATGGCCGGGGAGGACGCCGCGGCAAGGCCAAGCAGCGACAAGGTGATCGACCTCCCCGGGGCCGCGACAAAGATGAAGAAGACGACGACGAAGACATGGAGGACGAAGATAACAGCGAGCAGGAGTTCCAGAAGGCCATGGAGGTCCTGTGCGTCGACGGCGGCGCCTCCCTGCACACCTCCCACCGCCAGCTCAAACAGTGGGTGCGCGAGGTGAATGCAGCGGAGCCGCCCGTGGAGTCGCGCAGGCTCCTCAAGTGGTCCAGCACGCCCATCATTTTTGATCTTGAGGATCACCCTGACCGCACCACTGCGGTCGGGTGCTTGCCGATGCTGGTCTCACCCACCATCCGCAACCTCAAGGTCACCAAAATGTTGGTTGACGGCGGGGCCGGGCTGAACTTGATCTCCTCTGCTGTGATCAAGAAACTCCAAATTCCAGATGGCGAGCTCGAAGAGACCGGTTCTTTCCAAGGAATCAACCCGGGAAGGAGCAAGCCCAAGGGGAAGATCACTCTGCCGGTGACCTTTGGCGGGGAGCTCAACTTCAGAACTGAGCGCATCACCTTTGACGTTGCTGATATTCCGTTGCCATACAATGGAATACTCGGCCGTCCTGCCCTCGCCAATTTCATGGCAGCTTCTCATTATGCTTACAACGTACTCAAGATGCCGGGGCCGATAAGCGTCATCACTGTCCACGGCGACAAGAAGGATGCGCTTGTCTGCGCCGACAAGATCTACCGAGATGCGGCAGCTGCGGCAGAGAAGGATACACTTGCCGCTGAAGCTCCCGGAGGGAAGAAGACGAAGACCAAGTCCGGCAAGTGCTCTGGGGCCCACTCCGGCAACCGCACCTCTTCGGAGTGCTGCGCTGCCGTCGAGGACGTCCCATCGAGCTCCACCGGCAAGTGTAAGAAAGGGATGGCCGCTCCTCCGGCAACCAAGAAGGTGTCCGCCAAGGAGGACGGCACTGGTGGTACCTTCACCATCAGTGCCACACTTGACAGCAAATAGGAAAGCGCGCTCGTTGCCTTCCTGCGGGCGAATGTCGATGTGTTTGCGTGGCAACCATCCGACATCCCCGGTGTTCCCAGGAAGGTAATTGAGCACAAGCTTGCTGTTTGTCCTCATGCGCGGCCCATCAAGCAGAAAGTGAGGAAGCAAGCCGTGGAGCGCCAAGAATTCATCAACGAAGAGATCAAGAAGCTAGAGGCAGCAGGCCTAGTTAGAGGTGTGATCCATCCGACATGGTTAGCAAACCCAGTCGTCGTGCGCAAGGCCAACGGGAAGTGGAGACTGTGTATAGACTTCACCGATGTGAATAAAGCATGTCCCAAGGATCCATTCCCTTTGCCGCGCATTGACCATATCGTTGACTCCACTGCCGGATGTGAGCTACTCTCTTTTCTTGATGCGTATTCAGGCTACCACCAGATCTTCATGGCCAAAGAAGACGAAGAAAAGACTGCATTTATCACTCCATGTGGCACTTATTGCTTCATACGCATGCCATTTGGACTGAAGAATGCAGGATCAACATTTGCAAGGATAGTGCACACTGCTTTCGAGCCACAGATCCATAGAAATGTAGAGGCTTACATGGATGACATCGTGGTGAAGAGTAAGAGCAAGGAAACCCTGATCCAAGATTTGGAAGAGACATTTCAGAACCTGCGCAGGATACAGCTCAAGTTGAACCCCGAGAAGTGCGTCTTTGGAGTCCCCTCCGGCAAGCTTCTCGGGTTCTTTGTGTCACAGAGGGGGATTGAAGCCAACCCCGACAAGATTAAAGCCATTGAGCAGATCGAGGCCCCGAAGCGCGTCAAGGATGTTAGAAGGCTTGCAGGTTGTGTGGCTGCCCTCAGTAGGTTCATTTCGAAGTCTGCAAAACGCGCCCTACCTTTCTTCAAAATCCTGAAGAAGGCAGGTCCCATGAAGTGGACTCCGGAAGCGGAGGCAGCGCTGCAGGATTTGAAACGGTACCTGACCTCCACTCCAATACTTGTCGCACCTAGACCACAGGAAAAGTTGCTGTTGTACCTAGCGGCAACCAACCAGGTGGTTAGTGCTGCGTTAGTAGCAGAGAGGGAGTCCGACGAGGAGACTACACCACCGGCAAGCGAGTTCAGCGACAAGCAGGGGGCTGCTCCGACAAGCTCTGGCCCCGACAAGGACAACTCTGCGCAGGAACAGGATGAAGTGCGGAAGAAGATGGTGCAGCGCCCAGTGTATTTTGTAAGTTCCCTTCTCCAGGGGGCTAGATCAAGATACTCTGGTGTGCAAAAGTTGCTTTTCGGCCTCCTCATGGCCTCGAGAAAGCTGCGCCATTACTTCCAAGCACATGAGATAACAGTGGTCACTCGCTTTCCGCTGAAGAGGATATTGCACAACCCGGAAGCAACAGGCAGGATCGTCGAGTGGGCACTGGAGCTGTCGAGCTTTGGACTCAAGTTTGAAAGTACTTCAACCATACAGAGCCGAGCTTTGGCAGAATTCATAGCTGAGTGGACCCCAACGCCCGATGAGGAAGCCCAAGAAACAAGTGCACCCGTACAAGAAGCGACAAGTGAATGGGTAATGTATTTTGATGGTGCCTTCTCGCTACAAGGCGCCGGTGCTGGCGTGGTACTCATCGCGCCCACCGGAGAGCACCTCAAATATGTTATCCAGATGCACTTTCCCAGGGAGCAAGCGACAAACAACACTGCCGAATATGAAGGCTTGCTTGCCGGCCTCAGGATTGCGGCCGAACTTGGGATCAGGAAGCTGATTGTGCGGGGAGATTCTCAATTGGTGGTCCGGCAAGTTAACAAGAGTTATCAGAGCCCTTTGATGGAAGCTTATGTCGATGAAGTGAGGAAGCTTGAGGAGCACTTTGAAGGTCTGCAGATGGAGCACGTTCCGAGAGCTCAGAATGAAATTGCAGATGGCCTTTCAAAGTGTGCTTCGATGAAGTTACCTGTGGAACCAGGGACCTTCTTGCTCAAGCTGACTCAACCATCCGTTACACCATCAATTGGGCAGTCAAAGAAGAGAAAGTTGGTCTCCGGTGACTACTTGCCGGCGGATCTTCCTGAAACCGCCGCCAAGGCTCCCAAGATCAACAACCAGAACGCTGAGGAACAGTTTGCTCCTGCAGATCCTCGGGTCTGTGCAGTTGAAGCAAGCGTTCCCGACAAGCCTCGCCCCGGCGAGCTTGCCGGGGGACCATCAGCTCCGGCAGAGCCAGAGGTTCTTGCCGTAGAAGCTGAGGTCCCCGCAGCGGCCCTCATGCCTTTAGTCCTTGCCGTTGAGCCCCAAGCTCCGGCATGGGCGCAGCAGATCGTCCGTTTTCTGCAAACTGGAGAACTTCTCGACGACCCAGAAGAAATAGAGAAGATAACCAGGCAGTCAAGTATGTACCAGTTCGTGGATAACGAGCTGTACAGAAGAAGGCTCAATGGTGTCAGACTGAAGTGCATCTCCAGGGAAGATGGACAGAAGCTGTTGGCGGAAATACACGGAGGCATATGCGGCCACCACATTGGCGCAAGGGCACTTGCCGGGAAAGTTTTCCGGCAAGGGTTCTTTTGGCAAGAAGCCCTCCAAGATGCAACTGCACTAGTAACCAAGTGTGAAGCGTGCCAGTTCCATGCAAAGCAGATTCATCAGCCAGCTCAAGCTCTCCAAACAATCCCTTTGTCCTGGCCCTTCTCGGTCTGGGGGCTCGATATCCTCGGCCCCTTCCCCCGAGCCGTCGGGGGCTTTGAGTACTTGTACGTTGCAATCGACAAGTTCACAAAGTGGCCAGAAGTGGAGCCAGTGAGAAAGGTGACAGCACAGTCAGCAGTCAGGTTCCTCAGGTCGATTGTTTGCCGTTTCGGAATCCCTAACAGGATCATCACCGACAACGGTACACAATTCACTAGTCGCACCTTCATGCAGTACGTCCAAGACCTTGGCGCCAGGGTCTGTTTCGCTTCTGTTGCTCACCCGAGGAGCAACGGTCAAGCGGAGAGGGCCAATGCTGAAGTGCTGCGCGGACTCAAGACAAGGACCTTTGACAGGCTGCGCAAGTGCGGAAGAAATTGGATAGAGGAGCTACCGGCGGCTCTTTGGTCAATCAGAACGACACCAAGTCGAGCCACCGGACAGACACCCTTTGCTCTAGTCTATGGAGCAGAGGCAGTTCTCCCCACGGAACTCGTATACGGATCTCCTCGAGTGCTCGCTTATGATGAGCTCGAGCAAGAGCAACTGCGGCAAGATGATGCATTGCTCCTCGAGGAGGGACGTCTCCAGGCTGCTGTACGAGCTGCTCGATACCAGCAAGCCTTGCGTCGCTACCATAGCCGCAAGGTCAAGGCCAGGAGTCTCGAGGAAGGCGACCTTGTTCTTCGGCGTGTTCAGTCCGCCAAGAATTCCAACAAGTTGACGCCGAAGTGGGAAGGCCCTTATCGGGTGAGACAAGTCACAAGGCCCGGCGCTGTCCGCCTTGAGACCGAAGAAGGCTTACCGGTGAGCAACTCCTGGAACATAGAGCATCTTCGCAAGTTTCACCCGTAAGGCGCGGTTGCCGCGATCCGCTCCGGCAACCACCTTTTGTACAAGCTTTGCCGCTGTTGCATGTAACCCTTTGTACAAAGCCGGGCGCAGACCCCGTGCACCAGTAAAGTTTTTGTGTTTTGCGCTGATTGCCTTTTGCATGCTTTTCTTTGCTATTTGCATGTGTTATTTGGCATATTGTGCAACATACACATCCGGTAAGCATAAGCACGCCGAAAGGCCATATGCTTGTCTCCCTCTTCTTTTCCTTTGCCTCTTAAGCAGAAGGAACGTTCCTCGCGCACAAGTTTGCCGGGGGGGAAGGAGATGGAAGAGGAACCAAGTGCTGTTCAAGAAAGAGAAGCCTTACCAAGAAGCAAGCAATATATGAAAGCTAAGTTATTAGAATTTGACCAGTTCAAATTTTTAAATTTTAGTTGTCTTCCTTGAACAATCACACTTTGTATGGAAAACCTGTGCGCGGAGGAACCTACCCGTAGCTAGCCGCACCCTTGTCTTGTTTCCGAGTACGCTCAACGATTTAAGTGAGCTGCGACAAGTGTCGCGCCCTTGCTTCGTTTTCGAGTTCGCTCAGCAAGCTAAGTGCGTCGCGACTAGCCGCGGCAAGGTTGCTTGCCGGTGAGACCTTGGCCAGCAGGCTGCTCAGAGTCCAGCACTCAGCGCTCGCGGCAAGGGACCCTTGCCGGCAAGCTCCCCGGGAGCGTAGGGTGAAAAACGTACAAAGTAAAAGATCAAGACAAGGAAGATAACGTTGCACTGATTGATCAAAATAAGATAAATATCTTACAAAGGATAACTTGTCCCAATCGATTAATGAGTTCACAACACCCTATGCAGCGACAAAAAGAGATAAAGATAAAGGAGGCCTAATCTACGCGGTCACCCTCGATCCTGGAGATCTTGTTCACCTTGGCGATGATGTCGGCGACCTGCTCCTTCAGCACCTCCAAGTTTGCGTCGGCCGGCAGGCTGCGGAGAACGTTGGTGAGGTTTATGCCGGGATTGCGGTATACAATCTTCGTCAGCACGCGCTCCAAGGTTCCCGTGCAGAGCAGGCGCGACTCCTCGGCCAGCTGCACGGGGATCTTCTTCCGAAGACCTGCAAGAGCCGGCGCAATCCCTCTGAAGAAGAGGCTGAGTTTGGCGCTGTGAGGGAGGTTTGGATCCGGAGAGTAGATGAGATGCTCAACTTTCAGCGCCAGCAGCTCCTGGTCGATGTTGGACGCAGAAGATACCAAGTCCTCGGTCCATACCTCAACAGTACGGCGGAAGTTCTCGGCCGCTTTGTTGGCGCTGTCCACCAAGGTTCGCTCCTTGCGGAGCTCCTCCTTCAACTTGGTCTCCCGATCCCGGACGGCGTCAAGTGAGTCCTTCAGCGTGGAGACCTTCAGCTCCAGATCCTCGATGGAGTCCTTGGCGGCCTTCAGCTCGTCGCCCTTCTCAGAAAGACGCACCTGGAGTTCTGAGTTGGTGTGGGCGTCCTTCTCGCGCTCCGTGTTGAGCGCGGCGACCTTCTCCACGCTCGCCTTCAGCGACTCCTCCAGCTGCGCGACCTTGGCGGCAAGCTCCTCCTTGGCGGTCTCTGCGGTAGCCGCGGCAGCTCTCGCCTCCTTCAGCTCCCCGCCAAGGGCCTGCTCCCGAGCGGCAAGGTCTTCCTCGTGGGAGTCGAGGTTGACCTTCCGCTGGGCGAGCTCTCCTTCTCGCCGGGACAGCTCCACCCCGGCGAGCCGCTGCTGCTCTTCGGCCTCGGCCTTCTCCAGCAGCCACTCTTGATATTCCCCGGCGAGCCGCTCGCGCTCCTCCGCTACCTCGCGGAGGGCAGCCTGGTTGGCGGCGCTGAGCTCCGCCGCGCGCTTCTCCATCTCCGCGGCGGCCTTGGCGGCGAGGGCCTCCCGAGAAGCAAGCTTCGCCTGCCTGGCCCGGTAAAGGGCCAGGAGCTGGTGAAGCAGCTTCTCCTCCTCGGGCCCGTCGCTTCCGCCGGGCGCCTCGACGATCTTCAAGCCCGCGGAGGCGAGGACCTCCCCATCAAAGGCCTCGCCCTCCGCGGGGGCTCGCGACGAAGAACCCCACGGCACTTGGATAAATACGTCGTTGGGGGCTTCAAGGTAGTAGCTGGCCTGCTCCTTTCCGGCGGAGGGGTCGGCGGCCGGCGCAGCACTCGATGCTCCCGCCGCCTCCGGGCCGGCGATGCGGTCGCCGTCCCCCTCCCCGGTCGCTGCGTCCGCAGCCGGAGCGGTCTCCTGCGCAGCCGGCTCGGCGGCTCCCGCCATGTCCTCGGCTACAGGGGCGTCGCCGCCGCCGCCCTGCGCGCCCTCCTCCTCAATGATGATGACTTCCGTCTCCATCTGCTCGGGGGGAGGAGGATCTAGAAGAAGAAGAAGAAGCAAAAGAAGTTCAAGCAAATATCCAAAAATAGACGACTCCAAGAAGACAAAGTTACAGAAACTACCTTGGCGGACGTCGTCAGCGGCGGGCTCCCTCGCCGGGGGGCTCTGCCTTGGCGGAGTGGCCGCCCTCGCCGGGCTGCTCGCCCTTGGCGGGGTACTCGCCCTTGGCGGAGTACCCGCCCTTGGCGGAGCGCTCTCCCTTGCCGGGGAGTTCGGCCTTGGCGGGGCCTGCGGCTCCTCGGGGGCGACCTCCGGACGCTCCTGCGGCTGTGGCTCCACCTCTGCACAAGTCAAGACAAAAGCATCAAGATATTAGCACAAGACAAAATCTCCAAGCGCGCCCGAAGAGCGAAAGTACAGAATCCAGACTTACGCTGGGGGCTGCGCTGGGGGCTGCTCCTCGGAGCAGCGCTTGGGTCCGGCAGGCTTGGCTCCGGCGCGTCCATAGTTGCCGCGACGGGCGAGTCGTCCGCGACTTCGACCACGGGCACCTTGGCTTTCTTCGCCACACGCTGGGCCAAGGTCCTGAAATCAAAGCAAGAAACAAGATTAGCCTCAACAATAATCAAGACGAAACTTGAGAAGATGTAAGATCTCGAATGCTTACTCCTGTTCCTCCTCGTCGTCATCGCTCAAGGCGGAGAAGTCAAACTCCACCTGGGGCGCGTCTGCGCGGGGAGCAGGAGGCGAAGACTCCCTCGGGCGCTTGGCGGTCCCTGGGGCTGGGGGCTGCGAAGACCCAGCCCCTGTGGTAGCCGGGGCCCGGGGAGCGGGCGGAGCCGCCGCTCCGCTCCGTGAAGACTCCTGTCTGCTCGGCGCCGACTTGCGAGGCGCCTCTGTTGTGGCCTGCTTGCGGGGCGCCTCTGCCGTGGCCTGCGTGCGGGCCGCCTCCGCCGTGGCTGGTGCGCCGGTCGCCCCCGGGGAGCTCGCGCTGCCCGGCGAGCTGGTTGTTGCCGGGGCGCCTGCGCCCTCGCCCCCGTCGCCGTCTTGCGGAGACGCTTCAGTGGAGACCGCCTAGGGCTTGCCCGGGGCGGGGAGGTCTCCGACGACGAGGAGATGTCGTCGGCGTAGAGCTCCGTAGACCCGCCGGAGTCCTCGGCGGCCTCGGCGTCCTCCTCCTCCTCCTCCCCGGCAGGCTTGCTGGGCCCGGCGCCCTGCGCCGCGGCCTCCTTCCCTCCGGCGCCTCCGCTCCTTCCGGCGCCTCCGCTCCCTGCGGCGCCCCTGTTCCCTCCGGCGGCGTTGCCTCTCGCCGCGGCCTCCGTCTGGATTCCGATGATCCCGGAGTGCCTCAAGGATGGGACTCCGGCGAGCTCGTCGGGAGGCAGCTTCAGTAGCCTGCGGATCTCCGCCTCCTCCGATTGGCAGGACGCTTCCGCAGCATCTGCCTCCTCGGGCGTGTAGCCGAACTCTCCTGCCGCTGCGGCTGCGGCGGCCTCTTCAACCCGAGATGCGATGTATGCTATCTCCTGGTCGGTGGTGTCCCGTGTCAGCTCCCGGGTCTCGTTCTTGTTCTTCGCCACCTCCACAAGGTTGTCGAAGAAGCTGAGGATGTCTGATGGCTTGGGCGGAATCCATGTGCGGTCCACGCCGTGCGAATCACACGCGGGCATCATGGCACGAAGAGGATCACAGGCCGTGCTGTTGCAAAGGGGCACCACTCCCCGGGGCCCCCTGAACCATTCCGGGTGGGCCGGGTCGTGCTTAAACAGCTCCCGGACCATCCCCTTCAGCTCGAGCGACGTGAAGTTAAAGTTGAGCCCGGGTCGCAGCCTCATGATATCCGCCGAGTTGCCATACTCCCAGGCCGGCCTTTTCCTGTCTTGGAGAGGGGCGATGCGGCGGCGGAGGAAGTATGTGCCTACTTCTGCGACAGACAGCCTAGCTACCCGGAGACGGAGAATCCTAATGAGGGCGACGTCGAGCTTGCCGTCATCCGAATCCAGCTCGCTCCAGTCTCTGCCGCGCACGATGGGCGTTGTGCGCGGCGCGGTGAAGGGCTGCGGCTCGTCCTCGACGATCCAACACCATTCTGCACGCCACTCCTCCCACTTGCCGCGGAGCTCCCCCGGCAAGTAGGACTCCTTCTTGTTCAGACGAAAAACCCAAGATATTCCTCCGGAGAGGGGGGCGCCGGCCTCTGCTCTAGGGATGAAGAAGTGCCTAAACAGCGCTACGTTTGGGTGTATTCCTATATAGTTTTCGCACATGTGTGCGAAAACCGCCATTGTGAGGATGGCGTTGGGGGTGAAGTCAAGAAGATGGAGGCCGTAGGTGTGCATTATGTCACAGAAGAACTCAGAAAAAGGAGGGCAAAGACCGCAGTGGAAGAAGGCTGCGAAGAAATAGTACCCGCCGGGGTAGTTATCCTTGGCGGCGGCCGGATAAGCTCGAGTGCGGGGGTGCGCCTTGGTTCCCTTGGACCAGAACAAGTAATACTTGTTCCAGAGCTCCCGCGCGCTGAGCCTCGGCGGGAAGACGAGGTTCCGCTTCCGATACGCGGTAAGCCTCACCGCTTGCTCCGATTTCTCCTTCTTGGCCTTCTCCGCCTTCGCCTTCTCGGTCTTCGGGGCCATGGCGGAGGCGGCGGAGGAAGGGGGGACGAAGAGCCCGGCGGCGCCGGAGATGCAGACGGCGGCGGCGGAGGTGTGGAGGCGGAGCGCAAAGGGGATCTCTGGAGGAGGAAGAGGATGCAATGAAAGCGTAAGGAGGGGAACCGCTCCTGCTTCCTCTGCTTTTATGGGGAAGTGGGGGGCGTTTCGCTTTTTCCATTAAAAGAACGTGGGCACGTCCCATCCCACGACGCCGCAATCGACGCGTGCCGTTACGGGGGGATGCGGCGGATGCGGAAGTGGATTCGGCGCGCCGTGGGCCGCGTGTGCCCGTGCACTGTTTTGGGCCTGGCCCAACAGCGCTCGGCACCGTGTGTGGCCTAGGCCCGGGGGCTCCTGTCGGTGTACTAAGGTAGGGGTACCTCAGTACCCCAACTTGTGCACGGGCAGTTGCAGCTTCCCGCGGCAGGGTTTACCACGTGCTCGCCGGAGACCTTCCTGCTCCATGTCAAACCATTCAAAAACAAAGTATACAAGACAGAAGATCGAGACCCCGGCAAACGGAGCTTGCCGGGAAGGCCGTTCCAGGCTCAAGGTTGCCTCGCTCACGCAAGGCCCTGGCAAGAGGAGCTTGCCAGGAAGACTAGAAGATTACATCATAGAAGACACGCCTCGGCGCTATATGCGTCCCGGCGAGGGCCCGGGGAGCGACAAGCTTCAGAGCCCGGCAAGCTCCCGGGCCCGGCAAGGTCAAGACCCCGGCAAGGTGCTTGCCGGGAGAGTTGCGCTGTGTGCCCGCGCTCCAGCTCATCGGCCCACGCGTCGCCCTGGGGCCTTTCCAGGGACGCGTGGCGGATGGCTGTGCAGCCTGGGGGACACGGTGGCACTCCACGGTGGTGAGGCCATCGCCGTGGCAAACGGAGACGCGAGGGCGGGAGCTTTTGGGGTCGACGACGACGGGCATTAAATGCCCTTGTCCCCCACTGTCAAAGTAGGTAGCGACCACTGTTCACGCACTGTAGCTCCACTATTCCCGCACTGTTACAACTACCACCTCTTTTACATTTTTTACCCCTTTCTCCTACGTTGACACCTGTCGGTGACCCCTTGCACTATAAAAGGAGGCCCATGCACAACGTGGAGGGGGTTCGGAACCTAGATCGCTCATACGCTCGGTATAGCTGGTTCTTCAAGCTCCCGAGCTCTCCAACTCAATACACAACTAAGCAGGAGTAGGGTTTTACGCGTCCGCCGCTGCCCGAACCTGGGTAAACTGCCCGCGTGCTCGCTACGATCTGCTCTTCGTGCTCCCTCCGCCCTCTTACCGCACAAACGAAGGGGCTCCGGCCCCATAGGTGTTCGTGGCGGACAGTTTCCCCCGACACGTTGTAAAAATACAACCTCTTTCCGACCCTTGGTATGCAGATTATGCTAATTTTATTGTTGCGAAGTATTTGCCTCCAGGTCTAACATTTCAGCAGAGGAAGAAGTTCTTTCATGATTTGAGACACTACTTTTGGGATGACCCACATCTTTTCAAAGAAGGTCCCGACGGGATCGTGAGAAGATGCATTCCGGAACATGAGCAGAAGGACGTTCTCCGACGATGTCATGATAGTCCCTATGGAGGACATCATGCCGGTGAGAGGACTGCACATAAGGTTCTTCAATCAGGTTTTTATTGGCCTACTCTCTTTAAAGATGCTAGAAATTATGTTTTAGCCTGTGATAAATGTCAGAGAGTTGGTAACATTAGTAGAAGGAATGAGATGCCTATGAATTACTCACTAGTGATTGAACCTTTCGATTGTTGGGGTTTTGATTTTATGGGTCCTTTTTGTTGGGGAACGTAGTATTTTAAAATTTTCCTACGATCACGCAAGATCTATCTACCAGATGCATAGCAACGAGAGGGGAGAGTGTGTCTACGTACCCTCGTAGACCGGAAGCGGAAGCGTCAAGTGACGCGGTTGATGTTGTCGAACTTCTTCACGATCCAACCGATCAAGCACCGAACGTACGGCACCTCCGCGTTCAGCACACGTTCAGCTTGATGACGTCCCACGAGCTCTTGATCCAGCTGAGCTTCACGGGAGAGTTTCGTCAGCACAACGGCGTGGTGACGGATATGATGTGATTACCGGCGCAGGGCTTCTCCTAAGCTTCGCGACGGTACGACCGAGGTGTGATTCTGTGGAGGGGGGCACCGCACATGGCTAAAACAAATCAACTTGCGTGTCTTTGGGTGCCCCCCTGCCCCCGTATATAAAGGAGCAAGGGAGGAGGGGCCGGCCACCTCCTATGGTGCGGCTAGGGAGGGGACTCCTACTAGGAATAGGATTGCAATCCTATTCCTAGTAGGATTCACCGGAAGGAAGAAGGGGGAAAGGATTAGGAGAGGTGCCCCCCCCCCCCAATCCTAGTCCAACTAGGATTCCTAGGTGGGGGCGCCGGCCAGCCCTATGGGCTGCCTCTCTCTCACCCTTTAGGCCCACTATGGACCATTCCCTCTCGTAGGGGGTTCCGGTAACCCCCTCCGGCATTCCCGATAAATCCGAAACTTTTCCGGTATACTTCCGGTGTCCGAATATAGCCGTCCAATATATCAATCTTTATGTCTCGGACATTCCGAGACTCCTCGTCATGTCCGTGATCTCATCCGGGACTCCGAACTACCTTCGGTACATCAATACTCAAAAACTCATAATACCGATCGTCATCAAACGTTAAGCGTGCGGACCCTACGGGTTCGAGAACTATGTAGACATGACCGAGACTCATCTCTGGTCAATAACCAATAGCGGAACCTGGATGTTCATATTGGCTCCTACATATTCTACGAAGATCTTTTATCGGTCAGAACCGCATAACAACATACGTTGTTCCTTTTGTCAAACGGTATGTTACTTGCCCGAGATTCGATCGTCGGTATCTTTATACCTAGTTCAATCTCGTTGCCGGCAAGTCTCTTTACTCGTTCCGTAACACATAATCTCGTGACTAACTCATTAGTCTTTTGCTTGCAAGGCTTATTATGATGTGTGTTACCGAGAGGGCCCAGAGATACCTCTCCGACACTCGGAGTGACAAATCCCAATCTTGATCTATGCCAACACCACGAATACTTTCGGAGACACCTGTAGAGCATCTTTATGATCACCCAGTTACGTTGTGACGTTTGATAGCACACAAGGTGTTCCTACGGTATTCGGGAGTTGCATAATCTCATAGTCATAGGAACATGTATAAGTCATGAAGAAAGCAATAGCAGTTAAACTAAACGATCATAGTGCTATGCTAACGGATGGGTCTTGTCCATCACATCATTCTCCTAATGATGTGATCCCGTTGATCAAATGACAACTCATGTCTATGGCTAGGAAACATAACCATCTTTGATCAATGAGCTAGTCTAGTAGAGGCATACTAGGGACATACTGTTTTGTCTATGTATCCACACATGTACTAAGTTTCCGGTTAATACAATTCTAGCATGAATAAAAGACATTTATCATGATATAAGGAAATACAAATAACATCTTTATTATTGCCTCTAGGGCATATTTCCTTCAGTCTCCCACTTGAACTAGAGTCAATAATCTAGATTACAAAGTGATGATTTTCAGACCCATGGAGTCTTGGTGCTGCTCATGTTTTGCCCGTGGAAGAGGCTTAGTCAACGGGTCTGCAACATTCATATCCGTATGTATTTTGCAAATCTCTATGTCTCCCTCCTTGACTAGATCGCGGATGGAATTGAAGCGTCTTTTGATGTGCTTTGTTCTCTTGTGAAACCTGGATTCCTTCGCCAAGGCTATGGCTCCAGTGTTGTCACAAAAGATTTTCATTGGACCCGATGCACTAGGTACTACACCTAGATCGGATATGAACTCCTTCATCCAGACTCCTTCATTTGTTGCTTCCGAAGCAGCTATGTATTCCGCTTCACACGTAGATCCCGCCACGACGCTCTGCTTGGAACTGCACCAGCTGACAGCTCCACCGTTCAATAAAAATACATATCCGGTTTGTGACTTAGAGTCATCCGGATCAGTGTCAAAGCTAGAATCGACGTAACCGTTTACGACGAGCTCTTTGTCACCTCCATGTACGAGAAACATATCCTTTGTTCTTTTCAGATACTTTAGGATGTTTTTGACCGCTGTCCAGTGATCCACTCCTGGATTACTTTGGTACCTCCCTGCTAGACTTATAGCAAGGCACACATCGGGTCTGGTACACAGCATTGCATACATGATAGATCCTATGGCTGAGGCATAGGGAATGACTTTCATTTTCTCTCTATCTTCTGCAGTGGTCGGGCATTGAGTCTTACTCAACTTTATACCTTGTAAAACAGGCAAGAACCCTTTCTTTGACTGATCCATTTTGAACCTTTTCAAAATCTTATCAAGGTATGTGCTTTGTGAAAGTCCAATTAAGCGTCTTGATCTATCTCTATAGATCTTGATGCCTAATATGTAAGCAGCTTCACCGAGGTCTTTCATTGAAAAACTTTTATTCAAGTATCCTTTTATGCTATTCAGAAATTCTATATCATTTCCAATTAACAATATGTCATCTACATATAATATTAGAAATGCTACAGAGCTCCCACTCACTTTCTTGTAAATACAGGCTTCTCCAAAAGTCTGTATAAAACCATGTGCTTTGATCACTTCATCAAAGCGTATATTCCAACTCCGAGATGCTTGCACCAGTCCATAGATGGATCGCTGGAGTTTGCAAACTTTGTTAGCACCTTTTGGATCGACAAAACCTTCTGGTTGCATCATATACAACTCTTCTTTGAGATATCCATTTAGGAATGCAGTTTTGACATCCATTTGCCAGATTTCATAATCATAAAATGCGGCAATTGCTAACATGATTCGGACAGACTTAAGCATCGCTACAGGTGAGAAAGTCTCATCGTAGTCAACTCCTTGAACTTGTCGAAAACCTTTCGCAACAAGTCGAGCTTTGTAAACAGTAATATTACCGTCTGCGTCGGTCTTCCTCTTGAAGATCCATTTATTTTCGATGGCCTGCCGATCATCGGGCAAGTCAACCAAAGTCCATACTTTGTTCTCATACATGGATCCCATCTCAGATTTCATGGCTTCAAGCCATTTTGCGGAATCCGGGCTCATCATCGCTTCCTCATAGTTCGTAGGTTCATCATGGTCTAGTAACATGATTTCCAGAACTGGGTTGCCGTACCACTTTGGTGCGGAACGTACTCTGGTTGATCTACGACGTTCAGCAGAAACTTGATCCGAAGTTTCATGATCATTATCATCAACTTCCTCACTAATTGGTGTAGGAATCACTGGAACAATTTCCTGTGATGTACTACTTTCCAATATGGGAGAAGGTACAATTACCTCATCAAGTTCTACTTTCCTCCCACTCACTTCTTTCGAGAGAAACTCCTTTTCTAGAAAGGATCTGTTCTTAGCAACGAATATTTTGCCTTCGGATCTGTGATAGAAGGTGTACCCAACAGTTTCTTTTGGGTATCCTATGAAGACACATTTTTCCGACTTGGGATCGAGCTTATCAGGTTGAAGTGTTTTCACATAAGCATCGCAGCCCCAAATTTTAAGAAACGACAACTTTGGTTTCTTGCCAAACCACAGTTCATAAGGCGTCGTATCAACGGATTTAGATGGTGCCCTATTTAACGTGAATGCAGCTGTCTCTAAAGCATAACCCCAAAACGATAGTGGTAAATCGGTAAGAGACATCATAGATCGCACCATATCTAATAAAGTACGGTTACGACGTTCGGACACACCATTACGTTGTGGTGTTCCAGGTGGCGTGAGTTGTGAAACTATTCCACATTGTTTCAAATGAAGACCAAACTCGTAACTCAAATATTCTCCTCCACGATCAGATAGTAGGAACTTTATTTTCTTGTTACGATGATTCTCTACTTCACTCTGAAATTCTTTGAACTTTTCAAATGTTTCAGACTTGTGTTTCATTAAGTAGATATACCCATATCTGCTCAAATCATCAGTGAAGGTCAGAAAATAACGATACCCGCCGCGAGCATCAACGCTCATTGGTCCACATACATCAGTATGTATGATTTCCAACAAATCTGTTGCTCGCTCCATAGTTCCGGAGAATGGAGTTTTAGTCATCTTGCCCATGAGGCATGGTTCGCAAGCACCAAGTGATTCATAATCAAGTGATTCCAAAAGTCCATCTTTATGGAGTTTCTTCATGCGTTTTACACCAATATGACCCAAACGGCAGTGCCACAAATAAGTTGCACTATCATTATTAACCTTGCATCTTTTGGTTTCAATATTATGAATATGTGTATCACTACAATCAAGATCCAGTAAGAATAGACCACTCTTTAAGGGTGC
>LR738711.1:713342056-713354064 GCA_902687465.1 Secale cereale
AGTTCCGTATTACGAGTTTTTGTAAAATTAGTAAAATTCCGAGTCGAAGTGGAGCCGGAGACGACCACCAGGGAGTCCAGGCGCCCCCCTGGGCCGCGCCGGCAGGCCGCCTGGACACCCTGGAGCCCGTCTCCGACCCCGCTTTGGTCCGTTACCTTCCTTTCTGTGCATAAATTTTTCCTATATATTTGCCCGGGTTGTTCCGGCAACGTATCTTGCGATTTCGCGTGTTTTCTCTTCGATCTGTTTCTGCCAGGAAATCTTTTAGCTAAATTTAGGTGCCATGGCTTCTCCAAGTTCCCCCAAGGACACGTTCGTCGTCAACGTCATCAACCCTTACCTCGCTGAGGTGAAGAAGCACCCTCAGGTTGTTCAGATGAAGGAAGGCGTCCTTCATCAAGAAGATCTGAAGGGACCTATCAAGGAGGGGAGCGTCCAGGCTAGGCTGGAAGAAGTGGAGCAAGAAGTCTTCAAGTACAAGAAGATGACCGAGCGTGGTGTCGAAGCTAACTTTGACATCACCAACGAGCTGAAGAACTACTTTCTGAAGGAGATGAAGGAGATGTGGGAAAGAATCGCCGCGTCTGAAGATAGAATTATAGAACTCCAAGGGCAAATTAATGATCTACATAACCAGAACTGTGAGTATGAACTAAGGTTTCTACGCATGGGTTTGGGTGCTGAATGCAGGATCCAGGAGACGAGCTTCTCATATGAGACTGGAGAACCCCTTACATGGAAGAGTTTCGCCAAGAACTACTTGATCAACGCCAACAAGGATGATGAGTGAAATCTCCGTGGTAATGGCATTCCCTTGGCTTGTTCCAAGCTTGGGGGAGTGCCCGGTATCTTTATCTTTTACCTTTTGTCTTTTAGAAGTCAAGTAGAGTCGTATCATGTCTAGGGAGGTTATTATATGAGATAGGTGTGTGCATTGAGGTCTATCGCCCCCTTGGTAAAGAATTGTATCCGTGCGTGTGGAGTCGTTTATGATGGAATATTAATGAGAAGTTTATCGGTTCCTTTTTGCTGCACTCGGTATTCTCTTCACGCAATCGGCCTTATAGGATGATTCTTATGGGGAGTATTGACCTTATGTCAGGTATGGCTATGAAACTTTATTTAATCTTGGCAAATATAGCTTTGGTCATAACAACAAGCATGATTTTCTTAGAGTATCAATATAGCCAAAACCTTTATGTTATTATGCTTGAAGTGTTATGATGACAAGGAAGACAACTTGATGTGTTATGCTTATTTCAATGTTCATGCTTTATATTGCTTTGCATCTTAGTCATCATCAATTATCTGCTCTCTCAAAACCTTTGCTAGCCTAACTCTGTACTAAGCGGAATTCTGCTTGTGCATCCATACCCTTAAGCCAATACCTTCCATATGAGTCCACCATACCTACCTACTCGTGGTACTCCACTACCACCTCCTAAAGTATATAATTTATGTGTTATCCTTAAATGTTCAAAATCTTTTATTTTGTGCCCCTGCTTTAGCTCATGAGGAAGTAGTAGCTATTCCATGACCTTTTTGAGTTGGACAAGCTTCACCCCGGGATTGCATGTATAATGTGCAAACCCATAATACGAAAAGGAACTGGCATTGAGTGCGCCCGGCTTAAAAATAATATAACAAACAAACCCTCCTTCACGCTTTGTTCATGAGAAATCAGAAAACTTTGGCAGTGATAAACAAAGGAGAATAAGAGGATGTTATCGTCCTCATACGGGAGCCGTTCCTCGAAACTTGTCCAGTTCAAGAAGTAATTGAGTTATCTATTAGCATTCGTTGACGAATCATGCACCTCTCAAAACTTGTTTTCATTCTGTTTGATTTGAGGATAGCACATGAGTTTTCCCTACTACCCTAGAGCAGGGCCTATCTTTTAATTTTAAGTTGAGTAAGTTATTTCTACTTCCCTCTATTTCCCAAAGAGAACAGACGTTTGATGTTGATAAGGATTCATTCATATAAAGCTGCATTAAGATTTGTCATATCATATCCTTGTTGACATTATCATTTGATAAGTAAGTTGTTTGTCATGCCCAGCTAAGGCAAATATCTTCCTTTGTGTTAACACTTTCACTTCTTGCTTATTAACATGTTATTTCAAAAAGCTTCAATTAATCCCATCAAATATAAGAGCAAAAGCTAAAATTATTTGTTGTTCTTTGACCAGAGGACATGTTTGCCATGATATAATGAGCTTCCTTAGTCCTACTTTCGAATATAAGTGTTAACACTCTTTCATAAGAGCCTTATGAGCTGAAGATTGCTGCTGAGGATATTTGAGTTGGTAAAGAGACTATGATGCTTCTTGTCTGTATTCTATTTATCGACACTTCACTCTCTAAACTTGTGGACAGGTTTACCGAGTTCACATTCGCTTGGGGACAAGCGAGGTCTAAGCTTGGGGGTGTTGATACGTCCAAAATGCATCACTATTTTGTATCATAATTCATCTTTATTCATTGATATATTTCACGTTATGATGATGTTCTTATGTTGTTTTGGTCTATTTTACACAGTTTTCAACTTTCCGATACCGGAACAGCAGACGCAGGATTCAGCAGGAAAAAGTGGATGCTGAGTTGCTGAAGAAGAACACCTCCAAATTACCTGAAAATTGACGGGAGGTATTTTTCAGATGAATAACGAAGACACGCAAAAGGGGAGTCGGAGGGGGGCCACAGGGTGCCCAGGCGGCCTGGGGGCGCCCCCCCTGGCCGCGCCGGGGGGCGCCTGGAGCCCCTGGCCCACCTCTGGTCGCCCCCTTTTGCATATATGTTCTCCGTCCCCCGAAAACCCTAGGCACGGGACTTTTTACGGAGTTCCGCTGCCGCTTCGAGGCGGAAACCTACAGAGAAGAAAAGGGCATCTCCGGCGGGCAGATTCTGCCGGGGAGATCACCTCCCGGAAGGGGAGATCGTCGCCATCGTCATCACCATCGTCACGGGCATCATCGAGATCATCATCAACATCATCCCCAACACCAGCACCATCTCCATCTTCATCCAAATCTCATCTTTCCATCGCAACTCGTGTTGTAACTTGTACTACCTATCCTCTCTACTCCATCGGTGTTGATTACTACTTTGTGGTGAATGCTATTGAGTTTTGTTGGAGAAATATTATTATGTCCAGATTGTTTATCACATATTTATCCCCACTGATCATGATCTCTTTTATGTCTTGTGAGTAGTTACCTTAGTTCTTGAGGACATGGGGAAAGTCTTGTTGTTAGTAGTCATATGCTGTTGAAGTAATATGTGTTGTTTGATACTTAAGTTGCGTTGTCATTCTACTAGTGGTGTTGCGTGAGTCGAACACCCAACACTTCGCCTTATTAAGGACCTAGGAGAATACATTGTGTACAAAGAATGCTTATGGTGGGTTGCCGGAGTGACAGAAACCTGAACCCCAGTTCGCACGCTTTTGCATAAGGGAATAATGGATCCTCGATCGTACTGCTATGGTTAGGCTTTTGCCTTAAATTCTATCTTGTATTTGCGGATGCTTGCAAGGTGTTTAATCATAAGAGTGCATTCATCTTAGTCTAGAGAGTGCACTAGCATAGATCCACCCACTCAACACTTATCAACACATATCATAGTATCGATACGGAATATGGCGAAAGCACATGACTACCTATCCCGTGTGTCCTCAAGAACGCATTAGTCTTTATAAGTTCAGTTGCTAGGCATCTCCTTTGCTAAGAAAGGATTGGGCCACTTGTTACTCTCAACACCTTTTACATTACTTGCCTTTACATTCCCGTTGCTTATATCGAGAAAACCCCTAAAAGTTATCTTTCAGTGCTTGCAGTAATTTCTTGCTCAGAATCGCTTATCAATACCTTCTGCTCCTCGTTGGGTTCGACACTCTTACTTATCGAAAACGCTGCAACAGATCCCTTACGGTTGAGGGTCATCACAACACCGGTGCGTGCCTTCGTCTACGATGTGTCCCCGGGCTTGGCAAACCCCCCGCGACGCGTCGTCAACAACATCTTCTTCCGGCGCACCACTACTTCGACACCACGGCGCCCATGCTAACTCGGCGCCCCCCTTGCGTCCGCGGCCCCACGGCGACTTCCTCGACACCGGCTACCCCGACTCGACATCGACCACGGCATTGTTCGCACGGCTACCTCGACTACGGCTACACCACCTACGCTCTCGGCTACATCGACAAACGGCACAAAGAGCTACCGCCTGCTTGAGCAACCTCGTCGGTTTTCGCTCCAGCCACGACTCCGCGATGCATCGACCGTTACGACTATGGGGGGGGGTGTCTGTTGAATTGCCTTCGGATTCTTCTCCAGTCTCACCGTCTGCGTCGCTACCGTTGTGACTGCGGGGGGATGTTGAGTATAAGGATTATTAGAAAGTATAGGATAGACTAGGATTTGGTCCTGCCTTGTCTTGTACTCCAAGTTGGTCTTTGTACTCCTATATATATGCCCACGGGGCTCAAGCAATACAATAAACGATTCCACCAAACCTCTCTCTCCCTTCTAACACTGATCATGGCTCTAGTAGCAGCAGTAGAGCTGACGTGTTCTTTCCCGTGCGAGTGCAGCGCGGTGCACCCATTCGAAGTCGATGCTTCTTGCTGTTGAAAGGAATCGGGAAACAAACAGAGACCAAGCAAATGATTCAAGTGTCTCCAACTTTACTGATGATCTCATTTATATACATGTACAAGGGACGCCTCCCGGAGAGGCGTCTGTTCATAGAATGCGAGACATCCGCTAGCGGTCGCCAAGTTTGGAACCGTCACACGTCGATTCCCTTAAGCATGGATTAATAATAGGATTAATTAAATCCTAACACTCTCCCTAATCTATGCTTGTTAGTGTAAGTATCATCATCTTGAAAAAGCTCCTCCAAAAACCCTGTGGGAAAAATATGAGGAGATAGGTGTTTCATATGTTGCTAAAACTCCTTCAAATCCATTGGGAAAATAAGGAGACAATGATGCAACATATAATGATTATTATCTCTTTTAACTCAATACGAGAAAACTCATAGAGTTTAGAGGACAATAAATATGCCGTATATACTTTCTTAAAAACCCTGGTGGGGAAAACAGAAAGTATAACATATGATCTCATGTTGATATTACCTCATTAAAAATCTTTATGAGAACCTATAAAGTAACTCATAAAGGGAAAAGGAGTATAATATGATGCATTGAACAGGAAAAATTCAGGAAGATACTCCCCCTGATTCTTGCAAAATCCGAAGCCGTCACATACCAATTCCATGAACATATTTCTGAAATGTAAAAGTTGGTGCAGACTTCATGAATAAATCAGTCACATGATTTAACTTGCAAGATATGCAATATAGCAATATTGATTATTACATAACCTGTTTGCATACGGACAACACAAGAAATATTATCATTGAGATAATAGTTGGTGGATGTAGCCATGAGGTCTGTTTGGAAGACTCTTCATGAGAGGGCTACCACACCTAGTAGGAACACTAAGTTTGTCCACGATCTGACAAATTGGGGATCTGATCGATGTATCCAATCATATCGGTGTTCACATTTCTGTGAAACTGAAAACCATGACAAAATGTTTGATGCCTTGGAGATATCGAAAGATATTCTTGAGTACCAACCAATTGTGTTTGGTGGATCCAATGGCATTATGAAACGTTGAGTCCCAATATCTCATTTCCATCATCTCTTGGTCTAAATAGGTCTTTCTCTACGTCTAGAGAATGAACTACCATGAGAGTTATGGATGGATAAGATTTTTCCACAATGAATTCCTCCAATATATTTTGGATATCGACAACATAGTATACCATAATGTATGAATGAAGGTGCTCAAGTTATAGTAACGAGCGGTATTTTGGTTCATCCAAATCCTTCATTTTAAACTCCGCCATTTAGATGATTACATGTGTTGTCATTGCAAACACACAAACATGGATAATCATCATTGTAGAAGTAATCCTTGTGTATAAGGATCTCACTACGTCGGTTGTGCCATATGTACCGACAATAATAAGTCTTGTGGTGACTTACTGATTTTACACAATGTATGTTGCATTTTGTATTTCGATTCAGAATTGAGATTCCATCGAAAATCAATCATATATGTCTGAATCTAGTGATCCACATGGATATGTGATCACTACATCTATCAACTGCAGAGATAGATGATTTTGTACTGCCAATGATATAAGTTATCGGAAAGAGATTCGACCTCTGAAGAATAGTTGGGTATCTGCATGAACCCTTGTGCTACAATACTTGCTCTTTGTTTCACCACCTCATTGTTCTCAATTCTGTTTCCAGAAGAAAACTGGTGTAGGTATTGCTTATGAATACCTTTCCATTATTGAGCAAGATGATTTCTACCTAGATTATACCCTTTGCTTGAGTTTAGTCCGAGTGTTGTTCACACTTTGCCATGGCCATGGTCTTTGGATCTGAATCATTTGGAAGGCTTTTGCAATCTAGTTGAGAAATGTATGTCGACAATTGTAGACTTCCGGTTATATGATTCTCCGGAATCTATAAATTAATATATAGTTGATGGAAATATCGTTACCCATGGTGACTGCTCGCGATTTCCCAATGCGATTGAGTCGAGTATTCCGATGTCCCGGTCATTATGTATATAAACAGAGACCAAGCAAATGATTCAAGTGTCTCCAACTTTACTGATGATCTCATTTATATACATGTACAAGGGACGCCTCCCGGAGAGGCGTCTGTTCATAGAATGCGGGACATCCGCTAGCGGTCACCAAGTTTGGAACCGTCACACGTCGGTTCCCTTAAGCATGGATTAATAATAGGATTAATTAAATCCTCACACTTGCCATACCTTTGTGCAGAATGGACAATTCCAGACGAGATGCACCGAAGTTTCCAAGTTCCTCACACATAGTGGTTAAGAAGTACAGTACTAGCTGTTTGGACAGCCCCTCTGTTGCAAACGATCGTTACAGCAAAGTCTGTCATGATGCAGCAGACAAAAGAAGATTTTTATTTTGCCGGCCGCCCAAACCTTCCCGATCATACTCTCTTGAAACCCGTTAGCCCGGCGGTGGGGAATTATAGTTTGTGGGTCAAGCTAGTGGAGTAACCGAGTAAGCGCCGCTGCTGTCATTGTTCCACCTGATAGAATCGGCTACATTTTCACTGAGAACGATGCTGACGGTGTTGCCATGGCGCATGTCGTGCACCCGCTGACCATTTGGCAAGTCCTGTTTTTCCGTCGTAAAGAAGCTAGCCGTCTTCCCACCTCCGATGGATACTGACGTGGCCCTGGCGAACAGCAGCATATCTGACTCGTCGCAGGCGTTGCTGCCACGCGATCCAGAACCATATCAGTATTAACGCACGACTTTAGTTACCATTAAAAATGACCAAGGGCTTGTGCTGATAACACGAGCTGAGAATTTGCTTTACCATTACATACATTGTGTTCGACGCACAAATTTTGATACCAGTAATATGAGTTTATGGCCTTGTATAAAAAATGAATAGGCAAGGCAGAAGAGATTTGGCCAAAATTTTAATACTGCACTTGACTTCTCAAAGTTCAATAATTCCAACAGTGATAATCAGACAGCATACAACTAGGCAAGGCAGAAGAGATTTCCCAGTTCCGCCAGACAAAGTATATGCCAAGTCTTTAGTTAGGGTTACATGTAGAGGAATACAAGAGTGCAGAGGGGAAATAAGCACGGCAATTCATCCACCCAAGTTCACCTTTGTCACAAAATAAGCACCAATCAACAGCGGTGGAGACAAAAATCCAGCGTAAGTCACAAAATTGGCAGACGATGCAGCACCAACAACTACTCCAATTTGCCAATCTTCTTTGCATGACACATAAGCAGTGCACAAGCATTTCCTTTGCCACCTTACAAACGGCAAACTAGGCTTGAGCTTATTTTTATCTCTACTTCCCTTAAGAAGTGCTTGACCTCGTGATTGCTTCACCAGTCTCTTCGGGAAATATGGTCGTCGCTGTCTACATATGTAATAGACCGGTTGATTTGCTAAGTCAAGACCTATGGCCACAAGAACAAGCTGCATCTCACTTCCGCATACATGTAACGGGCCGATGCGCTATCCCGGCAGGGGTGGAACATGAAGATTAGTGGTGGTGTTATGTACAATGGTATGTACAACTCCTGCGCAGGACTTCAAATCTCGAAACCGCCATTTAATTGCACAGATAAAGACGGCCTTCCAATGTTATTTAGAGGTGTTTCCAACGTGACTACTACTCCAGAACTGCCCACTTGACCATTCCACTTTGACCGTCCAATCTGCCATATATAGGTACAGTTAGAGCGAATGTATAATCAAAGTTACAATTAAACTGTGGTAGTAGAAAAGAATCGAGCAGATGCCTTGTTTCAATGAGGAAAACTTACAGAAAGAGCAGTAAAAGCTGAGGGATTTCTTGAGCAGGATAAACCACACATCACATTTAGTTCCTCCTTTAATGAATGGATGACCTCTGCACGTACCCCAGGATCACTTCCTCCAAATGTAGGGCATACACTGTATAGTAGAATGCCATGAAGAGTGTTAACAAAAACAAAAAAACAAGGATGAACAAAACAAAAGTAACAACACAGCACAGAGGGGAAAAAAATAGTCTAACAACACAAGAGGATGTAAGTTGATCAATGGCATCTGCTTAGCAGTCTCCTGGTCACTCGAGGGTAACGTTAAGAAAAACAGCACTGTCCACCCAGAGGCCCATAGTTTTAGTACTAAAATGAGCCAGCAATGCAAAAGCAAACATTTAACAAAATCCCTTAAAAGCCAATACCATCAAAAGAATTTCTCATGTTCCACAAGATTAATGCATACAAAAAAGAAGCAGCACATAATTATTCTATGTAGTGAGAAAAATAACAATAGAAGATTCCAGCCTATCAGAAGTTCAAAACTTTGATCATTAGCAATGGAAGATTCTGATCTATCCTAGCTATTCATCTATCAAAAAGGAACGCAATGCTGCATAAAAACAAATTAGCTGCAACGAAACGTGCTTTTAGAATCATATCAACACATCTAAGATACTAGTGGACATTGCAAAACAATTGTCATTCACATTCTACTCATTTGATCATATAATATAGGGCAAGATGTAACAACAGAAGGCTCCACAATTATCCAAATGCTTTCAGTGAATTACCTGACTTGTATGCTGGGCCTCACCATAAGACCAGATCTTTTATATGCTAAGGCTTGAGTAACTCCAAGTGAAAGAGATTTGTCAGGCCATTGAAACATAGGAGTGAACCTTGTGCCTCGCTTGTTCTTGAATAAGGAAGAAAAAAAGAAGAGTGAGCATGAAGGTTACCAAAGGTAAAATTTGTGCTAACTAATATTGAAAAAATGCAATGCAAGAGAATTAAGAGCGAGTCACGTTGGTTCTTAAGAACATGAAAAGGTAACTGTAACAGAATAGACCATAAATATTTTTCTTGTGTCGCAAGAAATGAAACTAGAAAGATAAGACGAATACGGTAATGTGTAAATCTATGCGCAGCTCCCTGTATGATAAAATGTCATCAGACCACATCTGACATAGATATTGTTTTTGCAAACAAACCACTGTGTTATCAATTAATTATTACAGCAGAATTCCAATCAGACACTGGTCAAATGCTTAGAACTTATAACTTTGCTCTACATATAACTAGCAGAAATTTATTGTCCACAATGGCAGCAGAAATGCAATCTTCAAGGAGAAGCTCACAGCCCATGGGCATCGACTTACAGAAAACAGTACATTTTGATGATACAAATGACCTTTAGGGAACTAAGTTGGAAACACTAACCTTGCAAGAGAAGCTCATTCTTGTTTCTCCTGGGAATTTCCCGTGAGCTTGAAGCAACCCACCGAACAATGGAACAAAACCACTCGCTGTTATGCCTTCTCCAGCAACGTACGTTACTTGCCCATTAGGGAACTGTAGATCCATAAAGGACTGTAACAAAAAAGTGTCATTCTATTAGATAAAACAAACTTATAACAATAAATATCCCAACTAAGTTACGCTTGTTAATAATTTTAAAAGCATGGTTAGCATTGTGAATGGCGTAGATATTTTATAGAATGCAAGACTCCTCACCAATTCTACTGGATAACCAATGGAATAAAGATTCAACGAAGTCAACTGGACAGGCTTTTCTAGCAAATAACAAGAAAATGTGCAATCCCCACTAATCAAAGAACCACGGCAGCATATATGATTCATCCCGCTACTATAATGCAAAGAAAGCACATCAGAAAGCCCAAACAGTGCCGATTTCTAGCTCGAACACATCACAGCATATGAGAATAACTGCAGTACGCAGAAACTTCAATAAACAGCATGCTCATACTTACGCAAGCTACTGGGTTAAGACACATCATCGACATCATCAGCCATCTTCTCTGTTTCGACCAAATAGCTGGACAGAGGGAATGCACTCCATTCTGCATATGAATCAACCCCTTTTCAGTAAAGATCCAGGATATATAATACGAAGTAGCATATAAGAAAATGAAGGGACCATGAATTTCCATAAAACAAAAGCCTGTATTGAATACTCAATGAATGGGTATAACATATTGGGAGAAGGCAACATAAAGGATATGAGTACCTTGCGATCATAGCCATACCACAGCAGATGCTGCTTTGACAGATGAACAGGCAATAGGAGTGTAGAGTCCCGAACAAATAGTAAAGGCCCCAACTGAACAAGGTAAAGGGGCGAAGTATCGTTTCCAGAAGTTGAACCGCTGCGTGATGCCTCTAGCCTCCACAGGTCTCCACGTGCAACAACAGAACTCTCAATATCATTGTTCCTGGTGTTGTATGTCGCTGACATATTTACGGTACCCTGAATGTTCATCAAGAGAAGAGCAAAGTATTATGTTGTGTCATGCCTGTAAAGACGGCTTGGCTCTAAACAAACAGAGGGATAATAAGATTCACATAATCCCAGCAATTGGAGTTCGTCAAAATTCTAAGGTTTAGCTTACATATTCTAGATACTTCAGGGACAATAAGATTCACATAATCCCAACAATTCAAGTCCATCAAAATTCCTAAGGTTTAGCTTGCATATTCTAGACACTTCAGGGACAATAAGATTCACATAATCCCAACAATTCAAGTCCATCAAAATTCCTAAGGTTTAGCTTACATATTCTAGACACTTCAGGGATAATAAGATTGTGGTTCTAAGATTTTAGTACTTTCAATGGGAGTAAAGCCTGAATTAAGGCTGTGAGATGCAAACATACTGAAACCCACAATAGAACTAGGAGTAGTTAGTGGTTGAATCGTACCTTGGACTTCTTAAAGTTTCCAAGGGTTCCGATTTCGCAGCCATATCCGTCATCGTCCTCATCAAGGTCGTCCCCGCTTCTGACACCACTGACAGTCGACGCGGCAGCGCTTCCCGTCGCCGCGGCCGCAGCGGCGGCGGCCGCCTCGAGAGGGCATCTATCGGCGGCCCTCTCCGAGGAGAGGCCGACGGCCCCGTCCGCAGAAGGCGGCGGGTGCAGCTTGCGGCGGCGGATCTGGGCGCCCCGGAAGGGCACGGGCAGCTGGCGCACGGCGTGCTGCACGGCCCCGCCGACGGACGTGCCAATCTCGACGCCGGCCTGGCCGAGCCTGCCGCCGATGTCGATGACGGAGGCGACGGCGGCGGTGGGGAAGAAGTCCTTCCCGCCCGCGGCCCCCCGCGCGGCGCCGAAGGGCACGACGGGGAGGTCGATCTCGAAGGGCATGAGCTTGTGCGAGACGGGCGGCCACGGGAACTGCGGCGGCGCCTGCAGCAGGCCCGTGAAGCCCTGCGCGAGGCGGTCGGCGATGTCCTGGCCGTGGCGCTGCACCCCCTCCCACGCCTCGAAGGAGATCTCCATGCGCGCGGGGGCTCTGATTCCGGGCGCGGCCGAAGCGGACGATGGAATCGGGCAGGCGAGGAGGGGCGGAGGCGGGGGC
>LR738711.1:713355252-713407124 GCA_902687465.1 Secale cereale
GAGGCGGGCGGGCGACGCCGACGCGTTGATAATAATAGTGGGGCTAGTGGTGAGGGTGGGGAGGGGGAGGGGAAAATGGGGCTTGACCTGGTCGACGTGGATCCACGGGCGCGAGGGGGTCACTGGCAGCGATTCGGCCGCGTGGCCCCGGCGCCGCTTCGGCTCACCGCGCCGGAGCGGATAAGAACGGCCGGCGCCCCGCGACAACCTAACGCCGGGGCGCGCACGCCGACCTGCTTATTCGCCGCTCGGTTTCACTTTCACCTACCTCCGTTGCTTTTTTTGTGATGAGAGGATAACAGCAATCTGCTTGGGGAATTTGGTCGGTTTTTGTTTGGTTTGGCTCGGTTGGCGTGTTGGGTTAGGAATGGAATGCCACCGGACTCGCTGGGCTTGGGCAGAAATGTTGGTGCTGTCCCCCCCGCGTACCGTGCGGTGCAAGCATGCACGCATGCACGCGCGTTGTCTTTCCTGAGTTAGGACGGCGCGCTCTCGTTGTCTCCCCGGATTTGTACCGGTGACGCCGTGCCGTGTACTGCGGCCACGTACCCGGAGTGGCAGTTCCTCGTGGAGACGCAGGACGGTTTTTTGCTTATGCGTCGGGATCTTAAGAGGACGAGCCATGAAAGCATGCACGACGATGGAGCGGCAGCTACGAAGTTTGGTCATTACAGCCCGCGCGATCCATGCTGTTGGTTCAGCGTTGCTTTTGCTGCCGCGGAAATGCAAATCAGAGCAACTGCTTCCGCATGCAGTTAAGTGCAATGTAAGCAGAATCTTAGGGCATGTTCAATGCAAGGCGCCTAAACAGACGCTACCGCAATAATAATAATAAAAAATTTATATGTAGCGCACGTATGGAGTCCCATCGTCCAACGCATGTAGGTATGCGCTTGCCGTTCCGTCAACTGAGTTTGTGTGGAGAAAAGAACGGAGCGCTCGGTGCCTCGGCTGGCATCGATGCCACATATTTTCCTTTGATCGACCGGGATTCTGGGGTAACCGTAGGAAAATCAATCCTAGCGTTCTTTCTTAGCGCCCGCGTTGGTGGTGCCCTTAGTATGAGCTACTTACTTCCTCTGTATCTAAATTTGATTTAAGGGAAACCTTTAACAACGGCGCGCCGGCCCAACGATTAGCACGTCACACGCGCATCATGAGATCCAATCTCATCGTGCGTTCTGAGACTACTCCCCCCTCCCCTCTCTCTCGTCTTCCCGGCTTCAGATCGAGAATCCAATGAAACCAGTCCCCGCTCAACCCGGCCCTCCCTCCTCTGACTCCACGCCGGCAAGCCGCCGCCACCGCTGAACGACGCCCTCGCCTTGGCTACGCACCGGCGAGCCGGCCCCGCCCCATAGCTCCGCCGCTGCAAGCTCTTATCCGTGCTCCAGGCTACCAAGGCATGCCACGAAGCGTGATACCCATACACTACACCGGCGAGGCTGATGGCGATGTCGCGAACGGCCACCACCCCGCCGTTGTTATCCTTGCACTGCATCCCTCCAGAGCATGTACGTCGTCGGGGACGACCAATGCTGCAACCGGCCACCGCAGAAGCTACCACTAGCGACGATAAAAGCTACAACCGTAGATGACAGAAGCTGCAACCAGTAGTACGTGACTGAAGAAAGCTACAACCGGCCATGAAAAAAGCTTCAATCGAAAAGGCGACGGGACATGCGGCGGACCACTGGGCGACCAGCGATAGCTGTGGCCGGCGTTGGTAAAAGATGCAAATGGCAACTCTATAAGCTTCGACCGATGACGGAGAAAGCTGCAACGCCAATCGAGGATGCCACAACGACGAGTGGCCATTTTTTTCGACTAGCACAGGGTGCTACTGCGGCCAGGGGCGGATCTGGGCCCCAGGCCCCCAGGGCCCAGGCCCGGGGCGTGGCTATTTTTTAGTTATTACCTAGCTATACTTTTGAATGGGCCCGGGGCTTAGCTCAACACATAGTCAGGGCCCAGGCCAGCCTCTCCATCTTCGCACTTGCACACATCCCAGGTCGCCCACGCACACCCACGCGAGCAGGAACTACACGCGAGTTCCAGTGCGCAGCCGCCGCCGCCCGTCGGTGATTCCCCTCCACTCCGGCGCTCCCCGGTCGTCCCAGGTCCCTCCATCGCTCGCATGCTCGCCCGCTGACCCGCTCGACCGCTCGCCGGCTCTCTCTGCACACCAGCTCTGCTTCGGGCTCCGGCCTCCCTTGCTCTCGTCTCCGCATGTCCGCCACACCCAGCCGCACTGCCGGCCTCAGGACTGGCCGGACCCGAACTTGCTGCACCACCGTGTATCCCCGGACTAGTTTGGTAATATGTGGATGTGCATTGTCCTACTGCCTTGCTGCTGTTCTTAAAATTTGTAGATTGAACATTTTTAGATCTGCTTACATTTGCTTACTATAATGTGTGGATTTGCATTTACCACTGCACTACTGCTTATCGTTGTTGATGTTGTCAAACATTCAGTTTCACTTGAATTATATTCGAATGTGAATGTTGATGTTGCTTCTGTTAATATTAATTTTATTTCATTTTGTAGAACTGAAAGATGAAGATATATTTTTCATCCGTGGCCGCTATGGAAATGTCTACACTCAGAGATATTTTTGGTACAATTGAGCCATATTTGAGGTATTCTTTTGAGGTAGATATGGCCTGATGGACCTTAAGTTTTCCTCTCATGACGATTTTTGTTTTAGGCCCGGGGCTTGCTCGAATGCTGGATCCGCCACTGACTGCGGCTTGCACACGGAGCTGGAACCCGCGCCATGGGGTGCTGCAATCATCGGTGCGTGGAGCGGCGACCGGCGTTGCCGGATGCTGCAACCATAGATACGCAGCGCTAGAAGCGGCGCCGCCGGATGATACAACCGTAGGTGCACAGAGCTGGGACCGGCAACTACAAATGCTACAACCAGGCGCTGCTACAAGCCGGCCGGTCATGCCATGGCGACCAGCAAGGGCAGTTGCAATGACCGTGTGCCATGAGGTCGGCCAGTAGATGTTACAAATGGTGACCATCGGAACTACCATCGACAACCAGCGGTTCGGCGAGCGGCGGACCGTGCTGCTGTGAAACTCGATGTCGAGTAGATCGGCACGATCAGGGCAATTGCCGGCGAGGGCGGCCGACGGCTTAGGTGCAACACGTCGGCGCCGCGCGAGAGTTGCAGGGGCACTTCACAGGTCGCCGTCCTAGGAAACATGGGAAGACGTGTGGGGGAGAGTTGTGCGTGAGCAGTTGAGAAGAAGGTGGATGTGTCTTCTTTTTCTTTTTCATGTGCGCGTGCGAGATGCGGGCTGAGAGACAATCATAACTGAAAAGGAGACAGATCCAACGTCTACGGATGGATGAATCCAACGGACACAGGCAGACCGGCGAAACGACTCGGCCGATCGACCGGCGCAGATCAGTGCCCTAAATCTAATCGAACCGCAAAAACGTTTTGTATTTTTTTTCGATAAAGAGGAAGCATTTAAACAGTATGTGCTCTGCGTTGAAGCAACATGTGCTCCGATGATTTTTCTTTTTTACTATAATTATCCTTTAATCTGCAAGCGTCTAGATAAGCGTCTACTAACATCAAACATGCTCTAAGGCGACGCGATGCGGCTAGCAATATCATAATCTTGCTTTTGCGCTGCTGTTGATCAACACCGGAGTCTCAGAAGAACGTAATATCGACGGAAGATAATTGATGTTATTGTTAATCGTGCGACAGACGTTGACGAGTTCGGTGGCTGGTTGTTTTTGGTAGAGCCAAATGAGCTTACGGAACGCGGCACCTAACGCATAAACAAAGGTCGATGTCTGACGGCAATGAGTAGTTGTGATAACACTAAATAATTTGCTAATGCGATGGTGATTACACATCTAAGACAAATGATGGATCGCGACCGAATGTTAAAGCTTGGCCGCTTTCTCTCCTCTTTGCGCAATGTAGCACATTGTCCCTGTTATTACAAGAAAGTGACTTGTTGATAGTGTTTAGTGAATAGTAGGTGGTAGTTGACGATGGTTTGAGGAACACAATTCATCAGACCTGACAGTCACGGCCAGTCGTGCACGTGGTGGGAAAATAATATTGCACGTCCAAGTGTTCACGTAAGAAGTGAAACGCACATAAAATACCGTAAGTATACAAGTTACAGTATTCGGCCGGCAAATACCATGCACGCTCTGGTAAGCTCGAATTCAGGCACGAGCTGGCCTTTGCGGGGAGTTCAAATTCGGAAACAAGTCCGGATGGAAATGTCGCTGTTGTTCCAGAACGAGCGATGTTGGGATAGGGACCCGTGAGGACGTGAATCTCTCACGCGCTCCGTTGATGGCAGCGAGTTGCCGACTGCGAATCTGTGATGCGTGATGCTTACCTTGCGGGCCCTTCCTCTGTCAGGAACAGGAGCCACAGAACGTATCGGGGATATTTTCACGGTCTATGACGAAGGGCAATAGATGGGATATTTAAGGGTGGATGACAAAGCATGATACAGTAGACAAGACCATCGTATATGCACCATTCAGTATGGATGGTGAGCTTTCTCAAAAACAGTGAAGACCATCGTATATGCCTCAGTGTTGTGGAGCGCGGACAAGAGCAAACCGCCGAGGCATGGGGAAGAGCGAACTGTGATTCTCTAGCTAGAACAACTCTAGCAGAGTCGTCGTATGGCCCGAATCATCAATACAACGATTTTACTCGAAAACTCAACTTTAGCAGAACTGTCATGGAGTTTCTGATCGACATAATTTATAGAGTTCGCTTCATAAATGAGAACGCGGCCTCCACATTTGGAGGCTAGAATGGTTAGTATGATGCTTGCTCCAAACCCACCATCGACGCGGGGTGGAAGTTCCAGCTTCTTCCTCCTTGCATCACGCGCGGGATTTGTAGCAGACATGCTTCCCATGCACCAGCGCCGAAGGGCACTCGGCCATTAATGCCACTTCATCTGATTTCCGTGGCCGGCCCATTCACTGTTAGCCACTTGATATCGGCCCTGTTTGTTTCGGATTCTGGGATTAGATTCAACTTTGCTAGTGAAGCCGAATTTGGAATCCGAAACAAGTAGCTATTTGGATCAGCTTTGCCAGTGAAGCTGAATCTGGATTTGTGCCATTTTAGTGCAATTTCCTAAAGTACCTCAAAGTGTACTTCGGTGGTGAAGCTGATTCGCAGAATCAGCTTCGCCACTGAAGCAAATCCACATGTGATTAAAATCCAAGCGAAGTTGAAACAAACAGGGACGATATCATCTCCTGACTTGTGTGTGAGCGGGCCGGGAGGAATCGTGTGACTTGTCGTGGCAGTCTGAGCAATCTGGATGTGGCGAACAGGACGGAACCGAGTTTCTCACCAACAACCAGGAGGTGTGCGAGCCGCCCTTTGATCGTCCACCATCGGTGGAAGCTCTTTCTTCATCGTCAAATTCATCCCTTGCCATATCGTATTATGGTCACTTGATTGAGAACATAAAGTTGTTCATGTTGGAGCGGGAGTTTAATTGGTTAAGATAGCTCGCTAATAAAATAGGGTTTCTCATTATATTGCTAATTACGCTCGTATGGTTCGCAATCCCCCTTGTTGGTTACAACGATGTCCCTTTTCATTCTAGATCTTGTATCAGCAGACTATAACCTCTATTACTTTGGAATAAAACTCCTTTATCCCCACAAAAAATGCACTCGTGTTGTTTTTGTTGTTGTTTTCTTCCGTAAGCCAAACCAGTGAACAAGAAACTACAAGATAAAATTGCAACAGCTAAACGAGATACCCTCCAGTACTCACCTCTCCGACAACAGCACTAGAAAAGAACTTGATGTCTACTATTTATATTGTTGTAGATTTTGTTGGGCCTCCAAGTGCAAAATTATGTAGGATAACAATAAATTTCTCCAAGTGGATGTTAAAAGTGCCCCCCTATGAATCCGCCGAAGGTATGGGATGATTGCATTCTCCTCTCAAACAATCCTCCAAATAGTATATTGTGTTCCAGTACCGATAAATGGTTGAGTGGACATGCCATCACGCGCGGGTGATATCCATACCGCACGACGCCGCGAGATTCGTGCAGCATTAATACGCTTCCGATGTATAATCAGTTCACTTATTCGTATAGCACTTAGTATTCATGCATGTATTCTCGTTGACACATCCTGTGTATGGGCCACAAGGCAGCACAAGCATTTAAATTGCTGGCGAGCGTCCAGGACGGCAGCGCCAACGGCTAGCTCCACGACGCTCCCCCGCGGCCTTTTTAAATTGTCTCGGCCCTTGTAGTTTCACATCCCGCTCACGTTTTCATATCAGCTCTCTTCCCTTCTGTCGAGCAAGCATGTGTTCATCCAAGTCCGAGCTTAGCTCCGCCCCCCTGCATCACACCACTGCTCCACCCTGATGCCACCGCTGCAGCTGATCCGTTGTCCGGATTGCAATGCCAGCAACGTGCTCTGGTTTCTCTCTGGAACGGTAGAGAACCAAGGGAGGCATTTCTACAAATGCGAACGCCATGGAGTGAGTATTTCGAGATTCTTTCCGTCCATCTCCCGCAACTCCTCCTCTCAAACCAAGTTTGTTTTGTGTTTTTTCAGTTTGGTGAATGCAGGTTTTGGAAGTGGGAGAACAAGTATATACAGTACTTCAGCACTCGCTGGGGTCATCTACTCTCCCACACATCCGTGTATCGGCATGTAACCATGCTTGAGCAGAATCAGGCATGGTTGAAGAACATTTTCATCTTGGGCGTCCTGAACATGGTGCTAATGGCCATATGCTGCATGCACAAGGTCTGAAGCATCGTGTTGTTATCGCTGAGACCTGCAAGTAGAAGTTCTGAAAGCTACTGCCCCCAAGATGTAGTTCCAGCATTTGTACTGGATTCAACAGTTCCAGCATTTGTACTGGATCCGGTAGTTATAGCTTTAGTACTAGATTAGATGTAGTTCCTTGTAGATTCAGTAGTTCTCTCTTATGCATTTAGTTGCATCACGTATGTACCGTGTCTGTATGCCAGTTTAGATGCATAAAACGGTCATTGTTTGAGAACATGTTGTTATTAAGACAGATGGTTCGCGTCAAAGGACACAAATGGACTAAACCCAAAATCATGCAGCGCACCCACCTCATGCAGTGCACGGACAATAATTCGTCGCTCCGGCAGCACAATAAATACGCATCAGACGAATGAATGCCCCAGCTGCCCCTGCAGAACGTAAATCCACCCAGCACCCAATTGATGAGGTAATCAAGTTTTGTACACCTTTTTTTTTCCAATTCCTTGTGATTATCATTGCACATGCATTAACTAGTTTGTGCGGCTTGTTGATCACACAGGGCGCCATCATCGCGGAGCGCCACGAGATTCTCGTAAAACTCGTTCAAATGAAAGACAACCTGGCAGCCCTCCCGACGAACATCAACGGCATAGTTAATGCATGGGCAATGGAGTAGTGCCGCCCAGTCTCAATTAGTTGTTCTGATGTTTAAAATAATGTGGATGTACTCTTTGAAAGTCTCTACTGTAAGATGATGTATCCAGTTTAATCTCAGTCAAAGTCACGCCCATTTGGTCAGCAGCCCATGTTCTGACTACCGTGCAACGCCATCACGCTAGCCCCGTGCCTACCGGCGAGCTAGTCACGTATAGAATAGTGCAGCAGATCGCGTCAATACTTCCACCACTATAGACGAATCCACGTGCACGATCTTGACGTTTCATCGAGTTGACTTTTCCTAACGAACGAGATTTCCAGTGGATGAATCATGATTCGCAACTATGTGTTTGCTGCCACAAAGACTTTTTTGTGGGAGTTGTGCAAATGGAAAGAACAAATCAGAAGTTTGGAGCGCCAAAACTCGTGCAAAAAACACAAAATAACCATGAAGAAAACACATCGAATTTTATAAACGTCATTGTAAGTAGATGACTTCTGTTTTCATGAGCGAGTAGTTGTGCACTGAGTTCACCGGATGACCACTCCAATCACGCCAACCACGCACCCAGAAACATTAATTCCTAGGACGGGGAGCTGACTCGCTCGCGTATTGATACGAAACTTAAATGCGACATGGGCCACACAACGCGGCGTATAACAAGACGTATTATCATCGTTGTGAATCATGCAGCCTCGTATTGCCAGGCTGCCTATTAAATGTAGGAATCATGATGCGCGGGCGGACGGACTGGATATCGGCGGCGCGTGGACGCATGTCCCAAAAATCCGCGTCCGTTCTAGTACACCTAATACAATTATCAGTTGTACAAGTGCACTAGTTGGACGAACGGATTGACAAGTTTGATGATAAATGATTAATATATTTTTGTGTTTTCTGAAAAATTAAAGTAATGAGATAACCAGATGGAAATGCGACTGGAACGAGGTTGCAATGAAGGGTAACAAAGCCTAAGGTACGAAGGTTCACTAGCGTCAACTCCCAATATGGCAAATTCATTAAAATGCATGATACAACCTCACAAATTTACTTTCAAATGGATCAATTTTGGAAGAGATCTCATAGATGTATAAATAGCAAACCACCTCATAGTTTAGTTTCTTCTAATCTTAAACTACCCCTGAGATTACAGTATGAAAATACCATATCGCTCATCTCCTTCGACATAGAAGTATTGTTGGTCCTATATGACTTTACTATTGCTAGCATCTTGTGTTTATCTTTTCGTCTATCAAACTATGGGTGTTGGTTGTGTGCGTCTTAACTATGCCGAGGTCGGGTGATGCTCATCATACTTTGTTTTTGCTCGATGCTATATTTTAAGCTAACAAAAGTGCCCCTTATCGAAGAAAATAAAACATAATAAGGGTGAGTGTATACTCATGTATACGAGCCTCAGTGTTAGTACCATGTTTCTAAAAAAAATGTTACATCACCACCCATTGAAGGACTCAAAGGTAAGTACAAACTACACACAACACCTTCTAGTTGATAAGGGCATCTCCAACGTTGACCAACAAATTCTCTTCCGCGTCTGTCAGCGGACAAGGGGGACCAGTCCGCGGAATCGGATGCGGGAGCCAGCCATCCAATGGTGCCCGCATACGTTTCAACAATTGTTTGAACCGACCGGACACAATTCATGCAAACACGGCGGATTTTCATATAAACATGATGAAATTCATAGAATTTTGGACAATTTTCAACTAAACCATACACTAAACCTAATCTAAATGATCGTCGGCGCCCGTTCCCTATGTCCGGGCATGAGCCCTAGAAAATGAAGCTCCAGCTCCTGCCTTCGTCTTCTCTAGTTCCGCCTCAGCGCTCTCCAGCTCCGCAACCATGAGCCCCGGGAAGTGGAGATGTCCGCCTCCACGTTGTCGCCAATCGACTAATTAGACAACGATGTTGAGCCCACCAAGCTTGAATTTAACGGGAAGGAAGGACGTGGCCTTCTTGGGACCCGAGCAACGTCGACATACCATGCACTATTGTTCCTCGCCGTCGGAGGCACCGCGGGCGTGGCTGCTTCATGGTCGTGGAAACGGGGCGCGACTTTGGAGGAGCTGGTGATGTCCTCCTCCTCGTCGCTCTTGCCGAACACCTCATCCGCCGCCTCGTCCATCTCCTTGTATGCAACCTCTAATTTCTTTGATGGAGGTGGTACTGCCAATGGTCGCGACAGATGTCACGGGCGGAGCGATACCACGTCCACGTTTGGCGTGCTGGCTGCGCCGGTGGCGAGTTGCTCCTCCACACGCTGGTTCTTGTTGAGGAGGCTGAGGTTGTAGGCCTGGTGGGCCTATGCCTGCTGAAACTTGGCCTCTCGCTCCTCCCGCACCATGTACGTGTAATGGACACGAGCCTCGCCGATGGCGATGCCGACATGCACCAACGATGAGGGTGGCGTCGACTCGTCATCCATTGATGCATCGTCATCCGACAAAAGGGTGTCCCAGAGGGCTTTGGAGTGTGGGGAGGCCGGACGGGTGTGGTAAGGAGAGGAGAAAGCGACCGGAGGAGGATGACTACAACAATGTCTATTGTTCAAGTTTATATAGCGGGCGGATGGCAATGGGCCGCGGCGGTGTGCTTGATGGCAGGTAGCAGACCAACATACAAGTGGCGCCGGAGTAGGTTCCTCGGCAACTACAAATCATTAATGTAGGACGACGGGCCGGTGGGGTCGATTGAACGCAAGGCAATCACGTGCACAAGGAAGTGACGCGGCCGGCGCCCTCGGCCGGTGCGCTGCTTCAATGCCGACAACAGTGGGAGGTCACACCCATTTTGACCGAGCATGAACGTGGCAATGACGCTTTGGAGCGGCACTGACTATTTCAGACAGGAATAGTGCATGGGCAGGGGAGGCGGGTAATGGTGGACCACAACAGTCAAAAGCGGACGGGATAGTGGTCCAGACAACCACAATTCCCCCTAGTTTGTCTTCAGTTTACGAAAAACAAGTGCGTCTTGACCGATATAGTTGGGAAACGTTGCATGGACAACAACAAAATTTCTACGCACACGCAATGATCTATCCATGGAGATGCATAACAACGAGGGGGAGAGTGTGTCTACGTACCCTCGTAGACCGTAAGCGGAAGCGTTTCACAACACGGTTGATGTAGTTCTTCGCACTTCAACCGATCAAGTACCGAACACACGTCACCTCCGCGTTCTGCACACGTTCAGCTCGGTGATGTCCCTCGCCTTCTTGATCCAGCAAGACGTCGAGGTAGTAGATGAGTTCCATCAGCACAACGGCGTGGTGACGGTGATGGTGAAGTGATCTTCGCAGGGCTTCGCCTAAGCACTACAAAAATATGTCCGAGGATGTAAATGGTGGAGGGGGGCACCGCACACAGCTATGCAATTGTCTGGGGTGTGCTAGGGCGCCCCCCACATATATATTGGTGGGAGGGGAAGGGAGGAGGTGTAATGCCCTGGATGCGGTTATAGCTCCTACATGTCGAGGCACGACTTAGAGTCATAACCGCATTCTGGAATGGTCTCAAGCATGGTATATTTACACAACCCATGTAATGAGTAGGAAGAAAGAGAGTTTAATAGTTGGCTTACACTCGCCATGTCACACAATTAATACAATAAACATACATTCATCCAGAGAACACAGAGTCCGACTATGGACGAATTCAAACAAAGAAAAAGATACCACACAGGCTAATCCCGATCGGCCCTAGTAGGAACAACTACTGATCGTCGGGGTAGGTCATGTACATACGCTCACGCTCTTCATCGAACTCCCACCGAAGCTCTTGCACGTCTCCTGCGTTAAACTCTGATGTACCTCCATTTGCTTGTGTAGTAACTGTGAGTCACGAGGACCCATCAATCTTGTTCCCGGGTATTGAAAGCACATTTGCTCCCTGGGTGGTTTTGGTAATTAATGACAACATACTTTGTGGTTGGACTAATGCTTTTATCAAGTATGTTTCAGGAAACCCAATCACATTGGTATGGCAAGATGATTGAAGAAGTGGACCCCTCAAGTGCTAAGACAAGCATTGGCAAAAGCTCAAGACTCCATTTTTGGTTTAGTGATCAAAGATCACATTGAGTCCATAGGAAAAGCCAATACTATCAAAAGGGGATGAGGTTGTGTTGATGATCTGGTTGCTCAAGTGCTTGGTGATCTAACTCCCTCAACTATCAGCACTATTCACTACTTAACACACACACCCATAAGTAATCTCGGTCAAACCAACTCTGTCTCACCGAGATGAAGTTATCTCTACAAACCCTAACATCTCGGTCACACCGATTCTTTCAAATCAGTCCCACCGAGATGAACCACTTCTGCCATTTTTCCAAACCCTAGAAAAATCGGTCTTACCGAGTTTGAGATCGGTCTCACCGAAACTGAACTGCCAACCTTCTGTAACCATTTCACATCATATCGGAATATCCGAGTTTGCATTATCGGTCTCACCGAAATGGGCAAGGTTCTGTCTTGACTCAAATCGGTCGCACCGATAATTCATTTTCGGTCAAACCGACTCTGGCATGTTCCTACTCTTTCTCAAATCGGTCCAACCGAGTTTTCTTTCTCGGTCTCACCGAAATCTCCAACGTTCATATCAGATACACTTTCGGTCTCACCGAGATGGTATTTTCGGTCCCACCGAAAATCCCAACGTTCACTATATTTGAACTTTCGGTCTGACCGAGTTTTCACTTCGGTCTGACCGAGATTGGTCAAATGTGTGTGTAACGGTTGGATTTTGTGTGGAGGCTATATATACCCCTCCACCCCCTCCTCATTCGTGAGGAGAGCCATCAGAAAGTACCACCATTCCTACCATACACTTTCTGAGAAGTGAACCACCTACCCTTGTGTTGAGATCAAGCCATTCCATTCCTACCATATGAAACTTGATCTCTAGCCTTCCCAAGTTGCTTTCCACTCAAATCTTTCTTCCACCACAGCCATATCAGTGAGGAGAGTTGAGTGTTGGGGAGATTATCATCTGAAGCACAAGAGCAAGGAGTTCATCATCATCAACACCGTCTATTACCTTTTGGGGGTGGTGCCTCCTAGATTGGTTAGGTGTCGCTTGGGAGCCTCCGTCTTTGAGATGTGGAGTTGAACCAAGAAGTTTGTAAGGGCAAGGAGATCGCCTACTTCGTGAAGATCTACCCCGAGTAAGGCTAGTCCTCCGTGGGCGTAGGCCGTGATGGAATAGACAAGGTTGCTTCTTCGTGGACCCTTCGTGGGTGGAGCCCTCCGTGGACTCGCGCAGCCGTTACCCTCCGTGGGTTGAAGTCTCCATCAACGTGGATGTACGATAGCACCACCTATCGGAACCACGACAAAAATCTCCGTGTCACCAAACTGCGTTTGATCTTCTCCACTTCCATTTACTATATATGCAATTTACTTTCCGCTGCCCATACTCTAGAATTGCATGTGTAGTATGTTACTTGACTTGATCTTAATTGCAAAACTGCCTAAAACTTTGCACAACCAAAAGGCAGATTTTTATCTCATCAAGTAGTCTAATCACCCCCCCTCTAGACCTACTTCTTCGATCCTACAATTGGTATCAGAGCTTTGGTCTCCATTGCTTTGGTTTACACACCATTGGAGGAAGATGGACGTGTCTACGGATGGGAGTGTTAGCCATAGAGTGCCTGTTCTTGATGGAAGGTTCTATAACTCTTGGAGGGTTGAAATGCTTAGTATCTTTAAAATGTACAATTTGTGCAAATATGTTAAGACCCCCTATGTGCCTCCTGTTGATCCCTTGCACCCTACCATGGATGAAGAGCTTGATTTGCTTCGTAACTTTAGAACTGTGAATCTTATCATTAGAGGGTTACCTGATGACTTGCTTAATCTTGTTACAAATTTTGAGTGTGCCTATGCTATGTGGAAGTTCTTGGAAGAACTTTATCCGGACTACTCTATGAGAGGTCTTGATGAAATTCTACACAAGACTATTGAATTTGATAGGTTGCACCCCAATGATCCTAACTTTGATAAATGCTTCTTTGAGCTTCGTGATCTTATGAAAAAGAAGGGTGATCCCGGTCTTATCAATATTAGAGTTAGAAATGCTCTTGCATTGCATTCCGAAGATTATTATTCCATTGACCAAACTAATGCAAATACTTATCAAATTGACCTAGGTGTTGATGATGAACAATCTATGGGTCAATATGATGATGAGCATGAGCAAGACGATGATTATTCCGATTCGGACACTGAGCTAGACAAAGTCATGAAGAGTCTCAATCTTATGGCAAATCTGAGAGACTACATGTCCGGCGGAAAAGAGTGGATTCTTGATAGTGGATGCACCGATCACATGACCGGAGACAAAGACATGTTTCGAGAGCTTACAAAGAACGATGGTCCACGCAAGTATGTGACTTTTGGAGACAACTCCAAGGGTAAGGTACTTGGCCTTGGTAAGGTGGCCATATCTCATGATAGCTCAATTCAAAATGTCATGCTTGTTGAATCTCTTGGATACAATTTACTTTCCGTGTCTAGATTAGCTGACTTTGGATTCAATGTGCTATTCACCAAAGTAGATTGCCAAGTCTTTCGTCGTGATAATCAAAATATGGCTTTTACTGGTATTCGTAGAGGTGATCTATATATTGTTGATTTCACTAAGAAAGCCCAACCTAGAGCTTGTTTCATTGCTAAATCCTCTAAAGGTTGGTTATGGCATAGAAGGCTAGGACATGTTGGTATGCGTAATCTAGACAAGCTAATCAAAGGTGATCATATTCTTGGTGTTAAAGATGTTTTCTTTGACAAAGATAGACTTTGTAGTGCTTGTCAAGCAGGAAAACAAGTTGGTGGAAGTCATCCCGTGAAAAACATCATGACCACGAGGAGACCGCTTGAGCTTCTTCATATGGATCTCTTCGGTCCCAATGCTTACAAAAGCCTTGGTGGTAACTCCTTTGGTCTAGTTATAGTTGATGATTATTCCAGATTTACGTGGGTATTTTTCCTTGATGATAAATCGCAGGTTCAGAGGATCTTCAAGACCTTTGCCAAAAAGGCCCAAAATCAATTTGAGGTGAAGATCAAGAAAGTTCGGAGTGACAATGGAACGGAGTTCAAGAACGCCAATGTAGACTCTTTTCTCGATGAGGAAGGAATTCTACATGAGTTCTCGGCTACGTATACTCCTCAACAAAATGGAGTTGTTGAGAGGAAGAACCGAACGCTCATAGAGATGGCAAGAACGATGCTTGATGAATACAAGACACCGAAACATTTTTGGGGAGAAGCGGTCGAGACAGCTTGTCATGCTATCAACAGACTTTATCTTCATAAGCTTCTCGGCAAGACATCATACGAGCTTCTCACCGGTAACAAACCCCAAGTGGGATACTTTCGTGTCTTTGGTTCAAAATGCTATATCCTTGATAAGCATCGTCGGTCTAAATTTGCTCCTAAATCTCATGAAGGCTTTCTTCTTGGTTATGGATCAAACTCCCACACCTACCGTGTCTACAATAATTTCACCCGAAAGGTTGAAGAGACGGTAGATGTGAAGTTTGATGAATCTAACGGCTCGCAAGTAGAGCAAATGCCTATTGATGTAGGAGACAAGGACCCATCGGAAGCAATCCAAGATTTATCTATTGGAAAGATTCGTCCCATGGAGGTGAAGGAGAGTACCTCATCTACATATGTGGAGCCACCTACCTCACGGCGAGATGAACCTCAAGGCAACATGGAGGCCTCCACAAGTGGAACTCACCAAGATGAGGAAATGCAACAAGAAGATCCACCACAACCTCCTTCTCCACCACCTCAAGACAACACCAACAACAATGAAGAAGAAGAAGAAGAGGAAGATGAAGATGATGAGGAAGCTGAGCCACAACATCAACAAAAGCTATCCCGAGTCCGAGCAAGAGTCAAGAAAAATCATCCCGTGGAACAAATGATGAATGACATCAACTCCGGGAGAATTACTCGCTCTAAAACTCGCTTAGCTAACTTTTGTGAGCATTACTCATTTATCTCTAGTATTGAACCTATGAAGGTAGAAGAAGCACTTGAAGACCCGGATTGGGTGAACGCTATGCACGAAGAACTACACAACTTCGAGAGGAACAAGGTGTGGACTTTGGTAGAGAAGCCCAACGATGATCAAAACATCATTGGAACCAAATGGGTGTTTCGGAACAAGCAAGATGAAGATGGACAAGTCATCCGCAACAAGGCTCGTCTCGTAGCTCAAGGTTACACACAAGTCGAAGGTATGGACTATGGTGAGACCTATGCCCCCGTTGCTAGACTTGAATCCATTCGCATTCTTCTTGCTTATGCCAATCATCATGATATTACTCTCTATCAAATGGACATCAAAAGTGCTTTCCTAAATGGTGAAATTGAGGAGGAAGTATTTGTAAAACAACCTCCCGGTTTTGTGAATCCCAAAAAGCCTAATCATGTTTACAAGTTGCATAAAGCTCTTTATGGTCTTAAACAAGCCCCTAGAGCTTGGTACAAATGCTTGACTAGTTTTCTTCTTGAAAAAGGCTTTGAGATTGGAAAGATAGACTCAACGCTGTTCACAAAAAGGGTTAATGGTGAACTATTTGTGTGCCAAATATATGTTGATGATATTATCTTTGGTTCAACTAACCCCCATTTTAGCAAGAAGTTTGGACAGCTCATGTCGGAGAAGTATGAAATGTCCATGATGTGTGAACTCAAATTTTTCCTTGGGTTGCAAATCAAGCAATCTAAGGAAGGTACTTTTGTCTCACAAACAAAGTACACCAAGGATCTCTTCAAGAAGTTCAACATGCAAGAAAGCAAAGGTATGAGTACCCCCATGCCTACTAGTGGACACAATGACTTGACAAAAGATGGAGAACCCGTTGATCAAAGGGTTTACCGTTCTATGATTGGTTCTCTACTATATCTTTGTGCTTCTCGTCCTGACATAATGTTGAGTGTATGCATGTGTGCGCGATATCAAGCAGCCCCTAAAGAATGTCATCTTAAAGCTGTTAAAAGGATAGTGAGATACTTGATACACACACCAAACTTTGGCATTTGGTATCCTAAGAGAGCTTCTTTCGATCTTGTTGGCTATTCCGACTCGGACTATGCCGGTGACAAGGTTGATAGAAAGTCAACTTCGGGTACGTGTCAATTCCTTGGTCGATCCCTTGTATCTTGGTCCTCCAAGAAACAAAATTCGGTATCATTATCCACTGCCGAAGCAGAATACATTGCTGCTGGTTCGTGTTGTGCTCAATTGCTATGGATGACACAAACGCTTAAAGATTATGGGATACATGTGAGACGTGTTCCCTTGCTTTGTGACAATGAGAGTGCAATCAAGATTGGACACAATCCTGTGCAACACTCTCGAACAAAGCATATTGAAGTTCGTCACCATTTTATTCGTGATCATATTGCCAAGGGTGACATTAATCTTAAGCATGTTCGTACTGACAAACAGCTTGCTGATATCTTTACAAAACCTCTTGATGAGAAAGTGTTTTGTCGCTTAAGGAGTGAGTTGAACATCATTGATGCTTCAAACTTGGAGTGATAACTCCATTGATGCATGCAAGGCATGAGCCTCTTGACTAATCCTTGATATTTCTCTTATGATGATGATCATATGTCTTGGACACATTTGCCTCCTTGTATTGCATCTAACTCCTTGTAGATACTTGGATGATCTACATTCCACAAGATTACCACACACTCAAATCATGAGTAATCTTGTCATTTGACCAAGTATCTAGCCCTTTGGGATGTTGAGTTCAAGGAACAAAATTCCACATATCCTTTTTGACACCTTATACATCTAGTATTTCACTCTTGTCATCTTGGATATTCTTGAGTATTTCCTTGCTTGCCTAACCCATGTAGGAAGATGAACTACACAAGTAGAAATGGCGCTCCAACTTCACATTCAATGAGCACCTACATCAAGCTTACCTACATGAGTAAAGCAACAACAAGCCCAAGGTATGTTCTTCACATCTTTGAGGAGCTTTGCTCAAAGTCATGAGTACAAGCAGCTTCATAAGATGTGATCACATCAAATGCTTAATCGAAAAATGGCAACCCCATTTTGAGCTTAAACGATGAGTATGACCTATGATCAAATGTTTTCATTTGACTCCTAAGTCAATATACTCAAACATAGGTGACTTTGTCGCCGACCTTTATCTAGATGAAGTACATATGCTTTTGGAGTTTTTCTGTTTTCTCTAATATTCAAAAAAAAAAAACTTCATCTAGGAATCCTTTTTATTTCTTTTCTTATGTTTCTTTGTGAATATCCTTCTGGAAATCCTTTTATGGCTCTGATCAATTCCTTGAAAATCTTTTACAAATTCATTGCAAATCCTTTGGAACATCCCTCGTAGAGTGAGCTGGATTATTTCTGTGTTTCCTTGGATTTCTTCCAGGACATCACCTTCTGCAGCTCCACTCAGACTTAAATCTTAAAGAGGGAGAGGACTCAAATTTGGACTCAAATTGTTTCTCTATGAATGTTCTTGTTTGTCCTGTTGTGATTCTTAAGGATCCCACTTCTTTCTTTCTTTCTTTCTTTCCATCTTTCCTGTCCTACCTAGTTTACTGTCCTTTTCGGCACTTGATGTCAAAGGGGGAGAGAACTTAGGGGGAGTAGGGGGAGTAGGGGAGAAGAGAAGACTTAGGGGAAGAAGAAAAGCAATCTTATCTTAAGGGGGAGAGAATCACATCAAAGCTTTGTCGTGTTTTACATTGGATATTACAATTGGCATCTTTCGTTTGATTTTGCTTTATCCTTCACACCCCGTGTTCTCACAATTGGTATCTTACTCAAAATTGGTATCTCATGGAATCTTTTAGCTTAAGGGGAGAAGACTTAGAGGAATCTTCACAATTGATATCCTATGAAAAGCAAAATCTCTCAGAGTTCATTGAAAATCTTTTAGCTTCGGAGACATGTTTGCTGATTCAAGCCTGTGCTCGATATGAGACACTCTTTATACATGTCCTCCCTGGCTTGGTACTCTTGATGTTCTTGCAATTGGTTGAAGGAATACTCTTGTGTTATCTAACCTTGTTTTCCCAAGTTTATCCCTTCAGGTACAAGTGCCAAGGAACCTCAAGGTAAGTATATGCATCTTGCAGAATGTGCATGATGGTGGACTTGCTTGTAAATACTTGTTTGCAAGAAATCACCATGCACATATGCATTATCACTCACTTCCCTTCTCTTCTGCTCTGATGCATATAGCCAAGCTGCATGTAGCACATCTTGCTTATCTCTCTTGTGTGCTTGTGGTAGTCCAAAACCATAATATATGAAAATCTTGCACACTTGTAGGGGGAGCCTGTGTACTACATGCTTGTCAAAGCTTTCATGATAATCCTGTCTTTCTTTCAATAAGCTTTGATGTCTCGTTCAATATAATTTCAGTGTGTTGCCATCAATTACCAAAAAGGGGGAGATTGAAAGCACATTTGCTCCCTGGGTGGTTTTGGTAATTAATGACAACATACTTTGTGGTTGGACTAATGCTTTTATCAAGTATGTTTCAGGAAACCCAATTACATTGGTATGGCAAGATGATTGAAGAAGTGGACCCCTCAAGTGCTAAGACAAGCATTGGCAAAAGCTCAAGACTCCATTTTTGGTTTAGTGATCAAAGATCACATTGAGTCCATAGGAAAAGCCAATACTATCAAAAGGGGATGAGGTTGTGTTGATGATCTGGTTGCTCAAGTGCTTGGTGATCTAACTCCCTCAACTATCAGCACTATTCACTACTTAACACACACACCCATAAGTAATCTCGGTCAAACCAACTCTGTCTCACCGAGATGAAGTTATCTCTACAAACCCTAACATCTCGGTCACACCGATTCTTTCAAATCAGTCCCACCGAGATGAACCACTTCTGCCATTTTTCCAAACCCTAGAAAAATCGGTCTTACCGAGTTTGAGATCGGTCTCACCGAAACTGAACTGCCAACCTTCTGTAACCATTTCACATCATATCGGAATATCCGAGTTTGCATTATCGGTCTCACCGAAATGGGCAAGGTTCTGTCTTGACTCAAATCGGTCGCACCGATAATTCATTTTCGGTCAAACCGACTCTGGCATGTTCCTACTCTTTCTCGAATCGGTCCAACCGAGTTTTCTTTCTCGGTCTCACCGAAATCTCCAACGTTCATATCAGATACACTTTCGGTCTCACCGAGATGGTATTTTCGGTCCCACCGAAAATCCCAACGTTCACTATATTTGAACTTTCGGTCTGACCGAGTTTTCACTTCGGTCTGACCGAGATTGGTCAAATGTGTGTGTAACGGTTGGATTTTGTGTGGAGGCTATATATACCCCTCCACCCCCTCCTCATTCGTGAGGAGAGCCATCAGAAAGTACTACCATTCCTACCATACACTTTCTGAGAAGTGAACCACCTACCCTTGTGTTGAGATCAAGCCATTCCATTCCTACCATATGAAACTTGATCTCTAGCCTTCCCAAGTTGCTTTCCACTCAAATCTTTCTTCCACCACAGCCATATCAGTGAGGAGAGTTGAGTGTTGGGGAGTTTATCACTTGAAGCACAAGAGCAAGGAGTTCATCACCATCAACACCGTCTATTACCTTTTGGGGGGTGGTGCCTCCTAGATTGGTTAGGTGTCGCTTGAGAGCCTCCGTCTTTGAGATGTGGAGTTGAACCAAGAAGTTTGTAAGGGCAAGGAGATCGCCTACTTCGTGAAGATCTACCCCGAGTAAGGCTAGTCCTCCGTGGGCGTAGGCCGTGATGGAATAGACAAGGTTGCTTCTTCGTGGACCCTTCGTGGGTGGAGCCCTCCGTGGACTCGCGCAGCCGTTACCCTCCGTGGGTTGAAGTCTCCATCAACGTGGATGTACGATAGCACCACCTATCGGAACCACGACAAAAATCTCCGTGTCACCAAACTGCGTTTGATCTTCTCCACTTCCATTTACTATATATGCAATTTACTTTCCGCTGCCCATACTCTAGAATTGCATGTGTAGTATGTTACTTGACTTGATCTTAATTGCAAAACTGCCTAAAACTTTGCACAACCAAAAGGCAGATTTTTATCTCATCAAGTAGTCTAATCACCCCCCACCTCTAGACCTACTTCTTCGATCCTACAGGTATCAAAACTATCAAGGCTTTTAGGTGTGGAGAGGATATAAAGTGGTTGCAGCAGCACTAAGCATTTTATGAGGCTAGCTTACGAAGTTAGAGCGAGATGATGATATATGCCAACGGTCGCAACTAGTAGTGATCAAGAAGTGATCCTATCTACTTACGTTCATACATAACCCCACCATGTTTACTTTCCGAACCCCTTCGAAAAGAGACCATCACGGTTACTCACACAGGTAGTTGTCGGCGTTCTGGGAACCAGGGTACCCAGACTTGCCTGTCTGCGGGCCACGATGCGCTCCTACCACGGCCTGGTACGGCCCAGCTGATAGACCAGCTGCCCAAGACCCTCGCGAGGGGGATAGACCTCGCGAGGAGAACGACGTCAAGACCCCCTCAGGTGGCCTCGGCTAGGTGGCTCCGGAGGGGCGGAGAATCCAAGGCCAAGCCTGCCTCAGGAGGAGACGGTGACGCAAGCAGTGTCACACCGCGCCAGCGGGTGCCAGTGCGCGCGAGCGGCGCAGTTGCCATTTTGGTGCAAAGGAGATAGCGCGGGCGTAGGTTCCCGAGGAGCGGGACAAAGGTTTCCCCTTCGGTGCGACAAGACCAAAGACCGCAAGGACGACAGGGAGCATGTCACCACCGAGCCCACCACCGCGTCACCGGCTGATCCCTTTGCAGGCGAAGACCACTTTTGTTAGGATAGGAACGTCCTTGTGTTCCTGCTCAAAATGGCCGTTGTGGGATCCCTTCCCGCCTAAACATTTCGGGGGAAGAGGACCCTGGCCGCCTATATAAGTAGCTAGGATCTGCACTATCGAGGCAATTCCGATCAGATCCAGAAACTCGGCCCTCGCATAAGGAAGCAAGAACTCCTGCCTCAGACGACGCCCGCGGGCAATGGTGCGCCGCTCCGCCCCAACTCGCCGGTCGCCAACGCCGCCACCGACCCGGTCGTCCACGAGCAGCAGGACTCGTCACTGCCGCTGTCCGTGCGGCGTGATGGCCGCACGGCGACGCCGTCACCCTCGCCGGCCGCGACATCGTCCTCGCTGATCCGTCGCGGCCCGGTCTACCAGCAGCCTGCGCTACTGATGACGCGGGAGCTCCTACGCTACCTCCCAATGGATGACCTCTACAACGAGTGGCTCCACCGCATCACCGAGCTCGTCAATGCCGCCGAGGAGGCACCTGCACCAACTCACTCCTCCTGTCCCCCATCGCCCATGGCGGGGAACGAGGGCCACGGTGTCCCCGCTCCACCTCCACTCTACGGCGCCGGCCAGGAGGTCCGGCGTGAGGCTCCGCGGCGTGAGCCGCCCCGCAAGGCCCACACGCGTGACGAGGAGAGCCGCCAGGTGATCCCGCATCCCCAGGCAGGAGCTCGCGGGCCCCCTGCCCCGCAACGCCAAGACCGCGCACCACAGGAGGTCCGGCGCGAGGCTCCGCGGCGTGAGCTGCCCCGTAGGGCCCACACGCGTGACGAGGAGAGCTGCCAGGTGATCCCGCATTCCCAAGCAGGAGCTCGCGGCCCCCCTGCCCTGCAGAGCCAAGACCGCGCACCATAGGAGGTGGTGGCGCCAGCACCCCAAGAACCAGCACCGCAGTCCCAGGGGGCGCTTGCAATCATGAGCGTGGCTGGATGTCGCGCCTTAGCTCCCGAGCTATGGCGCCTCGTCTGGCCCGGTAAGTTCAAGCTAGATCTGCCTCCACGCTACGATGGCACCACCGACCCCATAGAGTTCCTCCAGCTCTACGAGCTGAGCATCGAGGCGTCCAATAGCACCGAGCAGGTCATGCGAACTGGTTCCCCATGGCTCTCAAGGATGGTGCACGCTCCTGGCTCCTGAACCTTCCTGTGGGATCCATCTCCTCCTGGGGGCAACTTCGTGAGCGTTTCGTCGCCAACTTCCAGTGCACCCGCGACCGAGCCCCGGCGGCCACGGATCTGCGTCGCGTGAAGCAGCAGCCGGGAGAGACCATGCAAAAGTACATCCAACGTTTCAACACCATGCGCCTCCGGATCCCCAGGGTCTCGGACGAGGCCATCATCTCAGCGTTCTTCGATGGTGTCCGCGATGTCAGGATGAGGGAGTGATACGTCTCCAACGTATCTATAATTTTTGATTGTTCCATGCTATTATTTATGAAGTCTTGGATGTTTAATGGGCTTTATCATTCACTTTTATATCATTTTTGGGACAAACCTACTAACCCAAAGGCCCAGTCCAGATTGCTGATTTTTGCCTATTTCAGGGTTTTGCAGAAAAGGAATATCAAATGGAGTCCAAACGGAATGAAACCTTCGCAGGAGATATTTTTGGAGGAAATCACGCACGATAGACTTCGGGGCCAAGCCAGGAGACAGAAGGGCCACCCTCGAGGCAGGGGGCGCGCCCCAAATCACGCACGATAGACTTCGGGGCCAAGCCAGGAGACAGAAGGGCCACCCTCGAGGGTGGGGGGCGCGCCCCCCCTGCCTCGAGGGCAGCCCCTGTGGCCCCCGGTGCCCCTCTTCTTCCTATATATACCTACGTACCCCAGAAACTCCATACGCACAGAGAAAACCCTAATTCCACCGCCGTAGCTGCTGTTCCCGTGGAGATCCCATCTTGGAGCCTGTTCCGAGAGGAGGATCCATCACGGAGGCCTTCGTCATCATCTTCATCGCCCTCACGATGAGTTGTGAGTAGTTTACCACAGACCTTCGGGTCCATAGCTAGTATCTAGATGGCTTCTTCTCTCTCTGGATCTCAATACAAAGTTCTCCTCGGTCTTCGAGGAGATCTATTCAATGTAATCTCTTTTTGCGGTGTGTTTGTCGAGACCCGATGAATTGTGAGTTTATGATCAAGGTTATCTATGAAAGATATTTGGTTCTTCTCTGAACTTTTTATGTGTGCTCATAATATCCTTGCAAGTCTCTTTGAATTATTGGTTTGCAATGGCCTACTAGATCTATAGTTCTTGCAATGGGAGAAGTGCTTGGCTTTGGGTTCAATCTTGCGGTGTCCTTTCCCAGTGATAGTAGGGGCAGCAAGGCACGTATTGTATTGTTTCCATCGAGGATAAAAAGATGGGGCTTACATCATATTGCTTGAGTTTATCCCTCTACATCATGTCATCTTGCTTAAGGCGTTACTCTGTTCGTATGAACTCAATACACTAGATGCATGCTGGATAGCGGTGGATGTGTGGAGTAATAGTAGTAGATGCAGAATCGTTTCGGTCTACTTGTCTTGGACGTGATGCCTATATACAATGATCATGCCTAGGTAGTCTCATAATTATTCGCTTTTCTATCAATTGCTCGACAGTAATTTGTTTACCAGCCGTAGAATATCGCTATCATGAGAGAAGCCACTAGAGAAAACTATGGCCCCCGGGTCTATCTCTATCATATTACTTTCCCGTTAATTTCTTTTGTCGTTGTTTATTTGCTGTTTTATTAAACTAAAAAATACCAAAAATATAATTATCAAATCTATCAGATCTCACTCTCGTAAGTGACCGTAAAGGGATTGACAACCCCTTACCGCGTTGGCTGCGAAGTTCTTATTTGTTTGTGCAGGTGCGAGGGACTGACGTGTGGTCTCCTACTGGATTGATACCTTGGTTCTCAAAAACTGAGGGAAATACTTACGCTACTGTGCTGCATCTCCCTTTCCTCTTCGAGGGAATACAACGCAAGCTCAAGTGGTAGCAAGAAGAATTTCTGGCGCCGTTGCCGGGGAGGCTTACGCAAAAGTCATATACCAAGTACCTATCACAAACCCTTATCCTACGCATTTCATTTATTTGCCTCTCGTTTTCCTCTCCCACACTTCACCTTTGCCGTTTTATTCGCCCTTCTTCCGTCGTGTGTTTCTCGTTCGCTTGCTTCTTGTTTGCTTGTGTGTGTTGCTTGCTTGCTTGTCATTATGGCTAGCCCCTTATCCGCTCCTTCGTCTCCCGAGTTTGAAGTACTTCACTTCAAGCAAAGGCAAGGAGAAAACTTAAAAGATGCTTGGTTTAGGATGATGGAATCTTATCGTAAGTGCACCTTAGAAGTGAATTTTAGAATCTTTCTTCGCAGTTTTTATGTTGGATTGAATATGTCTCATAGACAACTCTTGGATTGAGTTGCCAAAGGAAATTTTTTATCGAAGTTGATCTTAGTTTCGCGCATGAAATCATAGAGGGAATAGTGGGAACACTACCTCCCCAAAAGGAGTCAAACTCAACCCTGGAAGGGACGCAAGTTTTTGAGAAAATTTGTGAAGTGACAAAAATATTACAAAAATGCCTTGAACCCCTTAAGAGTGTTAGTGGGAATCTCCATCGCATGAATATGTTGATTACCCTTTGTAATACGCGGTTGGATGCTTTAGATCTTAAGATTTCTGAATATGATGGGAAACGCAAAGAACCTCCCGGATTCGAGCTTGACACCATTAAAAGAGCGAAGATCAAAGATGACAATACCTAGATCTATCTTGTATCGTGCCTAGCTAGGGGCGTAAAACGATAGCGCTTGTTGGGAGGCAACCCAATTATATATTTTTTCTTTTTGTTGATGTTAGGGAATAAATATTGCATCTGGCCTCTGATTAGATGGGTTTTCATGTTTTGTTTAATGTTTGTGCCAAGTAGAACCTTTGGTAAGACTTGTGTGAAGTTTATTTGATCTTGCTGTGAAAAACAGAATCGTTAGCGCTCGCTAAAGTAGTCTTCAGATTTTACTGGAGCGTGCTTTTTAGTTGATTCTTTTTTCTTCTGATTGGTAGACAAACTTCGCAAAATTATCAATTTAGTTTGTATTTTTTGGAGTTCCAGAAGTAGGCGAACCCAGCAGATTACTACAGACTGTTCTGTTTTTGACAGATTCTGTTTTTCGTGTGTTGTTTGCTTATTCCGATGCATCTATGAGTAATATTGGAGGATATGAATCATAAAGAACTTGGAGTACAGTAGCTTTAACACCAATATAAACAAAGTATGAATTCCTTACTGTACCTTTGAGTGGTGGTTTGCTTTCTCTTACTAACGGAGCTCACGAGAATTTTTGTCTAAGTTTTGTGTTGTGAAGTTTTCAAGTTTTGAGTATTGCTTTGATGGACTATGGAACAAGGAGTAGCAAAGGCCTAAGCTTGGGGATGCCCATGGCACCCCAAATAAATTCAAGATAATCAAAAGCCTAAGCTTGGGGATGCCCCGGGAAGGCATCCCCTCTTTCGTCTTCATCCATCGGTAACTATACCTGGAGCTATATTTTTATTCGCAACATGCTATGTGTTTTGCTTGGAGCGTCTTGTATAATTTGAGTCTTTGATTGTTAGTTTGCCACAATCATCCTTGCTTTACACACCTATTTGAGAGAGTTAAATATGCCCTAGAAATTATTAGAATACTCTATGTGCTTCACTTATATCTTTTGAGTTGAATAGTTTTTGCTCTAGTGCTTCACTTATATCTTTTAGAGCATGGTGGTGGTAATATTTTGTAGAAATTGTTGAAATCTCATGATTCACTTAGATCTATTTGAGAGTCTATTAAAACAGCATGGTAAAGTGTTTAGGCTAAAGAAACTAGTCTTCACATGATAAACATCCAATGTCAATGTAGTGAAAAAATCACATCAAGTGCATTGAGTAGAAAGAGATGTTGGATGCTTGATAATTGTTTTGAGTCATGAGGATAGTGATATTAGAGTCATGCTAGTGGAGTAATTATGAAATTGAGAAATATTTGTGTTAAGGTTGGTGATTCCCGTAGCATGCACGTATGGTGAACCGTTATGTGACTAAGTTAAAGCATGAGGTATTTGTAGAGTGTCAACCTTTGTGTGGAGGTCGGGGGCGCGCGATGGTTAACTCCTACCAACCTCCCCCCTAGGGGCATGCGTTGATTGCTTTGTTTTGATGACTCGTAGATTTTTGCAATAATTATATTTAGATACATTAAAATTGAGCACTTTTCCAGCCCTCTCAGGGCATCAGCACTCCCGGCTGTCTGATCGCTAATTCAGACCATTTTCAGCCGCCAGATTAGCTATGAATCATACTTTTTTTAGTAACAGCTATGAATCATACCTAAACAGCCTTCGTTCGCTATTAACGAAGGCAAACCATTATGGGCCGCTGCTCTGGTCGCTTTTTTTGTTGTCTCGGGTTAAATTGGGCCGCATGGGCTGTAACGGACTCACTTATGGGTCTCTAGCAGCCTACATGTTCTGAACCCATCGATCGTTTCCTCCCCTAGGTCGCACTCCCTATACCCTTCACATGGCGGCGACTCTTTCCATCGGGACTGACGGCAACCGATTTCGGAGCGACGGATTCCGATGGCGAGTGGCAACCTCGCTGAGTTTGCACAGCGCCTCGCCGGGTGACAACACGGGTTCCGTTTTGTTGCAAGGCGCGACGAGATGGTGTGTGGCGGCGAACCGTGTTCCGTCTTTGGCGTTCTCTTCCTCCTCGGTTGCTGAGATGGCTGGTCGCGGGAAGGCAGTCGATGCCGGCGCGGCCAAGAAGGCGAGTCGAGGAGCTCCAAGGCCGGGCAACCTTTTTTCCTCGGTAAGATCGCCAGATTCCCCAAGGTCGGCAAGTACACAGGTGCATCGGTCATGAGTACCTCGCCACTGAGGTGCCTTTCTCCCTGATCTCATCCTTGCCCTTGTTCTTTGATCTTCTATTCCTCAACCAGGTTTGTTCCCGGGTTGCCATTAATCAGGTTATTCTTAGATCTTTTTCCGACTGTACAGTCGATGTACGGTCGATTAGTAGCTAATGCTTGAATATTTGTGCTAATCTTGTCATTCTTCCCCATTGGCGCAGGTCCTGGAACTGGCCGGCAACACTGCCAGGCACAACAACAAGACACGTATCATGCACTGCCACATCCAGCTCGCCGCGCGCAATGATGATGAGCTGACCAAGCTGCTCGGTGGTGCCACCTGTAGGTGCGCCTCTCGCTGCGTGGATACATTTCAGAGCCGCAACATCCTTCCAAGTAATGCCTCCTTGCTCTTGCCCTCCTCGTCATCATACTCCGCTAGGTGTGAGTGATAGCAATGCCCAATTCTCCATGCTCACCTCCACGCTACACCGTGGGCTAATACTCGCTCAGTCCAGCAATAAATCAAGCACAACTACAATTACGGCCTTCACTGCCTAAACTTTTTGGAGTTGGCACTAAAGTTGTTTGATGAAAATCCAATGATGGTGATGTGTAGTATGAAAGTTATCCCTCATGAATATATCCAGTCCATGTTAATCCTCGCTGGTCACAATTAAACTTCTCCTTCTCATGATATCATCTTTGCTTTGTTTGATAATAAGACATCACATAGGGGGGCAAGCAACACAGATCTGAAGAACCATGTTACCCAACTTGCTATCATATGCTACAATAATTAAAAAAAGAGGATATACACGAGAATTACACTTCATAGTTGATTTCATAACATCATATACATGTATTAGTATATTCTCATCACAATGTTAGTAGTTGGCTATAAATAACTTGTTTATCATCCATCTAGCTCGACGTGATGGTTATCTGTTCAGTTCCCGTGAATTTAGCATAATCAATCTCCAAGCATAATAGAGTCCCCGTGAATTTAGCATAATCAATCTCCAACCATATATAGCTGGTTTTGATTCATCCAACTTGCTCAACATGATGGTTATCTCTCAATCTCCCTAAATTTATCATGATCAATCTCCATCTATAAATAATTGATTTCGATACATCCATCAAGCTTGGCATGACCGTTCTCTACTCATTCTCTCTGGAATTAGCATGATCAATCTCCAATTTATGTGTATTTTAAACCAATTTGTTCTCTGAATATTCCACTCGCTATCTCATGTTGTCTATAGGGAACACAAGACGGAAATGAGCTTGGAGCAAGTCCGTTCGTGTTGGCTCCTTTTCATTTATTTATTTTGTGAATTCCTTCTCATTTATTCATGAGCTTACTTGTGCTACTATTCTTGCCCGTCATTCCTTTTCTGCTTGCATGTTTGGAGCCATGAGGATTGCCACTCGCATAAGCGGGGGCATACCCCAGATGGAAACTTGCCCGAATGAGCTGATGAGAGGTGATGGTGAAAGGCTAATGATGGCTTCTTTGACCACCACTTGTGCCATCCATGGTGTTCTACTCCTCACCAAGTCACTACCGCATGCCTTAGACTACACCGAAACCATAGGGTTTCCTTTATTTGGTGTTTTCTGTAGAAGTACCGAAGCGTTTTTGGAGTTTCACAATAACTCGACCATTTTGTTAATGGATAAATATTCAGATCGGATATAGAAATCTAACACATATGTACATATATTAGTTGTAACTATCTTTATGCTAAAAATGCAGTTTTGCTCATTTTGCTTTTTTCTCACATGCGGTGGTGGACACGAATGCAAAAAAATAAAAATAAAAATAATCACATGACTCACATGTTTCATGCCTCTACATATTTATTGAAATTTCTGCCATTCTATTGTAAAAATGAATGGGTGCGGCAATTCGCTCCATCATGCTTTCAAATACCATTGAACATGCATGTTACTTTATTTAAGTTAGCTTCCATAACTTTTGTTTATGTATTTACAAAAAAAACATCCATTTTAGTGAACAATTGACGGGCGCAGCAACGCGCGCCATCATGGTCTAGTGAGTTCTTATGACTAATGTTGAGTCCATGGATTATACACACTCTCACCCTTCCACCATTGCTAGCCTCTGTTGTACCGCGCAACTTTCGTCGGTACCATAAACCCACTATATATCCTTCCTCAAAATAGCCACCATATTATTCCTCAAAACAGCCACCATACCTACCTATCATGGCATTTCCATAGACATTCCGAGATATATTGCCATGCAACTTTCCACCATTCCGTTTATATGACACGCATCATATTATCATATTGCCATTGCATGATCATGTAGTTGCATCGTATTTGTGGCAAGGCCACCATGCATAATTTTTATACATGTCACTCTTGTTTCATTGTACATACCGGTACACCGCCGGAGGCATTCATATAGAGTCATACTTTGTTGTTGTAGTATCGAGTTGTAATCTTGTGTTGTAATGAAAGTGTGATGATCATCATTTATAGAGCATTGTCCCATGGGAGGAAAGGCTGAATCTATAAAGCCCCTCCGCAAAAAAAAAGAAAAAAGGGAAAAAAAAGAAAGGCCAAAGAAAAAAAAGGCCCCAAAAAAAGAAAAAAAAGAAAAAAGAAAGAAAAAAGAGGGACAATTGCTACTATCTTTTCCACACTTGTGCTTCCAAGTAGCACCATGTTCCTCATTGTAGAGAGTCTCATGCTTAGTCACTTTCATATACTAGTGGGAATTCTCGTTATAGAACTTGGCCTGTATATTCCAACGATGGGCTTCCTCAAATGCCCTAGGTCTTTGTGAGCAAGCAAGTTGGATGCACACCCACTAGTTTCTTTTGTTGAGCTTTCATTCATATTTAGCTCTAGTGCATCCGTTGCATGGCAATCCCTACTCACTCACATTGATATCTATTGATGGGCATCTCCATAGCCCGTTGATACGCCTAGTCGATGTGAGACTATCTCCCTCTTTTTGTCTTCTCCACAACCACCTCTATTCCACCCATAGTGCTATATCCATGGCTCACGCTCATGTATTGCGTGAAAGTTGAAAGATTTGAAAAGATAGAGCATGAAAACAAATGCTTGGCTGAAATCGGGGTTGTGCATGATATGAATATTTTGTGTGATGAAGAGGGAGCATAGCCAGACCATATGATTTTGCAGGGATAACTTCCTTTAGCCATAGTATTTTGAGAAGACATGATTGCTTTGTTTGTATTGCTTGAAGTATTGTTATTTCTTATGTCAATATAGACTTTTATCTTGAATCTTTCAGATCTGAACATTCATACCACAATTAAGAGAATTAAATTGAAAAACTATATTGGTTAGCATTCCACATGAAAAAATCTTTCTTTATCATTTACCTACTCGAGGACGAGCAGGAATTAAGCTTGGGGATGCTTGATACGTCTCCAACGTATCTATAATTTTTTATTGTTCCATGCTATTATTTATGAAGTCTTGGATGTTTAATGGGCTTTATCATTCACTTTTATATCATTTTTGGAACTAACCTACTAACCCAGAGGCCCAGTCCAGATTGCTGTTTTTTGCCTATTTTAGGGTTTTGCAGAAAAGGAATATCAAACGGAGTCCAAATGGAATGAAACCTTCTCAAGAGATATTTTTGGAAGGGCCACCCTCGAGGGTGGGGGGCGCGCCCCCCTCCCAGGGCGCGCCCCCTGCCTCGAGGGCAGCCTCTGTGGCCCCTGGTGGCCCTCTTCTTCCTATATATACCTACGTACCCCAAAAACTCCATACGCAGAGAGAAAACCCTAACTCCACCGCCGTAGCTGCTATTCCCGTGGAGATCCCATCTTGGAGCCTGTTCCGGGAGGGGGATCCATCACGGAGGCCTTCATCATCATCATCATCGCCCTCACCATGAGTTGTGAGTAGTTTACCACAGAACTTTGGGTCCATAGCTAGTATCTAGATGGCTTCTTCTCTCTCTCTGGATCTCAATACGAAGTTCTCCTCGGTCTTCGAGGAGATCTATTCGATGTAATCTCTTTTTGCGGTGTGTTCGTCGAGATCCGATGAACTGTGAGTTTATGATCAAGGTTATCTATGAAATATATTTGGGTCTTCTCTGAACTTTTTATGTGTGCTCATAATATCCTTGCAAGTCTCTTCGAATTATTGGTTTGGTTTGGCCTACTAGATCTATAGTTCTTGCAATGGGAGAAGTGCTTGGCTTTGGGTTCAATCTTGCGGTGTCCTTTCCCAGTGACAGTAGGGGCAGCAAGGCACGTATTGTATTGTTGCCATCGAGGATAAAAAGATGGGGTTTACATCATATTGCTTGAGTTTATCCCTCTACATCATGTCATCTTGCTTAAGGCGTTACTCTGTTCGTATGAACTCAATATACTAGATGCATGCTGGATAGCGGTCGATGTGTGGAGTAATAGTAGTAGATGTGGAATCGTTTTGGTCTACTTGTCTCGGACGTGATGCCTATATACAATGATCATGCCTAGATAGTCTCATAATTATTCGCTTTTCTATCAATTGCTCGACAGTAATTTGTTTACCCGCCGTAGAATATCGCTATCATGAGAGAAGCCACTAGAGAAAACTATGGCCCCCGGGTCTATCTCTATCATATTACTTTCCTGTTAATTTCTTTTGCCGTTGTTTATTTGCTGTTTTATTAACCTAAAATATACCAAAAATAGAATTATCATCTCTATCAGATATCACTCTCGTAAGTGACCATAAAGGGATTGACAACCCCTTATCGCGTTGGCTGCGAAGTTCTTATTTGTTTGTGCAGGTGCGAGGGACTGGCGCGTGGTCTCCTACTGGATTGATACCTTGGTTCTTAAAAACTGAGGGAAATACTTACGCTACTATGCTGCATTTCCCTTTCCTCTTCGAGGGAATACAACGCAGGCTCAAGAGATAGCAGGGAGGAGCTCGCCATCCACGAGGATCTGTGCATGTCCCTCGAGATGTTCAAGCTCACAGTAAAGTGCGCCAGGGCGGAGGAAGGACGCCTCTCCCTCCAGGAGCTGCCTGAAGCGGAGGCGGACGACAAGAAGACCAAGGCCAAAGAAGCAAAGCGCAAGGGACCCACCGTACTAGCTGCAGAGCCAGAAGTGAAGCGTGGCTTCGGTTACAATGACCCCCCCCCAGAGACAACCGTCCGTACTGTGTCTTCCATGATGTCCACAGCCACAACACCAACGACCGCCAGGAGCTCAGGGTGATGCGCGGCGGGTGCGTCGGGCAGCACCCTGAGCGCGACAACCGCGGCTACGGCTGCGAAGGAGGCCGTGGTGGAGGACGCTGGGACGGCAGGAACTCGCGCCAAGGGTGGCGTGAGCAGCCTTGTGAAGACCACTGGCAGGAGCAGCCTCGTGACGCCCCCTGGCGCGACCAGCCTCGTGAGGGTCGCCCTCAGGACAACGGAGGTCTGCCTCCACTGCCACCACCGCCAAGAAGGAACGACGACGACCGCCAGGGAGATGGAGCAGGGGCTTTCAGGAGCCGCGTGCGGTTGCATGCATCTTGGGAGGAGCCCATGCTCTGGCTTCCCATCGCATCTTCAAGCAGTTCGCTCGTGAGGTGAACGCGGCGCTTCCCAGGACCGACGCCGCGTGCAACCTCAGGTGGACCAAGCATGTCATCGCCTTCGACCCCAAGGACCAGCTTAAGTGCACCGCAGCCCTAGGCGCTCTCCCGATGCTCTGCACCCCGACCATCAGCAACGTCCTCATGACCAAGACCCTCATCGATGGCGGAGCAGGGCTCAATATCCTCTCTGTCTAGACCTTCGAGACGCTCCAGGTCCCGTACGATCACCTCCACTCGACCAAACCATTCTACGGAGTCACGGATGGCTCCACACTCCCGATGGGGCAGGTCCGCCTCCCCGTCACCTTTGGTGACCGTGACAACTATCACACCGAGCTCATCGACTTTGACGTCGCCAACATCCACCTCCCGTACAACGCCAACCTCGGGTATCCTGCCCTTGCCAAGTTCATGGCAGCGACCCATCATGGCTACAACGTCCTCAAGATGCCCGGGAGTGGCGGGGTCATCACAATCGCCTCCGACGAGAAGGAAGCAATGCGTTCCCTGGAGCGTGCCTACCAGACCGTGGCGGTCGAGAGCTTCGACGAGGATGGAGCCGTCTTCGCCCTGCAGACCGCCCCCAAGAAGAAGAAGAACCTGCCCGCCAACGGACCTCAGTACGCAGGGGCTCCTGACGGTTCCCCCCAGGACTCGCGCCTAGTGACGAGGCGCCCTCCACCCTCGCATAGGGAGGCGTGCCTGACGCCCCTCCCAGGACGGGCTCGGGGGCTCTCCTTTAGAGTGGCTCAGGCCTGACCAGCATCTCGAGGGAGGTGTTCAGGCACCACCTACAGGCGTGTCTCGACGCGCATTTTTGTGAGCCCAGCGTGAGCCGTACAACGCTGGGGGCTCAGGACTTCATCGACCAGGTTACCGAGGAACTTCAGTACGCAAGGCTCATCCGCGGTGGGTGTAACCGCACGATGCCAAGCTCACCCACCCGCAACCCGAGCGACCACTTCCGCGTTTGCATCGACGTAGCGGGTCTTGACCGAGCCGCTTCTTTGGAGCCCTTCTGGCCAATGGTGGTCGGCCGGAGGAGGGCTCTCCCCTGCAGCTACGCCTGCATGCTCTTCGGCTTCCGCAACGCGGCTGCCACGTTCCAATGCCTCGCTCAGCAGGCTTTGGGGGCTCGGGAGGCTCAGTGGCAGGCGGTTTAGACGGAGCGAGGGCAGTATGTAATGCCCAGGATGGGACTATACCTCCTACGTGTCGAGGCACGACTTAAAGGTATAAGCCCATCCTAGAATGATCTCAAGTTTGGTATCTTTGCACAACTCATGTAAAAGAGGGATTAAATTGCAAAAGGAGATAGTTGGCTTACACTCGCCACTTCACACAATACATTACATAAGCAATCATCATACAAAACATCATAACCCGACTACGGGCGAAGATCCAAAAGAAAGATACCAAAACAACATAAAGCCACAGGTCAGGATCGAATCCTAGTAGAAACCACTACTGAACATCGAAACGTCACAAGCAAACGGCCACACTCTTCAACGAGCTCCTGGTGAAGCACTGAACCAGCTCCTGCAGCAAACTCGGCTGAACCTGCATCTGGTGTGGTGAAGTAACTGTGAGCCACAGAGGACTCAGCAATCCCGTTCCCGGGTAACAAGACTATTTAAGCCTTGGGTGTGGATAAGGCTGAAGAAAGAATATGAGGTGAAGGAAAACAAACGAGAGTCCGCAGCAGCAACTAGCACTAACTTACGCAAAAGAGAGCGAGAAGAGAAGAGCATCGGTCGAAAGATGATCACGAAGTGATCCTAGCTAAAACCGGTCAAACATAACCCCACCGTGTTCAACTCCCGAATCCCTATTCGGAAATTGACAGTCATGGAACACACGCTGGTAGTGTATTGAATCATTGTGTCAAGTTATCTACAACCGGAATTAACAAGCTCCCATCTGCCACATAACCGCGGGCACGGCTTTCGAAAGTTCAAACCCTGCAGGGGTGTTCCAACTTGGCCCATCACAAGCCCACGATCCGCGGAGTCGCAACTCCATAGTTGGGAAGACCCGAGTATTCTCGGAATCCCGTGCTCAAGTTAAACCGAACTAAGGTAAGGCTAATCCAGCAAATCCTCCCGGCGTGTCGTCACCCTGATAGTAGCCGCGCGTATCTAGGTCTCAGGACACGACCGGATGAGACATCCTACGGGTTTTTACCAAACCTCAAGTTTCCTTGAGGTGGCCCCGCAGTCCGCTCGTTTCGGACCAACACTCATGTGGAGCACTGGCCCGGGGGGGTTGAATTAAGATAAAAGGGATAGCTAGTCCACATGCAAGTTTTTATTAGTTTGTTATTAGGCAAATAGTACCAATGTTGGGACTTGCTGGAAAAGACTTAGCACTTAGCGGTTTATCAAGGGGGTCCCATACACCCCAACCGTGTTAGGAACGCATAATCAAGGAACATAACACCGGTTTATACGGTTCCTAACGGCATGAGTGGAACAAAACACCAAGCAAAAGGCTTAGCCTTCCACCCTTGCCAATATATAAATGATTTCATCATTTTTTAAGCATTTATATAGTGTGATATAACCCAACCAAACTTCAACATGAAGCAAACATCTTCAATCTTCACCTGCAACTAACAATGCTATAAGAGGGGCTGAGCGAAGCGTACTTAGCCAAGCAACGGTTTGCGTAGGTAGGGTGGTTAAACAGGGCAATGGTTACAAGCAGGAGGCTGACAAGAAAACATGGGCATCGAGGCAAAACTATAGATCGAGACTACTAGCAATAGGCAAAGATAGTAATGGTATCCGGGTTCGGTCATCTTGCCTGGGATTCCACAAGGGAGAAGAACAGATCCTCGAAGTAGACGGAGCAACACAGTCGAGAGAAACCTCACAACTCCGGAACGAAACCGAAGCTAACAAGAGAAGCAACCGGAAAGAAAAACAAACAGCTCGGTAAACATACAAGCATAAACATGGCAATACAATGCACAAGCAAGCATGATGCATGTCCGGTTTAAAAGCATGGCATGGCAAAGTGCACAAACAACACTACAAGTTAAGTGGAGCTCAATATGCAACGAGTTGCATATTGACGAAACACCACATTATAATTATTTAGTTGACTCTCGTTATTTACAAGACAAGATTAAATGTTTTTAACATGGCAAGAGGTGAAGCATAAATAAAACTACACTATTAAGACATTTTAAATGAGGCCGGAAAATAACAACAACATAACCGGAAAATCCCCATGAGCATGTTTAATAGTTATAAAGCAACAACAATTAAGCATTTAGGGTTGTTAACATGATGCGGATGATATGATCAAGTTTATGCAATTATTAGAAGGGTTGACTTAAGAGGAAGACATGAAGTGTTTGTCACCGTGGTGGAAAGAAAGAGTGCCACGGCAACGATCCGAAATGAGGCAATGGCATCATATCGGTACCGGTAACCCGGTGAGGGACCGATGCAAAAGATAGACGGCGTGAGCGAGTCAACGAGATGAAAGTGGGTTGATCCCGTAACCGGGTTCCCACGAGTCGGTGACGAGGCAACCGAGGAACATGACAAAGATCGGAACGGGCACGAAGCACACAAGGGAGACATTTCATACAACACAAGCAAGCATCACACGGGTCATCCACGGGGTCGTCTCGTTATACCTTTGAAGCGTGCGTTTCGGGCGGTTCGAGACGTCGAGGACGTAGGGGAAGTAGTGGTACACGAGTCGGTACACGGGGCGACGGTAGTGGTACTTGTCGCGGTCGTCGTCGACGTAGGGGTACACGTTCGTAGTGGGAAGTAGTTGTTCCGTTCGTCTTGGCGGTTCCACGATGGCGGTAGTTGTTCACGGTCATCGGTAGTCGTTCGGGTCGTCGTGGTACTTGTCGGGGCCGTAGGGGTACTTGGCGTTCGACGGCGTCGTGGTACTCGTTCCCGTAGTCGTACACGGATGTAGTGGTACTTGTTCCGTAGCCGTTCACGAGCTCGTTTCCCGTAGATGTTCGGTTCGTCGAGGTACTTGACGCGTCCGGTAGTCGTTACCCATACGTCGTGGTACTTGTCGGGTCTTCCGGCGAGGGTAGTCGTTCATGAATCGTAGACGTACTTGCATCGGAGGGATACTTGCTGCTCCATGTTATTTGCTGAAAAAAAAACGCAAAACCGAACAAAAGTAGCACAGCAGCAGCAACTGGCGCTCGCGAGCACACACGGGCGCTGCGGGACGAAGCAGGAGCGGTGCAGATGCGAGCTCGCGAGGGACGGAGGACGGAGCCTGGCCAGCCTGGAGGGAGGGCCGACGAGGGGCTGAAGATGGGCGAAGAGGCGAGGCACTCGGGCCTGGGAACGGAGGGAGGAGCTCCGGCCGCGGCTGCGATGTTGGCCGGCGGGGCAGAAGGGCGCCGGGGCCACGGGAGGATGAGGTGGAGGCTGCAACCTGGGGCGGCGCTGCTCTTGCGGACGACGAGGCGAGGGCCGACAGCTCAACGCTCTGAGGACGGAGGAGGTGGGAGTCGGGGCGCCTGGCCTGGACAGCGAGGGCATGGCGAAGGAAAACCAGAGGGGGGACGCCGAAGCGGCGAGGCCCCGGCCCGACGGCGGCGAGCGCGCGGCACCGGCGAGGTGGGCGCGGCCTGCACGCTCCAGAGGAGGAGGAGGCGCGGCGGGCGCGTCGGGCTCCTGGCCACTCGAGGAGGAGGCCGGGCGCGCGAGGACAGCGCTCTGGCGCGGGGAGATCGGGGCGATGCGGGAGAGAGCGAGAGAGAGATGGGTGGCGGCGGCTGAGGGGGACGAGGGGAGAGGAGCGAACGACAGGAGAGGGAGCATCGGGCTAGGGTTAGGAAAAAAAAAGGTAGGCCTTGGGCCGGCTGGTGGGTCTGGGAGCCCAAGAGGCCTAGGAGGGAGGTAGGGAAGCTGGGAGGAGAAGAGGTGCGGCCTGGGCCTTCTTTATATTTATTTCCTCAGCAGAAATAAATAGAGATGGATCCAAAATAAAAAGAAAAGAGGCCAAAACAGGGGGGAAAAATGATGGAACATTTTGAAAGGCTTTATGGAGTAAAAACCAACCCCACAAAAATAGTTCCAACAAAAAGGAAGTGCAAACTAAAAAAAAAAATAGCTTGCCTCAAGGAGTTCAAAAGGAGTCTAGATTTTGGAGGAGCCTCGAAACAACGGAAAGAATTATAGGCAAGGTATAGAAGTCAAACTTGAAGTGAAAAAGACATGAGGAAAATGTGCAAGTGTGTTATGGTGAATTCCAACAAAGGGAATATTTTAAATATAGCTCCCTAAATAGTGAGAGGCTTTTATATGTTTTAAAGAGAAGACATTCTTCCCTCGATTTAAATGGACCGAAGGTCCACACGAATTATTTAGGTTGAGATGCAAAGATGAATGACATGATGGCATGATGACATGATGCAATGCACAAAAAAAAAATAACACAAGCACAAAAGAACACACGGGCAACCCGGAACATCTGGATTCTTCTGGAATCTTCTGGGATCTTCTGGGACGTCGGTCTCGGGCGTCACAACTCTCCCACACTAACAGAGGATCTCGACCCGAGATCCTTGAGATATCACCGGGTAAAAACGGAAGAGGAAGAGGTAAAACAAAGTTGCTTCTTTGACAGACGAGTGAAACCAGGGAACCTTGGAAGGTTGAATAAGTTGAAAGAAGAAAGCAACGGAGATGAACGAAGTTAGGAGCACTCCGGTAAAATGAGGAACAAGGAGCATAACCAGAACCTTGTAGGTTGAAAACATGAAACAAGAGCTCACGGACCAAAAGAATATGAAGCCAGAACGGTATAGCCAAGGAATAAGAATGACAGAATTTGGGCAGCACTCCGTCTGTAAATGAAAGGAATTAACAAGAACTAGAGGAGATGGAGTGATACTTGATGACAATCAACAACACACTGCCTCTGGAACAATTAAAAAAAATGGCACAAGGGTAAGAAAGATTTCAGACAGCACTCCGGTTAAAAGATAGGCAAAACTTGATAAGATGAGAGAACTAGAATGAAGAATACAACACTCCGGTTAAATGGACAAGCAAAGGAAAGAACATGATCTCGGTAAAAACGAGATGATGGTTAAAGAGAGTAATATCAGAAAAACCTCCGGAATGACAGAATAGCATATAAATGAAAGACAGAATTGAACGGAGAAGAAAATGACAACATCTCTCAAAATTGAATTCGAAAATCCTCCTTACAAAGAAGGGTTGAACAGAGTTGTTGGAAACTCAACAACAAAAGAATAAGCTTGATGTGGGCTTATGGAAAACATCTCAAAATTAAGAGGTGACAACCAGCCACAGACGAAACATTTGATTTGATTGAGATCAACAAAGAGACGAAAGAGTTAATTCACGGAGAGGATAAATGAAGAACTTGGGTCATTTATAAGCACCATAATTAACAACAATCCTTAGGGAAAGCTTTTAGGTGAAATACAACCCAAGATAACTCCAACGAATAAATTGAAGGGTTGAAAGGATCTCCTAAAGAGAAAGAATTGATGGTTTTAAATATCTCATTCTTGATAACTCGTGAATCATGAAACATGAAGGAATTGACAAGAATGACATAACACCACCTCAAAAGATAAGGGAGCAGAATTGTAATTGGAAAGCATGATGAAGACTGCTTGAGCTCGAACAGAATCTTGATGAAGACTTCAAGGATGAATTAAAACATGAAGAACCACCATGATAACTCCGGTAACAAAAGCATGAGAAGTGAAAAATGAAAAGAATAAGATTCAAGGCCTGCGATGAATTAGATGGAGGTTTGAAATGATATAATAGAAATAACTTGAAGCTCCGGAAAACAAGATGAACAACTTAGAACCAAGGATATGATATGATGAACAAGCTCCAGACAAAAGAATTAAATCACCTTGAAGGAATAAGAATAGAATTATGTTATGCATCTCCTTCACCAATTTAAATTGATGACAACCAAGGATTTGGCATACTACTTACTCTCGTTGCAAAGAATTAAAGAGAGATCTAGCACCAGCTTGGGTAAAACTTGAATGAAGCACCGGTAGGATTATGAAAAGAACAAATGAATTGATACGATAACAACGGAAGAGTAAACTTGAAAGAACCACCGTAAGAATATGGAGAGGAACGAAGAGACATCAATGAAGAATATTTGAAGGACGAAGTTGAAAACTGAGAACGAAGAAATCTTCTGAAATGATGGCCTTCGGAGGAACACAAAGAAAAGAATTCAAGAATGCTTCGGATGGTTTAAAAGAATTTCTCACAATCAAACGATAATGAGGATGGCATGAAGCTAGAACCACGACTCTTCAAAAGACGGGCCAAGATTTAAGAGAAACACTTCTCCGATCTCCAAAATCTGAGAAGACGATGAGATACACCACCATGAATTGTATAGGCACTCCGTAATGAAGATTTAAAAGGTTGAACCAATGATGAACAAGAATTGAAAACGATCTTGGAGAAGGCATGTGACTGATGTAATTCATACTTACGTCACACTTTGAAAAGAAATGAGTATAACTCCAGAAATAATTAGAAGAGTCAGGTAAGATCCTGGAAAAAGACCTGTGGGTTAGGGCCCACTCAAAGAAATCGCCGTTGGGAAAGATTGCTTAAGAGATATTGCACCGGTTGAATTAAAAGGCTTGAATACGATGACAAACTCAAAATAGCTTGAACGGAATAAGAATGGAATATGAATCTTCAGCACTCCGGATATGAATAACAAGAGTTGAATGATTAATTGGTGCACCGGAATAAGAAAGCATTGTGAAAAGAGGAAAAACTATAAGATCAACACCGAAATCTTGAATTACATCCACCGGAAGAATTAGAGAACAAAAGAATGATGAACTTGAAGCTCTTGAGCAACTTCACGATAAACACCAGATAAGAACATTGAAGGAAAAGAATGAAGAGACAACCCATGAATAAAATGGATACTTCATTTGAGAATTCTTGCTCTGAGAAGAAGAAGGGTGGGAGGGTGGGGAAAACAAAGACAACTTGGGATGAACAAAATGGACACCGGTTGAAAAGAATTAACATGACCATCTTGATGATCAAGAAGGATTAGCACTCTCATGGAAATATGAGAACACCGATTAGGAAAGGTATGGAATCAACATTTGACATCGAAGCAACTCGAATACCAGAATCAAAACAAGAACAAAGGGTAGATATGCAACATGATCTTCACAATATCATTCGAACAGAGGAATGAACGAATGAATTCTGCAGGTACATCAACTCGACGAGAAGCGACTTGGAGAACAAAATGAAAATAAAAAGGAACAAGGAACAGATGGAACAAATACAGGATAGAAGCTTCGTTTGACATCTTCGTGCTGAAAGCTCATGGACCGTGTTACAAAAGGGTTTTGCAATCCCCGGATCAGCATAGCCAAGGACCCTTTAAGATGCAACTCCCGATCAGAACAAGTCCATAAAAACCACTTCACTCAATGTAGAACCCCGAACTTCATATCGAGCATCCGTTGGAAGAATGCCTAGAACTACTAGATGAACCCACCTATAGATTTCCGAAAGTTTCCAGTTATGCAATCAGGTGTTGGGGATACGCGGGAAGCACCGCGCAATCAACTCTAAACCTACATCCAGGTGTATCCATCCTTCAACACATAACCAGTCTTTCTCGGAAACTGTTTACCTCGGACCTTCGAAAAGCATCCACTATAACAAGCTATGGCAATACTCTCGAACTACCTCCCCAGTACTGGGTGATGTCGGGGTTATCTTGCCACTGGCCGTATAGGAGAGATTTTCGATGTCGGCCGTCTTAAGTATTTAGTACTGTCGCGATATGCTTGTGTCAATGATACCCCGAAGCTCAACTCCTCGGTAACAGGAGGCATCGAGAACAATATCCTTGTCACAAGAACATCGAAACAATCCCAGAATACTCGCGGGATCCTAAAAAAAAATTTGGTGCAATTTTTGAAAGTAGAAGAGGCAAGAGTAATCGTCAGGAGTCCTCACCAGAGAGAAAGGGGATGAGAAGCAAAGAAATCCTACTCTCCGATATATATATAGGACTCAAAAAGTTTTCAGTGTGTGCCTAGACTCGACCGTCAACGATTCGATCAATCAGTGGGGGCTTCTAGGTCGGAGAAGGCTCTGAATACCAACTTGTAATGCCCAGGATGGGACTATACCTCCTACGTGTCGAGGCACGACTTAAAGGTATAAGCCCATCCTAGAATGATCTCAAGTTTGGTATCTTTGCACAACTCATGTAAAAGAGGGATTAAATTGCAAAAGGAGATAGTTGGCTTACACTCGCCACTTCACACAATACATTACATAAGCAATCATCATACAAAACATCATAACCCGACTACGGGCGAAGATCCAAAAGAAAGATACCAAAACAACATAAAGCCACAGGTCAGGATCGAATCCTAGTAGAAACCACTACTGAACATCGAAACGTCACAAGCAAACGGCCACACTCTTCAACGAGCTCCTGGTGAAGCACTGAACCAGCTCCTGCAGCAAACTCGGCTGAACCTGCATCTGGTGTGGTGAAGTAACTGTGAGCCACAGAGGACTCAGCAATCCCGTTCCCGGGTAACAAGACTATTTAAGCCTTGGGTGTGGATAAGGCTGAAGAAAGAATATGAGGTGAAGGAAAACAAACGAGAGTCTGCAGCAGCAACTAGCACTAACTTACGCAAAAGAGAGCGAGAAGAGAAGAGCATCGGTCGAAAGATGATCACGAAGTGATCCTAGCTAAAACCGGTCAAACATAACCCCACCGTGTTCAACTCCCGAATCCCTATTCGGAAATTGACAGTCACGGAACACACGCTGGTAGTGTATTGAATCATTGTGTCAAGTTATCTACAACCGGAATTAACAAGCTCCCATCTTCCACATAACCGCGGGCACGGCTTTCGAAAGTTCAAACCCTGCAGGGTGTTCCAACTTGGCCCATCACAAGCCCACGATCCGCGGAGTCGCAACTCCATAGTTGGGAAGACCCGAGTATTCTCGGAATCCCGTGCTCAAGTTAAACCGAACTAAGGTAAGGCTAATCCAGCAAATCCTCCCGGCGTGTCGTCACCCTGATAGTAGCCGCGCGTATCTAGGTCTCAGGACACGACCGGATGAGACATCCTACGGGTTTTTACCAAACCTCAAGTTTCCTTGAGGTGGCCCCGCAGTCCGCTCGTTTCGGACCAACACTCATGTGGAGCACTGGCCCGGGGGGTTGAATTAAGATAAAAGGGATAGCTAGTCCACATGCAAGTTTTTATTAGTTTGTTATTAGGCAAATAGTACCAATGTTGGGACTTGCTGGAAAAGACTTAGCACTTAGCGGTTTATCAAGGGGGTCCCATACACCCCAACCGTGTTAGGAACGCATAATCAAGGAACATAACACCGGTTTATACGGTTCCTAACGGCATGAGTGGAACAAAACACCAAGCAAAAGGCTTAGCCTTCCACCCTTGCCAATATATAAATGATTTCATCATTTTTTAAGCATTTATATAGTGTGATATAACCCAACCAAACTTCAACATGAAGCAAGCATCTTCAATCTTCACCTGCAACTAACAATGCTATAAGAGGGGCTGAGCGAAGCGTACTTAGCCAAGCAACGGTTTGCGTAGGTAGGGTGGTTAAACAGGGCAATGGTTACAAGCAGGAGGCTGACAAGAAAACATGGGCATCGAGGCAAAACTATAGATCGAGACTACTAGCAATAGGCAAAGATAGTAATGGTATCCGGGTTCGGTCATCTTGCCTGGGATTCCACAAGGGAGAAGAACAGATCCTCGAAGTAGACGGAGCAACACAGTCGAGAGAAACCTCACAACTCCGGAACGAAACCGAAGCTAACAAGAGAAGCAACCGGAAAGAAAAACAAACAGCTCGGTAAACATACAAGCATAAACATGGCAATACAATGCACAAGCAAGCATGATGCATGTCCGGTTTAAAAGCATGGCATAGCAAAGTGCACAAACAACACTACAAGTTAAGTGGAGCTCAATATGCAACGAGTTGCATATTGACGAAACACCACATTATAATTATTTAGTTGACTCTCGTTATTTACAAGACAAGATTAAATGTTTTTAACATGGCAAGAGGTGAAGCATAAATAAAACTACACTATTAAGACATTTTAAATGAGGCCGGAAAATAACAACAACATAACCGGAAAATCCCCATGAGCATGTTTAATAGTTATAAAGCAACAACAATTAAGCATTTAGGGTTGTTAACATGATGCGGATGATATGATCAAGTTTATGCAATTATTAGAAGGGTTGACTTAAGAGGAAGACATGAAGTGTTTGTCACCGTGGTGGAAAGAAAGAGTGCCACGGCAACGATCCGAAATGAGGCAATGGCATCATATCGGTACCGGTAACCCGGTGAGGGACCGATGCAAAAGATAGACGGCGTGAGCGAGTCAACGAGATGAAAGTGGGTTGATCCCGTAACCGGGTTCCCACGAGTCGGTGACGAGGCAACCGAGGAACATGACAAAGATCGGAACGGGCACGAAGCACACAAGGGAGACATTTCATACAACACAAGCAAGCATCACACGGGTCATCCACGGGGTCGTCTCGTTATACCTTTGAAGCGTGCGTTTCGGGCGGTTCGAGACGTCGAGGACGTAGGGGAAGTAGTGGTACACGAGTCGGTACACGGGGCGACGGTAGTGGTACTTGTCGCGGTCGTCGTCGACGTAGGGGTACACGTTCGTAGTGGGAAGTAGTTGTTCCGTTCGTCTTGGCGGTTCCACGATGGCGGTAGTTGTTCACGGTCATCGGTAGTCGTTCGGGTCGTCGTGGTACTTGTCGGGGCCGTAGGGGTACTTGGCGTTCGACGGCGTCGTGGTACTCGTTCCCGTAGTCGTACACGGATGTAGTGGTACTTGTTCCGTAGCCGTTCACGAGCTCGTTTCCCGTAGATGTTCGGTTCGTCGAGGTACTTGACGCGTCCGGTAGTCGTTACCCATACGTCGTGGTACTTGTCGGGTCTTCCGGCGAGGGTAGTCGTTCATGAATCGTAGACATACTTGCATCGGAGGGATACTTGCTGCTCCATGTTATTTGCTGAAAAAAAAACAAAACGCAAAACCGAACAAAAGTAGCACAGCAGCAGCAACTGGCGCTCGCGAGCACACACGGGCGCTGCGGGACGAAGCAGGAGCGGTGCAGATGCGAGCTCGCGAGGGACGGAGGACGGAGCCTGGCCAGCCTGGAGGGAGGGCCGACGAGGGGCTGAAGACGGGCGAAGAGGCGAGGCACTCGGGCCTGGGAACGGAGGGAGGAGCTCCGGCCGCGGCTGCGATGTTGGCCGGCGGGGCAGAAGGGCGCCGGGGCCACGGGAGGACGAGGTGGAGGCTGCAACCTGGGGCGGCGCTGCTCTTGCGGACGACGAGGCGAGGGCCGACAGCTCAACGCTCTGAGGACGGAGGAGGTGGGAGTCGGGGCGCCGGGCCTGGCCAGCGAGGGCATGGCGAAGGAGAACCAGAGGGGGGGACGCCGAAGCGGCGAGGCCCCGGCCCGACGGCGGCGAGCGCGCGGCACCGGCGAGGTGGGCGCGGCCTGCACGCTCCAGAGGAGGAGGAGGCGCGGCGGGCGCGTCGGGCTCCTGGCCACTCGAGGAGGAGGCCGGGCGCGCGAGGACAGCGCTCTGGCGCGGGGAGATCGGGGCGATGCGGGAGAGAGCGAGAGAGAGATGGGTGGCGGCGGCTGAGGGGGACGAGGGGAGAGGAGCGAACGACAGGAGAGGGAGCATCGGGCTAGGGTTAGGAAAAAAAAAGGTAGGCCTTGGGCCGGCTGGTGGGTCTGGGAGCCCAAGAGGCCTAGGAGGGAGGTAGGGAAGCTGGGAGGAGAAGAGGTGCGGCCTGGGCCTTCTTTTTATTTATTTCCTCAGCAGAAATAAATAGAGATGGATCCAAAATAAAAAGAAAAGAGGCCAAAACAGGGGGGAAAAATGATGGAACATTTTGAAAGGCTTTATGGAGTAAAAACCAACCCCACAAAAATAGTTCCAACAAAAAGGAAGTGCAAACTAAAAAAAAAAATAGCTTGCCTCAAGGAGTTCAAAAGGAGTCTAGATTTTGGAGGAGCCTCGAAACAACGGAAAGAATTATAGGCAAGGTATAGAAGTCAAACTTGAAGTGAAAAAGACATGAGGAAAATGTGCAAGTGTGTTATGGTGAATTCCAACAAAGGGAATATTTTAAATATAGCTCCCTAAATAGTGAGAGGCTTTTATATGTTTTAAAGAGAAGACATTCTTCCCTCGATTTAAATGGACCGAAGGTCCACACGAATTATTTAGGTTGAGATGCAAAGATGAATGACATGATGGCATGATGACATGATGCAATGCACAAAAAAAAATAACACAAGCACAAAAGAACACACGGGCAACCCGGAACATCTGGATTCTTCTGGAATCTTCTGGGATCTTCTGGGACGTCGGTCTCGGGCGTCACACAGTACCCCCGCGACCACTGAGGGCCTCCAGAGCCCCTGGGCCTCAGGAGCCCGACGATCCTCAGGAGCAACCCGCACGGCTTGCGTCTTCAGCTACCCCAACTCTTCTTCGACAAGTGTCAGGTGACGTTTCAGGTGTCCAACCGAGGGCGCCCCCTGGGCTGCATCATCCTCGAGCTGCTGGGGGCTGTCCCCCCGCAGCTGTCTCTTTTTTGCGCATGAATCAAGGCTAGTTGCTTCTTCCTATTTGCATTATCTATATGCTTGGCGTTCTCACCGCCACTAAGGTCATGAGCCCTTGCGAGCCCACTCGCGACCGCCCCATGATTAAGGACTGGCACGGCGTCTGTGCTCGGTCCGTCCCTGCAGCGTCGCTAAACCCAAGGGCTGAGCTTTGTCTCGCGAGCCATTTCCGTGACGTCACCTCCCGTGGTCCTTGGTGCCTTGTTCTCGCATGGGCTAATCGTGGATGGGTAAGTAGGGGCCCGTGGCAGGTGCCTCGCGCACATGGGAACCGCGTGCCGACTGTTTCTCTTTTGGACTGTTGCATGAGAAGACTGGGCATGGCATCTGTGCTCGGGTCCGTCTCTGCAGCGTCGATAAATCCAGCGGCTGAGCTCTGTCTTACAGGCCGGTCTCGCTAACGTCACCTCCTGGGGTCGTTGGTGCTATGACCTTCTCATGCGATGACCTTTAGAGATGCACTCGGCGCAGGTCGACACAACACCTCTCTTTTCACATTTTGCAGAAGAAGACTCAGGCGCAACCCGCCTCAGGGTAGGGTCTCATGAGTGATGCGTAAGCTCACGAGAACTTCCTCAGAGTCATTCAGCTCGTCCTGAGGAGGGCCCATATACACCTTGGCTATCCTGTTGTGCAAGCCACGTGTCAGGACGGGGATGTACATGCCCCGGAGTCTCTCCCAGTGGGAGGCTCCCGCCCACGGTCCAGTGGAATTGCTATGCTCCGCGCTGGCAGAACCAACCGAGGAGCGGTTATGCCCATGAACTAGTGGAAGCACCAAGCTCCGCGCTGGCCGCTACGACCGAGGCGCGGTCAAGCCCACACTCCGTGCAAGTGTGGTAACTCTATGCTCCGCGCTAGTTATAAACAACTGAGGGCGGCCCCCAGCGGTCGCACCAACCTCAGGGAGCTTTTCAGCTCACGACGCTCACAACTTCTCCTTGGATGGGTGTTGCGAGGGGGGCTAGGCACGGGGGCTATGCTCAGGTCACGCCTGGCAGACGCCACCCTACCAGGTGCCCAGACACCTTGCTCTCTCGCACCCCCATCCTAGGCAAAGGCTCGTGAGCAAGGTATGGTGCTCGTTCTCCCTCATGAGAGCCGTTCGTACGTCAAGGGGGACCCCTGGGCATCGCGACCCAAGGGCCTCACCAGCCACGTAGCCCCTCATCCCTTGAGTCTAGTTATTACGATAACCCCGGTCACCCGGAGGGCTCAATGGCGATCGAGGTATGCGCGGGGTTGGGCCCTGCCGATGCAGAACGCAAACGGGATCGCTCGAACATGAAGGAGGACCCCTGGGCATCGCGACCCATGGGTCTCACTAGTCATGTAGCCCCTCATTCCTTGAGTCTAGTTATTACGATAACCCCGTTCACCCGGAGGGCTCAATGGCGATCGAGGTATGCGCGGGGTTGGGCCCTGCCGACGCAGAGCACCTAAGAAAATTTGAAAGGAAGCAAGCATGGAAATCATCAAGTTCAATCTAGTTATTACAATAATACCAAGTCCTTCAAATTCAAACGAGTTCTTACGCCTCCCCAAGGCACTTGCATCTCTTCCATCTGGACATGAACAGGTCAGGCATCACCAAGTGCGTCATCACCAGCCTCCGCCTCTTTGGCTGCGGCAGCAGCAACCCGGAGGAACGCCTTCGCCAGCTCCTTGACCTTCGCCTCCAGGGCCTCAGTAGTCGCGCCCTCTATGTTCGGTGGCCTGGGAGCGACTGCTGCCACATCCTCACGAAGATGACTCGGGCACAGAGCCTCGGGTTCCAAGAAGCACGAAGCCTCGCCCCGGGGGAAATGTGACAGCAGATCAAGTGCCACTACCGCCTGACCGCAGGGGATCACTAAGAAAAGCTTTCAATGCCCGCATCTACTCGCGTACCTACACCTCCACCCACTGTAATCATGAATTCGCTGGAGCATGAAAGCCCCTCTCGACGGCCCTAGTGGACGATTACCTGCACGCCAAGAGGGACCTCTCGAGCATTGCTCCTCGGGGGCTCTTACCAGACCCTGGGTCGCTCACCCCCTGGCCTTGACCACGACATCGTGGCCTGGCATACCAGCGTCGGATGAAGCTTGTCTAGGGACTGGGTCTCGCAGGTGTAGGGCCCTAAACTACCGCAGGGACAAGAGAAAGGGAAAGTCATGCTCCAGCAAAGGGCCTCATGAGGAACATAAGTTTATAACACCGGATAATAGCAAAAGTACCACAAAGGATTTACACGCCCTCATAGGGCCGTCCATGGATGTTTTGTAGGGACCAAGCTAAAAAGGGACGTACTCAGAGGAATGCGGCCTGTACTCCTTCAACGATGGCGGCGCCGGGAGGATGCTGCCCCCTTCTGGCGATAGGAACGATGACTTGGAAGCTCGTAGCTCTTGTCGGAGCTCGAGGCCGTCTCAGGAGAAGCATAGCTGCTACCGGAGGAGTCGAAAGCACAACCAATGGCGAGCGCCTCGCCCTCAGCCTCGCTGCCCTGGCAGCATGGGGGATGGTCGCCGGCGAGCCCATCCCCCGCGCCGCATGCCAGCCGCCAGCCGTCCGCCCCGAAGACCTTGAAGGTCAGCGTGCCCATCCCGTCCAGCACGAAATGAAGAATGTGCCTCCCGGCGGGGGTGCAGCCGGGTGGATTAACGAGTTGCTCGGCTCGTTAAGCTCATACTCGTTAAGCTCGTGCTCATTAAGGCTCGGCTCGTTAAGCTCGTTAAGATTAACGAGCAGAAAACCCTGCTCGGCTCGGTTCGTTTAAAGCTCGTTAAGCTCGTGAGCGCTCGCGAGCACTCGTTAACAGATTTTGATGTGTTACGGCCCACACGATACGCATGTAGATTTGGTTTTTAAAAATGAAGATGGTTACTAAAAAATAAAATGCACTATTTTGTTGTCTTCTATGTGGATTAGATTCAGTGGATGGGACAAGGTGCTACAAAAATTTTGTGAGGTAAGATGAAAATATGTGTTATGTTGTTACTAACGAGCTTAACGAGCTACTCGTGAAACTCGTTAGCTCGTTCGTGAAGCTCGTTAAGCTTAACGAGCTAAAATCAATGATTGGCTCTGTTCATTAAGAAGCGAGCCACGAGCTTAACGAGCCGAACTATCGAGCGCTCATTAAGCTCGCGAGCTTCGAGCTTTTGGTCCAGCCCTAGGCGCAGGCGCGGCGCACCACGCCCCACCCCAGGTCATGAAGACCTGGCCGGAGGAGACCACCTCCACATCAGCATATGAAGGGGGGAGGTGGCAGCCTTCATGCCGTAGCTGCATCGTCACCCGGCAGCGAGCGGGGAGCACCTCCTTCAGGAATGGAGGAAGAAGGATCCAAGAATGCGGAGGCGCTCCCGCCCACACGATAAACTCGTGGACGTTGTCTTCAGTATGAGACGGCGGCAGGGCACGTGAAATCACCCGTCTTTCTGGGCGGCTAACCGCATCACCCCCGTCGCCGTCCCCGCTTCGTCCGCCTGTCGCCAAAGCACCCAAGGTAAGCGGGAATCCTGGTGGCGCCCGCGTGCACCATGTACGGGCGTCCGCCAATCTCAGGGGCGCTCTTGGAGAATCATGGCGCCTCTTTTTCGGTGGGAGCTGCTCGGGCTCCACCATCGGGGTCTTCCCCTTCTCCGCGGCCGAGAACCTACATATTGGCGCCATGAAAAGCCCTCGGAGAAGTGGGAAGAACAGGGGTTGATCTGCAACAGTCAAATGAAGGACATGGCGCCTCACCCCCTGTTATAGGTTCATAAGATCAATCGCCGGCCACTCACGCGTGGCCATAATAACCCTACCACCCGTGCCAAGGAGTTTTCAAGTCACACAGTTGCTGAGACTGCATGGGAAGCGGAGTCGCCCACGTCCCATCCAACCGTCATGCGCCAGCCTGGCCCGCAGCCTTTTTTGGGGCCCGCGGCGCTCCGTCCTCGGCTAAGGCTTCGCCCCGAAGCCAACCCCGCGTGCGCCTTGGGCCCGTGGGCTACTGTCGGCGTCCTGGGACCCAGGGTACCCAGACTTGCCTGTCTGCGGGCCGCGACGCACTCCTACCATGGCCTGGTACAACCCAGCTGATAGACCAGCTACCCAAAACCCTCGTGAGGGGGCTAGACCTCGCGAGGAGAACGATGTCAAGACCCCCTTAGGTGGCCTCAGCTAGGTGGCTCCGGAGGGGTGGAGAATCCAAGGCCAAGCCTGCCTCAGGAGGAGGCAGTGACGCACCGCGCCAGCGGGTGCCAGCGCGCGCCAGCGGTGCAGTTGCCATTTTGGTGCAAAGGAGACAACGCAGGCACAGGTTCCCGAGGAGCGGGACAAAGGTTTCCCCTTCGATGCGACAAGACCAAAGACCGCAAGGATGACATGGAGGATGTCACCACCGAGCCCACCACCGCATCACCGGCTGATCCCTTTGCAGGCGAAGACCACTTTTGTCAGGATAGGAACGTCCTTGTGTTCCCGCTCAAAATGGACGTCGTGGGATCCCTTCCCGCGTAAATATTTCGGGGGAAGAGGACCCTGGCCGCCTATATAAGTAGCTAGGATCTGCACTATGGAGGCAATTCCGATCAGATCCAGAAACCCAGCCCTCGCATAAGGAAGCAAGATCTTTTGCCTCCTGACCCTCCTGAGCTCTCCTCCTGAGCTCAGGAACCATTGTATTCATCCATATTCAAGCCCCCCCGAGGACAATCCACCAAAGCAGGAAGTAGGGTTTTACACCACAAGGTGGCCTGAACCTGGGTAAACTCTTGTGTGCTTTACTTGTTGTTCGCTTGAATGTCTTCATTGGACGAGGGCGAGACGCTAGGTAGACGTGAGTGGGAGAGATCTTCGTTCACGCCCCTGTGTTCGAACTTCTTGGGTTTGCGGAGCCCGTAATCCGACAGTAGTGTATTCTTATTGAGTTATGGTGAGAAGTTATCTACAATTGAATATTAACAACTCCAATCTGCCACATAACTGCGGGCATGGCTTTCGAAAGATCATAACCCAGCAGGGGTGTCCCAACTTAGCCCATCACAAGCTCTCATGATCAGCGGAGATACAACTCCATGTTGGGAAGACCCGAGTGTTCTCGGAATCCCGTGCTCAAGTTCCTCGAAGAAAGGAAAACTAACCCAAGGAGATCTCCCGGTGAGTCAGATCCGTGTCCAGAGCCGCACGCTCTCCATCTACGGACTCATCCGTCTATGCAAAGTGGACGATAGCCAAAATACCTCGAGTTGCCCCAAGGCGGCACCGCCAACTACTAGGTAGGTGGACCAACACTCATGAGGAGCACTGGCGCGGGGGGGGGGGGGGGG
>LR738711.1:713414292-713434208 GCA_902687465.1 Secale cereale
TAAAAAGGAGAGTTTCTCCCAAGTTTCCCCTATTGTTTCTAATGATAAACCAGGATATGTGGAGAAGCTTCGTCTCCAACCACTCCCTCCTAAGGTGAAGAAGAAGAAAAAGAAGAGGAGGAGGAAGAGGAGCAAGAAGGAAGAAGAATGGGTATCAACCTGGCCTGAGCATATTCCTCCCATCAACTTTTATCCTAACGGTTGTAAGTTTAAAGAAGAAGGTGAAGTTTATTGCCTTAATTATCATCTTGATGATACGTCCGTAGGTACTATTGAAGATGATTTTGATTATGATATGCATGTTACTTATTGTGATTGGGAAAATGATGATAATGCTACTTATGATCTTGAAAATCTTTTTGTTACCAACTCTGAAAGTGATGATATGGGAAGCTCTAAGCTTGGGGATGATAGGATTGCAAATCCTTTACCCACTAGTGATGTGACAATTGATAATTCTTTTGCTAGTAAGAATAAAGACAACATTATTACAAATATAGTTGCTAGCAATGATAATGCTCTTCTCTACTATGATGATGTTATAACTCCAATCTATAGTGATTATAAAGGTACCTATGACATAAGGAGAAATTATCCTTATGAGACTTGTCATAATCATGGAGGGAATTACTCCCTTGTTGAACACCACCCTCCTAATACACAATTAATCTATAGTGTTCAAGTTGCTTATGATAGTCCTATTCCCACTATTACCAATGAGAAAGATTATGCTTATGTGGAGAGTAAGAGTACCTTTTTGCATGTGGATCATGGTAACAATGCTTTATGCGATGCTTATATTGTTGAGTTCATTCATGATGCCACTGAAATTTATAATGAGAGAGGGAGACTTGGTTCTAAATATCTTAATAATAAGAAGTTTTCTCTCTTTATGGTGAATATTGTGAAGTTATGCTTGTTTTGCCTTCCTATGCTAGTTGCTTTGTGCTTCAATGAATTATTCTATTGCAATATTCCTATGCATAGGAAGCATGTTAGGCTTAAATGTGTTTGGTATTTTCTTCTTGATGCTCTCTTTTGTTCTTCAGCTCTTATTCCTGCGAGAGCATCATTAAAGTCTTAAGCCTATCTTTATGGCTATAAAGAAAGAGCTCTAGGGAGACAACCCTTGTTATATTTGCTTTCAGTTTGTTCTTTCAGTTTTTAGTGGTCTTGATGTTTGTTACTACAGTAGCATCATCATTGTATCTTTACTTTTCAGTTTTGTGCCAAGTTTAGCCTCTGATTGCAAGAAAGTTCAAAAGTTGTGACGTGCTGTCCAGGAAACAGATTCTGTCCTTGGATAGAAAAATTCGTATAAAATCACCAGATCATCTTTTTGGTCTGAATTTTTTCGACAGCGTGCTCTATATAATTGTCTTTCGTGCGTCTGTTCTGAGTTTTTTTATTAGAGTTGCAGAAGTGCCCCGAACAAATCATTTACTACCTGCTGTTCTGTTTTTCACAGATTCTGTCCTGTTTTGCCTTTCCTCCATTTTGCAAACCTAGAGCTTGCTTTTTCTTTGCAAAAACCTTTTGGCAATCTTGAGAAACAGTTGATCTTCAAGAATATCCTTATTTCCAGCAAGGAACAATTATTTTATTATGGGTACTAACCTCGCTAATCAGATTATGATGAGTTATGTATGAAGGGAGTTTTCAAGTGTGCGAGGGAAGATGATAAAAAGATTCAGGAGTGTCAAACGCTCAAGCTTGGGGATGCCCCCGTGCACCCCCAAGAAATATTCAAGTAGACTCAAGCGTCTAAGCTTGGGGATGCCCCCGTGCATCCCCTTCTCCATCAACATTATCAGTTCGTCTTTCGTTCCACTATATTTTAATCACTTCATGTGTTATGTGCTATGCTTGGAGCGTCTTGTTTTTTTCTTTAGCTTTTCATAACGAGTCGGAACTCAGCTTTCTTTATGTGGGAGAGAAACACGCTCCACTTCTACCTAGAACATAACATAGAATTTTCATGTCTATCTTTGCTGTGTGTGTTCTTTGTCTTTCAATAGCTACTGTCATGCTTAGCTCTTAACTTTCATGCTTATCTTTTTAAAGAGATTTTGTTTAGTTGGTTGCTTGAACTCTCTTTAGTTATCATGCTCACCTTATTAAGAGAGTTTGCTTCCGTTGCATTGGTTGATATGTCTATGATAAAGATGCTACGTGTATAATGGCGCTTAGTAGTTCATGTTTTCTTATGGTTAGTCTCAAATAGCTGGGGGATTCCCAATGTGTTATTGGAGTACCAACATGATTTGTTTGCCTATGATGTGGTATGGTTTAGTAATATCTTCCTTCAAGAATTTATTTTGATTGACTTGGCGTATGCTCACGCATATTTAAGACTGTAAAGAAAGTCTGTCAAGCCTTGATGATCTTTTATTTCTGAGTAGCGATATAACTTCCATGCCTGATTCAATGTTGCTTTGTCGCTCTGCATGATTATGACCGTCATTGCTCTCTTAGTTGGTCGCTCCCAGTCTTTTGCTAACCTTCGCCTGTACTAAGCGGACTGACTGCTTGTGCATCCACATCCTTTTAATCCAGTTATGCCATATGAGTCCACCATACCTTCCTACATGGTATTTACCTGCCATTCCTAACGGAGACTTGCATGTGCCATCTCGAAATTATTCAAAGAAAAGCATTCCTATTTTGTGCCTCTGTTGTAAGTTCATGAGGAAGTAGTGGTTAATTCATGATCTTCTTAAGTTGGACAAGCTTCACCCCGGGATTGCATGTATAATGTGCAAACCCATAATACGAGAAGGAACTGGCATTGAGTGCGCCCGGCTCAAAAAGATAATATAACAAACAAACCCTCCTTCACGCTTTGTTCATGAGAAATCAGAAAACTTTGGCAGTGATAAACAAAGGAGATTAAGAGGATGTGATCGTCCTCATTCGGGAGCCGTTCCTCGAAACTTGTCCATCTCAAGAAGTGATTGAGTTGTCTGCTAGCATTCGTCAACGAAACATGCATGATCAAAATAATAATTATTACCTCTGTTTTAAAACCAAGAGCTCTGGTACATGTTTTGTCTTTGTTTCCGACTACGGGTTTTCAACCTTGCCAACAAAAGCCACGGTTCGAGAGTCTCCACCTTCTTTTAAAAGCACCAACTACTGAGAGCATGATTGTCATTCTGAGTGTAATGTGCATTGTCCCAAAGTAGCATTGTCTTTTGCATGATTGTGATATAGTTTATTTTGAAATCATTGTATCTAGTCATCACTTAAACCTTGGAGGTGCCCCTGCATTTATGTTTTGCTTCACTAAAGGGGGCAAGCGAGATATCACTTTATCATATTTGCACACCATGTTCATTACAAATCTATTTGATGTTTCAGTATCATATTGTAAAACCTTCAGTCCTTTGTGATTTTCTCATGAGGCAACTTAATTACTACAGATTCATTGTCTCAGTAAGCTTTTGTCATATGACTATGAGTAAGTCCTATATGGTTAATAGCATGTCACCACAGAAATTATTCTTGTTATCATTTACCTACTCGAGGACGAGCAGGAATTAAGCTTGGGGATGTTGATACGTCCAAAACGTATCTATAATTTCTGCTTGCTCCATGCCTCTTTTGTGTGATATTGCTATGTTATTTATACACTTCCATACACTTTTGATCATATTTGGACTAACCTATTAACTCAGTGCACCCCAGTGCCAATTTCTGTTTTCGGCTGTTTTTGTATTTCAGGTTTTCACATTACGAGAACTGCTAGGAAAAATCCAGAAAAAATATATAAAAAATCAGCGTTCCGGAAGCTTCCATGCGGCCAAAGTAGGTCCGGAGGGGACCCACAGGGGCTCCAGGCGGCCTGCCCATGCGGCCCCCCCTGGACCGCGTCGGGGGGGGGGGGGGGCGCCTTGGCACCCCTGACCCCCTCCGATGCCCCCCTTTGGCATATATTTAAAGCGTGTCGCGGAAACCCTGATTCTAGACCCCTTTTCTCCAGACGCGATTCCGATCTCCGCCGCCATCGCCATCAAGCTTCGGGGGACCAGAATTCCTGCGCCGGCACCCTGTCGGGACGGGGAAGTGCCCCCGGATTCATCTCCATCGACGTTGCTTCCTCCCTCCATGAGGCGGGAGTAGTTCCTCCTCGGGGCTGAGGTTCTTACCAGTAGCTATGTGGTCAATTCTCTCTCCCATGATGTGATCTTCGTTGTGATCATAGGCTATGTTAATCTAGGGTGATCCCATGATATTTCCCCTTCCTCTATGTATTGGATTGATGTACTCACTTGTCTTTATCTATTATAATCCCCGAGACCAAGGTGACAGCGGTCTATTGGACATGGATTACAAAAATATTTTCATGAGTGATTTCCTCTCTTGTGTGTTGATTGAAGATTGAGAGTCTCTTGGTGCTTGTCTTTGACTATCCTTTAGATATGTTGTGGTGATTGTGGGACTCTCTTTGGATGGCCGCGGTGACATTGGGAAATCTTTAGATTGAGAACTACGAACTTTGAGGTGTGCTTTTGTAGCCCTACATAATTCTCGTCCTCTCTTGATCACGAAGGAATGACCTCCGAGTGTGTCCCCTTTGCATGTTTTATGGGAAATATCATGTGATTCGATTATGTTAATGTTGTTGGGAGTTGCCACTAGTGAAAGTATGAACCCTAGGCCTTGTTTCCACCATTGCAATACCATTTGTGCTCACGTTTACCACTTGTTTGCTTGCTGCACTTTTTATTACAGAATTATATTACTTTGTTTTACCATCCATATTACTTGCCATTTAACATCTCTTCACCGAACTAGTGCACCTATACATCTAACAAGTGTATTAGGTGTGTTGGGGACACAAGAGACTTCTTGTATCTTAGTTGCAGGGTTGCTTGAGAGAGACCATCTTCAACCTCTACTTCCCTGAGTTCGGTAAACCTTAGGTCATCCATTTGAGGGAAATTGCTACTGTCCTACAAACCTCTGCGCTTGGAGGCCCAACATAGTCTACAAGAGTAGAAGCGTGTGTAGACATCAGCTCCTCCCTATGGGAGGTCGATCCGGCTGGAGACCGTCCCCTGAAGCATCTCTTCGGCTTCACGCACAAAGAGATCTGGAAACATCTCTTCAAGAGCCAGAAGGAGTGGCCAAAGGAAACGGAGGACACAGGCTACAACGCCGCGTTTACCGCACAAGAGGTAATTAAAAAATTCTGCCAAACATATATCCCCTTCTTATTTCAACAATAATAGGAATTGGAGTTTTTGCGTGATATACAGGGCTGTATGAAGAAGGCAATCCGGATTAAGTGCTCGACGCCTTTGCCAAAAGACCTAGAGACGCCTCAACTGACGGCGATGCTGGTCCCGGCACCATACAAGGCACCAGACAAGAAGTCCAAGAAGAAGAGCAAGGAGGCCGAGAGCGGCCCCGCCCTGCGGACGCGAAGTTCGAGGAGATAAACATCCTCTCCTCCGAAGAGGAGGAGGATGACGAAGAAGAAGAGTCCCCTGCCGAAGAAGAGGGCATCCCCTGCTGGCGCGGGCAAGACCGCACCCCGGAGGAAGCTAAACCTCCCCGCCAGTTCGGACTCATCGTCCAAACATAGTTTTGTGGTGAAACCCAGGGAGAAGCCCCCAACCGAAACGTAAGTTGTTCGGATATGTTAATTGATGCACCTTGTTTATTTAGCATTTTAATGCTTTCTAAGTATTTCTCACCTGCTGACCTACAGCTCTCCCCGAGCACACCCCGACGCCTTCTTATCGGACGGGAACTCTCTAGCGCCTAGAGAGACGGAGAGTGACCCGCTGGTCCGAGCTCCATCACCCATGGCCCGCGGGGACACCGAAGTGTCCTCCCAGCGTGTGTCTCCGGATCAAGGAGATGGGGGCGGGGCAAGTGACAGGGCGACCGAGGGTAACACCTCGGCTGCCGCTGACCATGGGGAAACAATCCCCATGTAGACCGAACACGGGGGGCCCAAACAATCCGGGGCCCCGCCGAATATTGATCCGGAGCCTAGCACGGCTCCGGGGTCCGAAGAACAGACGCCCAAGGTGGCTGGGGGGGGGGGGATATGGCGGCGCCCGAAGTCAATCCGGAGGCGCCGGACCCTCCAGAGGGAGCACTACAGAGTGCTTATGTCGTGGAGGAGCACCGCACCGTGATGGGTGCGGTGATGAAGAAGATTCAGTCCGTCAAAGGCGGACTGAACGAAGCCTTCAATAGCCCGCTAACAGGCTTTGAGGTAAGCAATGTAACGTTCTTTATGGAACTTTATTTGTTTTAAATGCACATATATAGCAAGTAGCCCCTGATGCTTTGTGTGATTCTGAACAGAATCGGACGAAGTATCCATAGTATAGCATATTTTAGAGCTGGACTATATGCTTTTGTATTTGAACATGCTTCACTAGTTGCGGCAACTGCACGAGATGCAAAAGTTGCCGAACTAAATCGGAAGCTTTTGTTGGCCAACACGGATCTCGACCATGTCAAATAGCGTTTAGATGAAACGCAAGGTATGTAGATTTGAAAAATTGAGATGTCAAGAAGACTAATTAATTGAGTATGAGTATAAACTCGTTATGATATTCTGTATTAAACAATTGGCGCCACTGAGCTCGAGGCCCTCAAGGGCGAACTCGCTAAGGCCAAGAAGGAGGCCGAGGCGAGCAAGGCAATCGCTGACAAAGCGGTTGCCAATCTAGAGGCCGAAAAGGCCGCGTGCCAACATCACGTGGCTCGGGTGTCTGAAGTTGAGAATAAACTCAAAGATGCTATTCACAACTGCGAGGTGTTAGAGTTGAAGGCTTCGGAACAAGCATCCGAGCTCACTGCGGCAGTTAAGACTGCCTAGGATGCGCGAAGCGAGTCGCGCAGCGCCTGTGAAGAAATCAAGCAGGCGCGGGAGATAGCATCTGGTAAGACTTTTATCTTACAGAGCATCTTCGGAGGGCGGAAGTACCTTGGGCTGACACGGTTATGGAGTTCTCCAGGCGTGTTTGCCGATCTTCCGAGGAGCAGTGCTGATGCCGCCCAATACTTCTGATCCTAGGAGGGGAACGACACAAAGAAGCTATTCTGGTCGCAGTTCTATGCGTCAAATCATCCGGTGCCCCTCAACGACCAGATGAAGCAGTTGGTCGAGTTGCACAATATGGCGGGTTCGGCCATGAAGGACTTGATAGTCCAGCTATGGCCCGCTGAGCCAGTCCCAAGTAGCTACTTCGGATTGGTGAAGCGGCTCGTCGAAGCGAGTCCACGGGTTGACGCGTTGAAGCGTTTGGACTGTATAGAGGGTGCTCGAATGGCCTTCGCTTATGTAAAAGTTCACTGGGTGAAGATGAAGGCGCAGGATATAGCTACTGCTGGCCCGCCCGAAGGCAAGGAGCACCGCAAGCCAGAGAGATACTTCGAGGACGTCATAGAAGGCACCCGCCTTGTAGAAGGCCAGTGCTCAAAAGATATTTTCTTTGAGTAATTGTATTCGGTTGTAAAGACTTTAAGCTTATGAACTGATGTATATATTTTTCTCTATTATAATGTGAGCGACTTCCACCTTCTGTGCGGCCGTTTATTTAAATATGAAAGTTTCCAGTCCTCGGCTTCAGCCCCCATGTAAATATTACTAGGGTGTTCGGTCATATGCATAAACACTCTTCATCCAACGTCTTGGTCCATGTAGGAGGTGTATGCAGAGCGAACCAGGCAATCAGACTATGCGGCGTTATTGCTTTCACTTAGCCATAGGAGTTTGACAAGTGGGGCTAGGTACTAGCCCCTGGTGCGTATATGTTATTTCCGAATTAAGGTATCCATTTGTACGCGACTGGGCAAAAAACCAACCCTTTGTATAACATAGAGTGGATCTCCATCGATCGTAGTATAACACTTAGTAACCGAATCGCAGACCAGGTTCTTGCATATCATGTAAGTCAGTTTTCGGCTTTCTCTACTGAGGTACTTGACCGGATGAGCCAGAAGTACAATCGCATTAGTTTTCCCTTTACACCCTAGCCGAACAATCGGGAACGTAGGGGTAAGCACAGGAGCCGGGCAACCCAACTATTGACCCAAGACATGATTCGGAACTAATGCGTATAAAGCAAATATCCAGGACGCCGAACACTCCTTATATGTGTTCAGACTTTTTGACATATACTGGGCTGAATACAGCCCCTGGTAATGTACCCTGTTGTCAACGCACATGTGGCAATCTGACACGGGGAGAGAACATAGGTGGTGAGAGAATAAAACTCCAAACACGATATAAACCAAACTGTTTCTATAATATCCCGTTATAGTACGGCGAGCCGTATGTTTACAGTTAATGCCGATAGCTTCCTTAGTCATTATACATGCCAAAAAAGTATAAACAAGAGGAGAAAAAAGGTTTATGATACGTCTCCAACGTATGTATAATTTTTTATTGTTCCATGCTAGTATATATTCTGTTTTGGATGTTTAATGGGCTTTATTATGCACTTTTATATTATTTTTGGGACTAACCTACTAACCCAAGGCCGAGTGCAAATTGCTGTTTTTTTGCCTATTTCAGTGTTCTGTAGAAAATGAATATCAAACGGAGTCCAAACAGAATGAAACCTTCGGGAGAGTTATTTTTGGAACCGTATCTACACAGAAGACTTGGAGTACATGCGAAGGAACGAGAGAGGCGGCCACGAGGGTCTAGGGCGCGCCCAGGGGGTGCAGGCGCGCCCCCACCCTCGTGGGCCCCCTCTGGCTCCCTCGATGCCCTCCTTCCTCCTATATATATCCATGTACCCTAAAAACATCGAGGCAATAGAGAAAACCCTAATTCCACCACCGCAACCTTCTGTTCCCGTGAGATCCCATCTTGGGGCCTATTCTGGGGCTCCGCCGGAGGGGGGATCGATCACGGAGTGCTTCTACATCAACACCATAGCCTCACCAATGAGTTGTGAGTATTTTACCACAGACCTTCAGGTCCATAGTTATTAGCTAGATGGCTTCTTCTCTCTTTTTGGATCTCAACACCAAGTTCTCCTCGATCTTCGAGGAGATCTATTTGATGTAATCTTTTTGCGATGTGTTTGTTGAGATCCGATGAATTGTGGGTTTATGATCAAGATTATCTATGAACAATATTTGATTCTTTTCTGAAATCTTTTATGTATGATTATAATATCCTTGCAAGTCTCTTCGAATTATTGATTTGGTTTTGCCTACTAGATCTATAGTTCTTGCAATGGGAGAAGTGCTTGGCTTTGGGTTCAATCTTACGGTGTCCTTTCCCAGTGAAAGTAGGGGCAGCAAGGCACGTATAGTATTGTTGCCATCGAGGATAAAACGATGCGGTTTATATCATATTGCTTGAGTTTATCCCTCTACATCATGTCATCTTGCTTAAAGCGTTACTATGTTCTTATGAACTTAATACTCTAGATGCATGCTGGATAGCTGTCGATGTGTGGAGTAATAGTAGTAGATGCAGAATCGTTTCGGTCTACTTGTTGCGTACGTGATGCCTATATATAATGATCATGCCTAGATATTCTCATAACTATGCACTTTTCTATCAATTGCTCGACAATAATTTGTTCACCCATCGTAGAATTCTGCTATCATGAGAGAAGCCACTAGTGAAACCTATGGCCCCTGGGTCTATCTTTATCATATTACTTTCCCTTTAATTTCTATTGCCGTTGCTTATTTACTTTCTTTACTTTCTGTTCTTATACCAAAAATACCAAAAATACTATCCTATCCCATCCTATCTATCAGATCTCACTTTCGTAAGTGACCGTAAAGGGATTGACAACCCCTTATCGCATTGGCTACGAAGTTCTTATTTGTTTGTGCAGGTGCGAGGGACACGCGCATGGTCTTCTACTGGATTGATACCGTGGTTCTCAAAAACTGAGGGAAATACTTATGCTACTGTGCTGCATCACCCTTTCCTCTTCGAGGGAATACAACGCAAGCTCGAGAAGTAGCAAGAAGAATTTCTGGCGCCATTGCTGGGGAGATCTACGCAAAAGTCATATACGAAGTACCTATCACAAACCCTTATCCTTCGCACTACATTATTTGCCTCTCATTTTCCTCTCCCCCACTTCACCCTTGCTGTTTTATTCGCCCTTCTTTTTCCGTGTGTTTACTGTTCACTTGCCTCTTGTTTGCTTGTGTGTTGGATTGCTTGCTTGTCACTATGGCTCAAGACAATACCAAATTGTGTGACTTTTCCAATACCAACAATAATGATTTTATTAGCACGCCTATTTCTTCTATCTTAGATGTTGAATCTTGTCAGATCAATGCTGCTCTATTGAATCTTGTCATGAAAGATCAATTTTCTGGCCTTCCTAGTGAAGATGCCGCTACCCATCTGAACAACTTTGGTGATTTATGTGATATGCAAAAGAAGAGGGATACAGATAATGATATTGTTAAATTAAAGCTATTTCCATTTTCGCTTAGAGATCGTGCTAAAACTTGGTTTTCCTATTTGCCTAGAAATAGTATTGATTCATGGAATAAGTGCAAAGATGCCTTTATCTCTAAGTATTTTCCTCCTGCTAAGATTATCTCTCTTAGAAACGATATTATGAATTTTAAGCAACTAGATCATGAGCATGTTGCACAAGCTTGGGAGAGAATGAAATTAATGATACGTAATTGCCCTACACATGGTTTGAACTTATGGATGATTATACAAAACTTTTATGCTGGCTTGAATTTTGCTTCTAGAAATCTTTTAGATTCGGCCGCGGGGGCACTTTCATGGAAATCACCTTAGGAGAAGCTACATAACTCCTAGATAATATTATGGTTAACTACTCTCAATGGCACACCGAAAGATCTACTAGTAAAAAAGTGCATGCTATTGAAGAGATTAGTGTTTTGAGTAGAAAGATGGATGAACTTATGAAATTATTTTCTACTAAGAGTGCTTCTTCTGATCCTAATGATATGCCTTTGTCCACGTTGATTGAAAATAATAAAGAATCTTTGGATGTGAATTTTGTTGGTAGGAATAATTTTGGTAATAATGCTTATAGAGGAAACTTCAATCCTAGGCCTTTTCCTAGTAATTCCTCTAATAATTATGGAAATTCCTACGATAACTCTTATGGAAATTTTGGTAAGATGCCCTCTGAATTTGAGACTAGTGTTAAAGAGTTTATGAATTTGCAAAAGAATTTCAATGCTTTGCTTGAAGAAAAATTGCTTAAGATTGATGAGCTGGCTAGAAACATGGATAGAATTACTCTTAATGTTGATTCTTTGAAACTTAAATCTATTCCACCTAAGCATGATATCAATGAGTCTCTCAAAGCCATGATAATTTCCATTGATGAGTGCAAAGAAAGAACCACTAGGATGCGTGCAAAAAAATATTGCTTTATGAAAGCGTGTTCTACTAATTATCATGAAAATAAAGATATAGATCTGAAAGTTATTGATGTGTCTCCTATTAGATCCTTTTTTTCTAGTTAACTTTGATAAAGATGGGACTGGAGATGAGTCTAATTTAGTTAAAAGTCATCCCAATGATTCAAAGTTTTTAGATCTTCATGCTGAAATTGTTAAAAGTGGGATTGAAGAGATTAAAACTTTGCATAGTGACGAACCCACTATTTTGGATTTCAAGGGATTCAATTATGATAATTGATCTAGATTATATTTCCTTGTTGCAATCCATGCTAAATTCTCCGCATGCTTATAGTCAAAATAAGGCTTTACCAAACACATAGTTGATGCTTTAATGCAGTCTTATGAGGAAAAACTCGAATTACAAGTTTCTTGTGGCACCCCGGCTAAGAGAAACCGGAACGCCCCGTATTCTAGCCCAAAGATCGAGGTGAAGTCTTCTAGAATACCGCATTGCTTAGCATAGAACAAACCAGCTCTTTATTACAATCTTTATGGGTACAAGGGAATTACATCGGCACGGCGACACTACGCCTGCCACGGTTGCTCTATGCAAGCAGCCGAACAGCACGACGCAGCGGAATGACATCTAGCAGCGGAACCGCGACGACGGCGATGATGGACTCCAATCCGAGGGACTCTGGTTGGAACATTTATCCTAGCTCGCGAACACGGGACAACACCAAACAAGCAAGCAATCCGGGCACGACCTACAAGCTGGCATGACACGCCAGGTCAGTACATTGAATGTACTTGCAAGCTCACAATGGCCAGAAGCATTCAAGACAAACAACAGCATGGCAATTACAGGTTAATCAGGAATTATCATGAGATCATCAGGATAACATAGCATGAACAGTATGAACATGATACAGCTAGACAATATGAGCATGGCATGAACATATAAATCTGATGATACTAGCATGCAACCTGATGACACTACATGCACCATTTATATTGTTCGGGTTACCTCGTAACCATCACATGCATCACTTACCAACCTCGGACATTACACGATCATCTCAGGATCAAATCAAGCTTGGTATAATCAATACCGTAGTAATCATCGAATGACCACAAGGAGCTTGATCTTTACCCAAGATTCCCGCACAACATCACGAATATCCAACAACTCAGTATCCTCAATACCACGGTGATCATTCCGGCGATCACAACCATGACCAACACTTGGTCTCAAAATGGTGATCTTTCCGGCGATCACAACCAACTTATCTCATCATCGAACCTGGGTTGTTATTATTAAGCACATTATTATTATTATTATTGTGGACTCATAGTGTGACCGACACGAACTGGGCCCTTATCCGCGGGCACGGCTATCGATAGATTAAGACACATACACTCTGTAGAGGTAGCGCACTGTACCCACACCACAAAATCCATGGCCTCGCACTCCCATTCGAGTGGACCAACGGCGTTCCGACAAAACCAATCTACTGCCATGACACTCTCCCGGCCACTCCGACTCACTCCCCACTGGGCTAGTCCTGGGTGGCCCCGGTGTCTACCAAAGACACCACTGACCACCGTCGTGGCCAAACATAAACGGTCCCAAACGGGGACCCGAGCTCAAAACAACAACAACAGGCACACAAGGTTATGTCCGCCTACCTGATCAGGGTAGCGCGCGCCCATAACCTTCCCTCGTTGGAGGCACCGGCGAGAGGCACGACAATAGACCTAGTTAGGACCTTCCCCTAAAGGTAAGTGTGGTTGTACTGGTCAACTCGATATGGTGGCACCATGACTCAACCAACAGTTGTTCAAGTTCCTTATTATCCGGTTAAACTTGAATGCAATAAGCTGAGTCATATTAAAATAACACGATGCAACTATAATGCATGAGCATGATACTAACATGAGCATGGATGTGCAACCATAATCAACGAGCATAACAACAACACTTAATCATTTATTCAGATGAGCATGGCATACTGACGAGCATGAATATTACGAGAATAACACTTTAGCAACATATCATGACCACTAGCATCAACAATAACTATCATGCAAGAACATATTAACAATGCTACCATGCAAACATTTAACCAACTACTCCCTTCTTTCCTAAATATAAGTCTTTATAGATATTTCACTATAGACCACATACGGATGTATGTAGATGCACTTTAGTGTTTAGATTCACTCATTTTGCTCCGCATGTGGTCCATAGTGAAATCTGTCCAAAGACCTATATTTAGGAACGGAGGGAGTAGATGCAAAGGAACATGCATGACACCGGTACTCGGAACAGACGACAGTCATGCACCGAAGACCAGCACCAAATCAACATGTACTACTACCAAGCATGGCATACAAAGGAATACTTACAACGTGTACATGATAACCAGATGCATAAAGACATAGCATGAAAGAGAACACGAATTCATAAGCATCACCGAAACAACGATAATCATATCAAAACAAGCAGACATTTATTAAATGTTCAAGTTGAAAACCATAGCTACTGCATGCAATCATGCAAGTGGGTTTTGTGGCTTGCGTGGGGATGGAAGAAATCACCAGGAAGAAGTGCGAGAAACTCGCAGAAAGAACCGCCGGAAAACGTTCTCTCTCGGAGAGGGCTGATTAAGCGCAAGGGAAAAATGGTCATTTTCAGAATGTCAAAACATGGTGAAAATGATACCAATAGAACGGGCTCGACGAGACGAAGAAGTGGGCTTTGGATTCACCTCATTTGGAGTTGTGAGTAAAAAGATATGAAGTGTTTTCTGCCAGGGACCTATTTGTAAGAAAAATCTTTACAAACTAGGCCTGGACAGAAAACAGAAAGCGTACTTTAGAGAATACGTCTTTGCTTGAGGGAAAACGCATTCCTGGCTGAAACAGAGAGGAAATACGCTTTCAGAGAAGAGGAAACGTATTTAAGGCCGATACGGACGCTTTCTAGCTGGGAAGACGTATTCAGAAGAATACGCCTCCACTTATCCAGCGTGGCAATGCGGGGCCGGGTGGCTTAGAGGCTTACAGGTGGGACCCACCTTATCCACATCTCTCCTCCTGGCTCCTTATTCTTCCTCTCGACGACGCGTTGAGGCAGAGACGAGGCAGGCCGCCCCGACGACGACTACGGGCGCATCCGGCCACCGCAGGAGGCGTGCGACCTACCCCGACGCTCAGGAGAACGAGACGCACCCGTTCCCGGCCTTGGAAGATGCCGGCGAACTCGGGGATGGACGCAGTTTGGCCTGCGGCGGAAGAGGCTTCGGTTGGAGATGGGCAAGGCGCTCCGGTGGGGTGGGAGGAGGAGGCGAGGCCATGGGGAGGTAGGATGGTCCTCGAGGGGTGCGTTGGAGGTGGAGAGGAGGAGGGGTAAGGTTAGCTCGCCGGAATCGAGGCGGGGTTCGCCGGCGGCCGAGGCAACAGAGAGAGGTGGGGGAGAGCAGCTCCGGCTCGGGGAAGAAGTGGGGCGGGGTCCTCGGAGTGAATGAGGTTGAGAGGTGAGGAGAAGCGTGCCCGGGACGGCCTTATATAGGCAGGGGAGGAGGGGGTGAGCTGGCGTCACCGCGGACGCGTGCCCACGCTCGCGAGCTCGGAGGTAGACGACGTAAGAGGAGCAGTAGAGGTTCTCATGGGGCAGAGGGGGCCAAGGGGGCGCTGGGAGGAAGAAGACGGAGAGCCCTGAGCCAAAACTGCCACTGTGCTCTCGTGGACGTTCGGCGACGAGCGTTGGTGAGCGTCGGTGAGGAAGCAAACGGAGGGGGAGAGGGGTCCAGGAGGACGACGACGACGCGGGGAACACACTGGACAGGCCCGTGCTCGCTGAGGCACTGAGCAGAGGAGGGGCCCGAGCAAGAAGCCATCCAGCTCGCGTCCATGTCATGCCAGAGAGATGGTCACCGCGTGAGCTAGAGAGGAGAAGAAGCCAAAGGTCGGCAAATATTGTCTAGTGGTAAGTTTATCCAAGGATGGTTAGGAATGAGGTGGTAGCTCTGTGAAAGGCTTTATGGTTAAACTGTAAGTGAGCTCTGAATATTACTACATCTAACTTAACCATAATGCAGTTATCACCATAGGTGAGATTAGAGCCAAACAGAATGTCTAGGGAGTTTAGGTTAGGAAGGACTACAGTCCTGGTAAGTTTGAGGTGATTTGGACCAATAGTTAATAGAGTTGTTTCACAACTGCATAATTTGGTCCAGAAACAAGATGATGAAGTAGCACTCACTCAGAGTAACCACTAGAGCTGATATTTGGCAAGGCTTGGTAATTAGGACAGATAGAGATGCTGTAAAAGTTACATGCCATTTAGACTTGCCAAAATGGTACTTCCTTCACAAACATCCCTTATGTCCAGAGAATAAGAATAATTCCTGAGGGAAAATGGCTACATAAAATGTGCCCACAATTTGTGGAGGTAGGTTATATGGGTAGGATAAGGTCCTGGAAAATTGGCATCCATAATGGAGCAAGACAAAATATACTTGCTTCACAAACTGAATTTTTGGACAGAATCAAAGAATTGGAGATGAGCTCACATGGAGGCATGACATGAGCTCTACTTTGGTGGAGGGCTATGCTATGATGATATGAGGGATCATGCAAAATGGAAACTCATTTGGATATGCCTAGCTTGCACCTCCTTCACAAAGCTTCTTTCTGGATAGAAACTTTGGAAAATCATAATTAAATAATTACTAGGCAAACGAGGTTGCATTTTGGTATGTGGCAATGATATGGACAGGAAAAGGTGTCCAAGGATTTTGAGGTCAATTGGGCAAAGATAAATAGCACTTGCTTCACAAAGTGCCATTTAGGGGGCATAATAGAAAAAGGAATATTGGTGAAATATTTTTGAACATGGCAATGAAAAGTTTTGCCATTTTTGATGAAGATATGACCCAAACAATTTATGAGAATTTATTTGGGAATTTTAGGAGTGATGGAAATATAGGTTGCTTCACAACCTAGGGCAGACAGGGTTATTCCTTTAATAGAAAAAGGAATATTCCCTAGAAAAATAATATTGGGGTTGGGCTAAGATGGAAATGGCAAGGTATAGGGATAGATATGAGGATGACAAGCCACTCTGGAAAGAAAGAAGAGGGCATCTTCTTCAGTTTCCAGACCACAAAGCCATGGAAAAAGAAATCTCAAGCAAAAATCTCAGAAAAACAAAAGAAACAGAAAGGACAAAAAATCAGGCTATGACAACTCTTCCCCTCTTAAAGAAATATCGTCCTCGAGATTTGGTTGCTCAGGGAATAAGTATTAATATATTGATTTAAGGAAACCGTTTCCAACTCGGGTATCCTTTTTCCTTTATTGATTGTCCCCATTAAATTTCATATGACTGTCTGTTTGGCTCGGGATGGTTTGCTTTACTGTGTCCATATGCTGACGGACCTTACCTCATAGTTTCATGCTAATGCTGGCTCCAATTATTTTCATACCGGCTGACTCAGCTGAGTGTGATAGATTATTATGACTGAAATATATGTCTGTCTCACAAGTCCAAGAGTGATCTCTGAGGGGTGTGTCATCCAGCACCGGCAACCTTTCATGAAATTGTGAACAAAATTTTCCTGGTGGACACCCAATATTTCTCTCCTTGCATTGGGTTTCTCAACTAACTGCAGGTCCTCCAGGCTAACATAGTGAGGTAGCTCATAACCGTTCTTCCCGACTGATTCTGATTTCTCGCAAGAGTTTCTGATTCATCTTGACTGGTTCCAGTGTCTTGAGGGTAAGATCGGTACCAAATATTTTGACTGTCTCCTGTCATGGCCAACATAGGGGGATATGACCTTATATGATAATATCTCAAAGTGAATGGTGTCCGGGGGCACCGCGCGCAAAGTTTCCCTCGACATTTCAAATTTTTTGGCCTACCGCCGAAATATGTACCCCCACCCCCTTTTCTCCCCGACCACAAGTCACATTTCCCTTGTTTCCTCCTTCCTTCCTTCCTAAGCTATAGCCGCTTCCTCACTTACTTCCTTGCTTTCACCTTCTCGCATCCTACCGCCGGAGTCGCCTTGGTCTTCTTCAATGACCTCTCTAGCGGTTCCTCCTCCTCCGACGACTCCTTCACCACCCGGGTATGCCTCTCTTCTCTCTCTCCCAACGCCGTCTTTGCTACATCCCGACAACCCTAAGGTATATCTTCGTTCAAAACCACCCTTGATATACTACCCCAGCTCCTCACGTGTCTGCGTGTGGATCTTTTTCTACTTCCGTCGTCTGTTCCAAAGCCACCTTGACTTTTACTATTATTAGAGTTAAAGCTAGTTCGCACAGTCGAATCTAAGAATTGGTTCAAACAGGGAAGAAAGTGGGAAAGCGGTAGCATGAATCTACTACTTGGTTCTAAGAGGAAACGGGGGAAATTAGTATATACCCAACCGGTCTCTTGGTTGAAAAGGCGAAGAAAGTGGGGTGGATGCCGAAGGGTGGGGGGAAGTGGACCCGTCTCTTGGTCGAAAAAGGAAAGACAGTGAGAGGTGTTGGGGGGACAACGCAAATGAGAACGAGTAGGTCTAGATTTCCTGTGCTCACATAGGAAAATGTCTTCGAGGAGATAAAAATGGACAAATGCAGACATGCTGCCTGAATGTTTGCCGCTCTTGGCAACCACATCTTCCTCACCATTAATGGCACTTTTTCATACAGTCAATGTAGTGCTAATAGTATAACACAAAAGATGTTGTTGTTAATCATATGCCACTGCAAATAATTGTCACTTCTTAAATAACCGTATTTCATATTTGCACAAACAGGGATGTCTGTCTCCATATCGTTTTCATTTGTGCAATCAAAAGTACACACCTCAGCTTTAGTAGAAATTCACAAAATGAGATGGCTATTCCTCGTTGTCATCCTCTAACCTCCCGTCTTCGAGGTATTCCTACAATGGTAGTAACTAGGTAGAATGACCAACGCAATCTAAAATAAGAGGATTCGTACATTTACTTCATGATTGCAGTGCAGGGACGAGCAAAAACAAATGCATTCTAGTCGGGAATGCACTTTCTCCCAGATCAAGGATGGACAGAGGACTAGCTGGCACGGATGTGCGGAGGTTTTTGGGACAGGTGCACGGACAAGAGGCATTGTGGTCTGCTTATTTCTTAAAATAGTGTTGCTTAAATTTAGTGGAACTGCACAAGAAGTTCAGATGGTCAGTACACTACATGGTTCAATTCAGCATTCCAGCTGAGAATACAATTATAATTGGTTATTCTGGAATGAGAGTACCTAACCATGGATGGTGGCAACAAGAAAAACCAGAGTGAACTCGAGGAAATTAAAGCCTGCCTAGGGAGGCCCTTTGCTCAAAGAGGACTTGCTTGACTTTCCTTGATTTGTAAACCTTCTCACAACTTTGTCGTTTGCTGCGAACTAGTAAATGTTTGTTATGTTTTATGAATCATTGAGATGTATAAAATTTCTTAACTTATGCTTTTCAAGTATTTTATGAAGCCGGGTTTAATGTGAATGTTCCACATGAACGCTGGACTAGCGCGTGAACGTTTGGAATTTACACGGTACCCTCAGTTAACTGCATGAACCACTGCAACAAGATATCATAGTTTCTTATATGTCAGACAACACAGTTCTCGAACAAGTACTCTACTTCATCAAACACACACTGCTCGTATGATAAACCGATTAACCGTGACAACTTATGTCTTACCATGCCATATTACATGAAAAAACTAGTGAGGACACATCTGTTTTGGCAACAATTAGGATGGTTCTCTCTTGATTCACGTGCACACAAAAGTAGTAGTAGTTCCCATAGACTGATTCAAACAGAGTACTAGCCCCAGAGGGCTCGATAATAGGCAAGGTTCGGATAATTAGACACAATCCAAACTACTTTTAAACACTAGCTGGGGCAACTATTTCATACCTCGATCTAATTTGGGATGGACACAAGACGGACCTTGCCATGAACATCATCGAGGACGTTCGGTAGCAGCTCAATCCTACGAACCTTCCTTAAGATAACCATGTGGCCTTGCCACTCGTAAACTTGGTTGTGGAGGCATGCCATGTCATCTTCCCGCTTAAGCTTGACAAGAACAGTATGCCTCACGAACGAAGGAGTACCTTTGAACTTCTTATGCTTCAGTACACCCTGGACAACATACCTGACAACAGTGAGGCTGGAATACATCTCGACTGGTATAAGTGCGAATGGCTTGCAAGATCGAATAGCCTAAGAACTTTGTTTTCCCAGTGCATATATTCAGGTCATCCACTGCATAGCGAGTGACATGTACAACCACACAATCCTTGTCTGCATCAGGGCTCTAATTGAAACATAAACATATTCTGAATTACTTTCCAATATAAGAAACACAAGTTATTTAAACTACTATGTAGAGTCAAAAGATTGCATGACAGGGAAGGTAGGATGGCATCGAAGCTAATAAAATTTTGCATTATTTATCACCACATACTTAGATGAAAAAACAAAATCGAGATCAGCAAAGAAGAAAATCACCTTGGGTAGCTCAGCGGGG
>LR738711.1:713434289-713504255 GCA_902687465.1 Secale cereale
AGGGGGAAAACTACTCCTGCAGGGCCATGGGTGTTGTAACATCAAACGAGGCGTTGATAATCTCAGTAGTGGCCGTGAGCGTATCTGGGATCGGCTCGATGACGGCCTCCATCTTCTTGGAGCTCTCTGTCTCGTGGGGATCAGCCCCCACGTCTGCTCCAACATCGGCAGATCTTTGCCTGGTTCTCCTTGGTCCATCATGAAACTGACAAATACTAGGAGAGAACTGAAAGGAAAACACAATTGCAATGACAATGGAACAAAAAAGAGAGTGAGGATCGGTTACTGCTTTGCAAAAGTTCTTTTTATCTGAAATAAAATATACCTACATCATGGATCCGCTTACCTTCCCTTCGATGGGAGAGAAGAACAATGGCAGATGCGAGTGTTGGTTTTCTTGAAGACGGTGAGGGAGAAGGGGATTCAGCGAAGAGTGAAATGATGGTTGCTTCGTCCGTCAAACTTAGACTGCGGGGAGGTGGGGTTTTGTGATATGACGGCTCGTTACTGCCGCGCTATGACCAGGGTGACTCTTCGTCTGCATACCGCCTTCTAATTTAGTGGATGGCATTTGGGCCCGCACGCTGCATGGCCCGCATGTCGGTGAACCAAAGTAAAATGACATTCAGTAGAGGGAAACATTTTGATGGCCTCGGAGGAGCCAGAAGCGGCAGTGTATCCACTGTACTAGTAGTTGTTGATTTTCTGGGTAGCTGTAGAGTGTCTCCGCTGTACTAGTAGTAATTGTTTCTCTGGGCCCAAGACAAAACAGCCCATCCACCCTAGTAAATAATAAAATCAATTCAAAAGCCCATATATTTACTTAATGAGAGGCGCTACCCAGCACACCGCCCCCAAAAAAACCTAGGTGATCTTCTTCCTCCTCACTCTCACCCACCTCACGTCAGCTCGCTCCACTCGTACCCCCAAATTACCCGCCCCACTCCTACAGAAAACCCCATTTCCCCTTCTTCCTCACTACTATAGAAAACCCCAGCTCCCCTTCTTCTTCACTCCCACTACAACTAGGCTTGACATTCGTTACTCTGCTCAAATCCGTGAGCTCGATGCGACGCCCTCGAGGAAAATGGAGTGAGCTGACCACAACTCCTAGAAGATGAGGCTCCCACCAGCGGCGACGCCTGTTGTAGATGCCACACCTGGCAGCGCAGGGAGAAGCGGCGAGCCCGCCCCCATCGGATCCCAAGAACCCATAGAATCTCGGGCGGACCGCATTAGCGATCTCCCGGACGCCATCCTTGGGGAGATCATGTCGCTTCTCCCCACCAAGGATTGCTGCCGCACCCAAGTCCTCTCAACTCGGTGGCGCCCTCTATGCGCACCGCGCCCCTTAATCTCGACTGTCGTTAGCTATCTCTCTTTAATGATTTTCAACTCCCTAGAGCCATCATCTCCTCCCAGCAGGGCTCCGATCAATGCCTGTGCATCCCGTCATGCTACTTGAGCAAGCATAGCATGCCCTGCATGGTGGATACCTGGCTGAAATACCCTGAATTCATAGAACTATAGCTGCTTGAGTTCTACTATTCCCTAGGAAATCACCTACCAGACACCGAACGCCATGTACTTGTGGCCTCAGCACCGATGTCCATCTCGCGGTTTTCCTCCTCTCTCCACACTGCCACCTTTGCATTGTGCTACCTACCAGATAATCTGGTTATAAATCTTCGACTCCCATTTCTTAAAAAACTTTCACTTGTGCGGGTTCGTATATCGCAGACCTCATAGCACATCATCATCCACTCCAGTTGCCCTGCCCTGGAGTGCTTGGTGCTTATTTTCACAGTGAGAATTGGTTGTCTCGAAATAAAGTCGCCTAACCTTGTAAGAATTGGAATTTCTTTTGATGGAAGGCAGCTCATCATCGAAGATACCCCTTCACTTCAAAGGTTGATCCTTAATTCTAGTTATTCACCGTCGCAAATAATTGTCGTCTCTGCGCCTAAACTGGAGACCTTGGGTGTAATACATGATATCTGTGCTCATTTCAAGACGGTGTTTGGCTCTACAGTTCTTCAGGTACTGTATATTGTCATCTACACTTGTAAACATAAGCTGCATTTTAAATTTATGCGCATAAGTTCTATATCTTCTTGGAGTACACATTTTGTACTAATATTATGTTCTATGCTCAATGAAGAGTTTCTCCATGGATAGACTATAAATGGTGCTAGATTCTGTTAAGATCTTATATATCCAAATGAATAGTTTTGATCTGAACAAGATTATTGGCTTGCTGCAATGCTTTCCATGTCTGGAGAAGTTGTATGTAAAGGTGATAATTTCACGCACATTGGAAGCCCGCATATAGGGTACTAGAATTAACCGTTCAGTTGTTGCTCTTTCGACACTCTTTTTTTAGACCTTAAATGTTTTCAATCTTCATGTCTATTTAGGCAACAAGACGGGGTAAGAAAGTTATAACCAATTGGTGGATTCGTAAGCACCGGGATTTTCTCACTTCTCATGACATTCGATTGAAGACAATAACGCTGGAACGATATTTACCTAACCATGCAAACACTAGATTTGTCACATTCTTCCTGTTGAATGTGAGGTTACTATTGTCCATCACGCTTAAGTTTATCAGCAGCATGGTTTGGACGGATGTGTATGTAGACGAGCAAAAAAAGGAGTTGCAGGTGGACAAAAGGGCTTCTGAACGTGCCCGAGTTCTATTTACAACATCTCGTGGTCATAATCCAGTAAATTTTACGACCCAGGATGTTCATTCTATGGACCTGACCGATCCGTTTGACTGTGACTACCGAAAGCAGTGCTGGAGTTAGATGTTGTTGCCTTTTTCGATTTTGGTTTATTCTAAACCTGGTGAACAATTAACCCTCGTGCTTTTGTACAGTTTGTAAGCTGGAGTTAGATGTTGTTGCCCTTTTCAACTCGGCTGTGACTATCATATTTTGTTTGAAACATGGCAAATGGCTTGCCATTTGTTTAATTAAGAGTGAAATATTGTAACAAATCCCAACCAAGGGAAATACCATCACTCTCGCCGGCTGCCTGAGCTCACTGTGCATTCCAGAACCCAAGTGATTAGCCCCCACCAGCACCCACAAACTTATTTTGAACTAGCACACCAAATGGGTTGTAAATTTTCATAAGAAAGGTTGCATAACCATGACAGATTTGGATTCTGACATTTGTCACCCACGAGGAAAAAGCCCATCCAAGGTGGTGTCGACTTAATTACTAGTCAACCTTCGTACTCCCCTCCGCCCGCGACTAGACTGGCGCATCTTCCATGGCTCCTGTTCATTTCGTCCGAAACCTCGCCGTCGTCCTCCGCCTTGGTTTGCTCGCCATGCGTGGTGCACCGCTGTGTGGCATTGTCAATGCCGCCAACAACTAAGAGGAACAAGGGGATGAGTGTATGGGGAGAGGATGACAATAGGGACCCGCCAGGGTCATGGCAGTACACAAGCAAGTGCCTCATTATTACAAGCCCCAAAAAATGGTTCCTCCTAATGGTTGGACATTTGGGGCCCACGCCATTGTCAATGTAGTCATTAACGAGAGAATTACACAATGAACGGCTGACACCAAGGACCTAGCTGGTCGCGCAATTGTTATTTACTTTTTTAGGAACAAGTAGTTGTTAATTATACTAGTTTTAGAGACAGATCAGGGTAAGGGGTTGTGCGTGGGTGTGGCCCATCTACCGAGGGCTTTATTCTATGTTTACCACATGATGAGCCCAGTTGTGTTTTTTCTTCCTGAAAATGGCTAGCCTAGTTCTGCTTTTTTTAAAGAAATAGCCAATGGAGGCCTACTTGCTTTCTCAGCCCTGCTGGTCTGCAAATCTTTCAAGACGAGAGCGATGTATTAGCTTGCCCAAAAAATGAAGTAGTAAGAAATGAGATGTAAATTTATAAACATAGCAAACTGACAATTAGTTTCAAATATCATTTTTAAGATTGAATATTTCAAATTTAATGGTTCTTTTGCGGGGGGAATCATGTTGAATTTTAAATTGATATAAACTTATTATTTTTAAATTAGTTTGAACGTGACTCGAAATTTTGGGATTAAAAACAGTTCGGATCGCAGTGAAATATAGAAAATTTCATACAATTTTTTAAACATAGCCACAATATGGGCTGTAATGCTAACAAAAAGAATATGGGCTCCAAAAAAATCCTTAAGAATTAGCAAATGGGCTGTAAATTATTAGAAATAATGGTAGATGGGTTGTATGCTGTTTTCTATAGATTTGAGGCGGACTTGTGCGCCTACTATAGGTTGACGCGTACTCATTCGTAAATAAAAGGCCGTGTCAACTTAGTCAACACACGAGAACAGTGACTGTTGGATGTCCATCCAACGGCCATCGTGCTTTTTCAATCTCTGCTCTTCCTATTCCAACCGCTGAAACTAGCGCCGGCGGGACTGCCTGCTCCCTCCTCCCGTGGGCTGGTGTGCTGCCGCGCAGGCCGCACCGCCCCACCCTACTCCATCGCTAGACAGCAGGCCATTCCTCTACTCACCCACACCTCCTATTATTTTCCGATGATGGCAGCCGAACCAGTAAACCCTCGTACTCCCAACCGCATGGGCAACAACTACCGAGTCTTCCCTGGCTTTGGGCCGTTCCCTTCCCAGGCCTCGCCGTCGTCCACCACACTGGTGCTCTTGGCTCGGCGTGGTCAACGTGGTCAATGAACGACATCCATTGGAAGAGGACTGTACGTGGAGAGGCTGACAGCTGGGTCCACGGCCGCACACAAGGAAGTGCCTCCTTATTACGCGCAAAATAATGATTCCTCCACCCAACAGCATGGGACCCATCGGAAGGGCCTCTGTATTTCGCAAAAAAAAAAACGTTCCTCCCGCTGACAGCTCGGACCCACTAGCTATATCTTCGCACGCAAGAAACTGGCTCCTTATTACGCACAAAAAATGAATATTGCCCCTGCTATCTGGGACCCACCATAGTTGGAGGCTGACTTGTGGGCCTACTAAGTTGACGTAGACGAAGGGCTTTGCCAACTTAGTCAATAATGAACGATTCTAGCTCCAGTTAGCGTATGATGTCCATCCAACGGCCATAGTGCTTCTTCAACCTCTGGTCTTCTTGCTCTAGCTGCCCAAACTAGCGCCGGTCGTGCCGCCTGCTCCTGCCTCCCATGGCCGGGTCTGCTACCGCGCAGGCCTCACTGCCCCACCCTACTCCCATCCCTGGCCTTGCCATCCCTGTACTCACCCAGACCTGCTTTTATTCTCCGGCGAGGGAAGCCTCACACTGCAGCTCAACCAGTAAACCCTCGTACGCCCCTTCGCGTGAGAAACAACTGCCAAGTCTTCCCCGGCTCCGGGTCATTCCCTTCCTAGGCCTCGCTGTTATCCACCGCCTTGGTGCTCTCGACGCGGCGTGGTCAACGTGGTCAAGGAAAGACTTACATCGGAAGAGGACTGTACGTGGAGAGGCTGACGGCTGGGTCCATGGCCGCAACAAGGAAGTGCCTCCTTATTACACGCAAAATAATGATTCCTCCACCTGATAGCAGGGACCTACCGGAAGGGCTCTGTATTTTGGCTTAGCTGTATTTTGCAAAAAAACGTTTTCCCCCTGACAGCTAGGACCCACCAGCTATAACTTTGGATGCTAGGAAAGTGTCTCCATATTAGGCACAAAAAAATGAATGCCCCCTAACAGCTCGGACCCACCATCAATAACTTCGCACACAAGGAAGTGCCTCCTTATCTTCCCTGACAACCGGGACCCACCTGGTCGAAGCGTACGTGCATACTGGTCGTCTCTCTGCAATGATGAATCGTGGCCGAGCAAGCAGCAACACGTGTAGTAGTAGAGCCCCCGACATAGTTGTTCAGGCGGTCTCTTCAAAACCATGTAGACGTACGTACAGCCACAGGGCAAAAAACATGGCTACGTATGTACATACAGGCCGAGTCTAAAATGCCTACTCGCGCATACGTACAGCCATGCAGTCCCGTACATATGGAGACGGAAGCAACGGCGTCATGTTCATGGCAGCCAACCGGCGGGGTCGGAACGGCAAAACATCGTCGTGTTCCTCGGGAGGCAACCGGCTTGGACAGAACATCCGAAACCTGGTGTGGCGTACCGCAAAACGGAAGGAAACAACCTTCTGCTGGAGCGCGTATGGTCGAAACGGGGTCCTGTTCATCGGGAACGGTCTGACGTATCGCAAAAGAGATGATACGACCTTCTGCTCGAGCGGCTACGATCGAAAAGGGGTCCTGTTCATCGGGGGGTGGGTCTGTCATACCACAAAACAGAGGAAACGGACTTCTGTTGGAGCGCTACGGTCGAAACGGGGGTCCTATTCATCAAGAGGGTTGTGGCATACCGCAAAATGGGACTCCACGGGCTACTGTTCACCCACCGTCGACTTCCTCCAGCCTCCACATGCACTGTTCATCCACCGCGTCTTCCTCTGCCTTCACTTGCTACTGTTCAACCAGCCCTCCACAGGGTCCTGTTCATCCAGCCCTCCACGGAGTCCTGTTCATCCAGCCCTCCACAGGGTCCTGTTCATCCTACCAGCCCTCCACCTGCTACTATTTAACGAGCCCTCCACGGGTTCCTGTTCATCCACCCCAACGATGCGGCTGTGGCGGCCTCGTCTTGGGGTACTGTTCATCTAGCGGCAACCGCAATAGCCTACTACCACGGGGTCCTGTTCATCCAACCCCCACCGGGAACTGTTCATCCAACCCCAACCACGTACGTCTCGATTCATTCAACCAACCCCACGTTCACTGTTCATCAAGAGGCAGCAGCTGGTTCAGTCGGCTTCAGCAAGCAGCAGCAGAGATCGATCGGGTTCAGTTAGCAGCGGTAGTGAAGGAATCGCTCGAGTTCAGTTAGCAGCCAAGGGATCGATCGCTCGGGTTCAATAACGTAGCTAGTGCAATCGCTCGGGTTTAGTAAGCGAACGCCTCGCTCGGGTTCGGTTAGAGCCCAACGCCTCGCACATACACGCGACGTGTACGAGAGAAATGCGCAAACCTCCATGCATCGCTCCACCCCGACCACCCACCATAACCGGGAACTCCCTGATATTTTCCTCGCCCTCGCTTGTACCATGATTTTTTCCGTCATGGACGGCCTAAAGCATGACATAAAAAAACCATTCGGGCCAAAATGTCACGGATGTGTCTTTTTTCTGTAGTGTTCGCAGAGGGAAGCAGTGATTTGAAGAGGTGCAAGAGCTTAGAATTTTTAAAACAGAGATAAATGTAATTTTGAGAGATGCACCCTTCATATTTACTTCGCGACCATTAGTTATCAATATCTTCCAATGTAAACACATTAGTGGCGGTCCCCAAGCGGTAAAGTAAAGGTTTTTTACTCCGTAGGAGTTTTTGTTTGATTATTTGTAAGTCTTTTCTTTTTGAATTCGGGACTGAGAATCCCTATTACCGCCCGTTTCGTGCAAGGACAAGTGAATAAAGACTCGTCATGAGAATAACCCGCTTAGCATGGAAGATACCGACTACCTCCTGGCACTCTATGAACAATCCAGGCACACAAAAAGGATGCTTATTTGAAGTTTTTAGAGGTGGCACATGCAAATTTACTTAGGACAGCAGGGTAATACCGCATATAGATAGGTATGGTGGACTCATCTGGAATAACTTGCGTTTCAAGATGTTGATGCACAAGCAGTGTTTCCGCTTAGTACATGCGAAGGCTAGCAAATAGGTTGAGATTCGGTTAGCTAGAGAGTGAAGACGAACATGAACATGCATTATGCATAATAAACATTGAACACTAGCATGAGTAGGATATGGGCACCATGAACATAAATATCATTGAGGCTATGTTGGTTTTGATTCAACTACATGCGTGAACATGTGCCAAGTCAAGCCACTTTAAACATTCAGAGGAGGATAACATATCATCATACTACATCACAATCACTTTAATGCAATGTTGACCTCCAAGATAAGTCATTGTCCACTCCTAGCTACTTAAGCATGGCATGAGAAGCTATAATCTCTAATTGTCATCGCAACATATTTGATCATAATAGATTGAATCATGAATGCTAGTTACACATATTTACAAAAACAGAACAAGTTGAGTTCATACCCGTTTCTCTCTGCCACAACCAGTCCATCAAATATCGTCATTATTGCCTTTCTCTTGCACAACCGAATGATATGAAAATTATAATAATGCAAGAATGCCATGGACTAAGCTGGAATCTGCAACCATTCTATTCAAAGAGGAGTAGACAAGGTAATTTGAGCTCTTTGTTAGATAAACGATAATGCATATGAGAGCCACTCGACATTTTCATCGTGGTCTTCTCCTTGGTACGACTCAAAAACCAGAAAACAAATTCAGAGAAACACGCTGAAATATTTTTGGAGTTTTTTTGTTTTTTCTCAAAGAAGGCAAATAAAGAAAGAAAAAAATGAGAAAAAACTATTTACACGGGAGAGCTCCCAACAAACAAAAAGAAGAATAGAGAAATCTTTTTCTTTTTTCTTTTGAGTACCGCAACTAGCTAAGCTAAAAGAAAAAATCAAAAAGAAATATGAAATATTTTTTTGGGTTTTCTCAAGGTTTATCAAACACACAAGAAGGAAAATCTAGCGTGGATAATATAATGAAAAAGTGTGAACACCGACAACTAGAATGAAATGCGCGAACATGAATATAATGTCGGTAAAAACATGTACTCCCCCAAGTTTAGGCTTTTGGCCTAGCTTGGCAATCACCATCTGCGACCTGCATAGTACTCAGTGTGGTAGCTCACGAAGGCTCTTGGTGCAACCTCCTCAGCCCGCCGAGCAGCCACAACCTTCGTCTTGTGTGCCCGAGCCTCGCTCTCAAAAACGTAGTATCTTCCTTTGCTGTGGAAATCAAAGAGAGCAGGCGCATGCAAGAAGGTATGCACAATATGAACTTTATTGAACCTAAAGTTATAAGTATAATTATTAATTTTTCCCTCAAGAAACTTATGGTGCTTCATGGCCTCAAAGTCTAAGTACTGAGTGGGTAAAATAGGATCATTAGGCCAAAGCGAAACACGCGGCTCCCTTGCTAAACGTGAGGCATAAATCCCAACATAAAAATAATTGCTACCAGCGTTATGCTACAATCTACGTGCAACAATCGCTCCAAGGTTATAACATTGGATACCAGTGAGGGCAGTGTGTATGCGGCTCAAGTCAGGAGCACACAATGTGCTATAGTCATGTTTGCCTACGATACATTTGCCATTAAACAATGCAAAGTAATGAATTGATGGAAAGTGAATGATCTTTATTCTAACTTGTGTCACTCCTCTATCCTCTCCATAACAAAGACTAGTCAGGAGTATTTCAAACTCCGACCTCGGTGGTTCGTCTAGCGAGCCCCAAAATGGAATTTTGCAGATATTAGAAACTGTCTCCAAAGGCAAGGTGAATGGACTATCATACAGTTTAAATGAAACTCTAGACTCATGAGGATGAAATCTAAACTCTTTGGTAAATGTTTCAGTGAGGGTGAGGTGTTGGTCGCACTTATCTTCAATGTAGGAACCAAGCTCGACATTGTGAATGTATTGCTCAAATTCTTCCTTAATACCTGCGCTCACCATGAACCCATTACACAACCATAAACATGATTTAATAGCGGCCTCCCGGATTGAGCTTGGGCTTGGTTCAACATAAGACCAACGTATCGAGCCGCCACTAGATGATGCTTCCGAGGATCTCCTCCTCGCAGAACTCCTTACAAATAGGTAAATTATTTGCGTACAATTTCTGAAATTTTTGGTCCACAATATTTTCTCAACAAAAGTTCACAAGAATGATAGCAACTACTCATAAGCATGCATAGAGGCAATTTTGAGCATTCAAACTACTTAGAACTTTAAGAACTCAACATGCAAGCTCATCTACAACAGCACCAAGAGTAGCTAACTATTCAAAAATATAAACCATGAAAGCAAAAACTAATTGGAGAACTGGGGGAGTCACATACCAAGTAGCAATCCCCAAAACAGTTTCGGAAATGGAGCTTCGAGCAAAGAGATCGAAATCCGCGGGTTTGAGAGCTAGATCACGAGGGAGAGAACAATGGTGATTCTGGAGGTAGGGGATGAAGTGGACTAAAGAGATAAGTGAGGGGGCCCACGTGGGGACCAAAACCCATCAGGGTGCGCCCAGGTGGGTTGTGCCCACCTGGTGCACCCCCCTCTGATGTTATTTGCACTAAAAACTCAGAAATAATCAGAAAAAATCGTGTTAAATTTTCATGGCATTCTGAGCACTTCATTTTTGGATCATTTTTTATTGCACGGAGAAGAGTAAACAGACAAAGTATGGCATTTTATTTTTATTAAACTAAGGAAAACAGAGAACAGAAGGTAGGGACGGAAGGTAGGGACTACTAAATTCATCAACTTCATACCTCTCGAAAATGATCTATTAATAAGGTTGACCAGGTCTTATTAACAACCACTTTCAATTAGCATGAAACCGAAGAACTTTCGTAAAACACTAAGTTACCTCAACGGGGATATGTATATCCCCAACAATAAGTACATCATATCTCTTTTTGGCAATAGGTAGAGGTAGTTGAAAACTTCTAATAGTGAGCGTCGGAGAATTTTCAATAACATTAATACCATTCACTTGGAATTTTTTTTTCGGAAAGTGCACCGTATGCTTAGTACCATTGATATGAAAAGTGACTTTGCTCTTATTACAATCAATAACAGCCCCTGCAGTATTTAAAAAGGATCTACCAAGAATAATTAACATGTTGTCGTCCTCGGGCATCTCAAGAATTACAAAGTCAGTTAAAATAGTAACATTGGCAACAACAACGGGCACATCCTCACAAATACTGATAGGTATAGCAGTTGATTTGTCAGCCATTTGCAAAGATATTTCAGTAGGTGTGAGCTTGTTCAAATCAAGTCTTTTATATAAAGAGAAAGGCATAACACTAACACCAGCTCCTAATTAACACAAAGCAGTTTTCACATAATTTCTTTTGATGGAGCATTATAGTTGGTATTCCCGAATCTCCAAGTTTTTTTAGGAACACCATCCTTAAAAGAATAATTGGCAAGCATGGTGGATATTTCAGCTTCCATTATCTTTCTTTTATAGTAATAATATCTTTCATGTATTTTGCATAAGGGGCCATCTTTAAAATATCAGTCAAGCGAGTGCGCAAAAAGACTGGCCTAAGCATTTCAGCGAAGTGTTCAGATTCTTCATCATCTTTTTTCTTAGTTGATTTAGGTGGAAAGGGCATGTGCTTTTGTACCCATGGTTCTGTTTACTTTCCATGTTTTCTAGGAACAAAGTCTTTTCTTATCACATCTTTTATTTTTGCGTTGTGGTTTATCAAGATCAACAACAGGTTCTATCTCAACATCATATTTGGTCGTTTATCATTGTCTAGTTGAGTGTCTTTATGAACATCATCACTGTCTTTATCATTATCACTAGGTGAATGTTCATTACTAGATTGAGTTTCAGCATCAGAGATAGATACATCATTACTGTTTTCAGGAGGTTTTTCAGATTCACTAGAGGTGTGCAAAGTCCTATCATTTTTATTTTTATTTTTCTTTCTAGAGGGACTAGGTGCACTAGTGTTAAGTCTTTGTGAATCTTGTTCCATTCTCTTAGGGAGTCCCTTAGGGTAAAGTGGTTCCTGAGTCATTTTACCTCCTCTAGTTGCTACTCTAGCAATTCTTTCTGAGATTGAGCAACTTGTTCTAATTGAGTTTGAACCATAGAGGCATGTTTTCCCACACCCCTAACATCATTAGAGATTCTAAATAACAAGTTATAGGATCTAAAGTATGTCTAGAGGGGGGGGGGTGATTAGACTACTTGACCAAATAAAAATCTAGCCTTTCCCATTTTTAATTATTGGTAGATTTTAGCAACTTAGAGCAAGTCAAGCAAACAACTCACACATGCAATTCTATGAGTATAGCAGCGAAATGTAAATCATTGCACATGAAGGTAAATGGAGGGGTTTGGAGATTGCAAACTCAAATGTAGACACAGGTGTTTTTGTCATGGTTCCGATAGGTGGAGCAATCGTACATCCACGTTGATGGAGACTTCAACCCACGAAGGGCAACGGGCACGCGAGTCCACTGAGGGCTCCACCCACGAAGGGTCCACGAAGAAGCAACCTTGTCTATCCCACCATGGCGATCGCCCATGAAGGACTTGTCTCACTAGGGTAGATCTTCACGAAGTACGCGATCTCCTTCCCCTTACAAACTCTTTGGTTCAACTCCACAATCTTGTCGGAGGCTCCCAAGTGACACCTAACCAATCTAGGAGACACCACTCTCCAAAAGGTAATAGACGATGTGTTGATAACGAACTCCTTGCTCAAATGCTTCAAATGATAGTCTTCCCAACACTCAAACAGCTCCTCACAGATTTGGATATGGTGGAAGAAGAGATTGAGTGCAAAGCAACTTGGGGAAGGCTTGAGAACAAGATTTATGTAGTAGGAATGGAATATCTTGATCTCAACACTTGAGTAGGTGGTTCTCTCTCAGATCTGGATGGGTGAAAGTGGAGGCACGATCTGATGTCTCTCTCCATGAATGAAGAGGGGGTGGAGGGGTATATATATCCTCCACACAAAATCCAACCGTTACATACATTTTGGCCAACTCGGTGGGACCGATTCTATGAACTCGGTCTGACCGAAAGGTTCAAATATGTGAACGTTAGGAAACTCGGTGGGACCGACTTGGACATCTCGGTGGGACCGGAAGACTAGGGTTAAGTCGTCAGAGAGTTGGCAAGGTGAACTCAGTGTGACCGATTAATGAAGTCGGTATTACTGAAATTAATTAACCTGCAACAGAGAGTTTACAGAACCATCTCGGTGAGACCGAATGCCTATATCGGTGAGACCAAAATGTTAGGGTTTGTGGCTCTAGCTAGGTCAAAGGAAACTCGGTGGGACTGAATAGGAGAAATCGGTGAGTCTGAGTTTGGCATTTTGGTTTTGACTTGTTTGGAGTGGAGAGATTGTGTGACTGTTTTTGGAGCATATCATCAAGCATTGTGAGCAACCAATTTGTTAAGCAACACCTCATCCCCTTTTAATAGTATTGGCTTTCCTAAGGACTCAATGCGATCTTGGATCACTAAAAGTGAAAAGGTAGAGTCCTGAGCTTTTGACAAACTTGCTTCCTTAGCTTTTTGAGGGGTCCACATCTCCATAATAGCCATGCCATTCATTGAACTTTCCTGAAATATTTAGCTTGAGGAATCATTAGTTCAATGAGCTATATGTTGTTATAAATTACCAAAACCACCCGGGGATTAGTTGCACTTCCAATCTCCCCCTTTTTGGTAATTGACGACAACATATAGATCAAAGCTTTGGCAAATGATAAAGAATGAAATATATCATTGCTTTGAGAAGTATGTGATAAGCAAGAGCTCCCCCTAAATTTGTGCATTATTAAATATTTGCGTTTGAATGCAAATGCACAACTATATAGGATCATGGGTCACATCTCACACATCACATACATCTTGGTGGAGCACTCAAAAGGATAATAAGTGAATAACAAGTACTCATCACCAAGGCAATTTCAAAAGATCACATAAAGATATCATCCAAGCAAGTATATGATCAATCGCAACCATAAATGTAGCATCTCTCACACAAGTTTCATGCAAGCAAATCACCAAAAGATAGTAGCAAAACCAAATGCAATAAAAAGCAGAACGCTCTCTCTCGAAGCCTATATGATCTATATATATTTCTTCCCCTTTGGAAACAAGTTACCAAAAAGTTTAAAATATACATAGGCTATGCGTCTCTCTAGGCATCTCCTGGAGCTCCTGAAGGGGTGTTCTGGTTGTTGTCTCCAATGTGCGTAGATGGCGTTGAGAGAACTCCTTCTACAAAGATATCAGCTGATGTCTGAGGGGCTGGTGGAGTTGATGCATGTGTGACTCCCCGAGCAGCAGAAGCTGGGACAGACTGAGTGGGTCTCATGTCTCCCACTGACATAGTCTCAGTCCTCTGTCCTTAGGGCACCTTCTGAAATCTGGTAGCATCCTCCTCCTCACTGTCAGTGCTTACTCAAGTAGAAACTCTTGCTCTGTCTGTATCTCGCTTGAGCACTATGGTCTGCACATATGTCACCTTAGTGTCAAGAGCGTGGAACTTATCCTCAATGATACTCTCTAGGCTAGCTTGATTCTGAGTCAGGGTGGCCAATCCTTTCTCCATCCTCATTGTAGCTTCAAGAAGATATGTCATCTGGTCACTCTTTGACTTTAGGCTTGAAATGTTGACTGCATGGGTTGATGCTTGAGCTTGCTGAGCAGCTTGTTCTTTCCTGTATGCCTCTGATGTTTGTGCAGATGAGGGATGTGTAGGGTCCATCACCACCTCATTGTCCTCAAATTCAGGCCTTAGGGGCAAGTGCCTCCTATCAAGCAGATTTGTGTCTGTGCCCACTCTAGAGTTGATGAGTGTCTAAATATGTGGGGCATATCCACAAGATCTCTTCTGGTCAGCAGTTGTCCTCTTGATTGTCTCTACAATCAGACTCATGACCTTGAATTTCTCTAGCACATCATAGTGGTGAAGCAAGTTGATGGGATATCCTATGATCATCCTGTCATCTCCAGACTTTGGCACAAAGTGTGTCTCAGAATGGTGTTGATGGTGCCAAGTCCAGCCAATAGATAGTACACTAACCCAAACTTGAACTGACTCCTGTAGTCATTTGGGATAGGCTTGTACATGTTTTGCATGGATTCATGGCTCATCCTAGCCTTATCATAGATATCTGGATCATCTTCTGACTCAACCGAAGCACCTATCATAGCAGCCCATTCAGAGACTGTGGATTGATACTTAGTGCCTTCAGTCATCCATGCAATTCTCCCATCTGGATACAAATGGGTAGTAGAGTAGAATTGCATCACCATTTCATCATTCCATCTTGTCAGCTTCTTCCCAACAAATTTTGTAGTGTCTGTCATCCTGACGCTATCATGCACATGTGGAAATTAGTCAGCATGCTTATCAATGTACTTACAGTGCACCCACTTCATGTCACAGACAATGGGCTTCTTGTCAAGCAGTACTGGCTCATAGAAATCTTGTTGCTCCCTTGTGTGAAACCTGTAGTCAACTACTGTTCTCCTCCTTATAGCATAGGGATCTGACTTCCTCCATGCTCTCAATCCTGCATCTCTTCTCACCTTCATGTCTTCAGCCTTAGGATGAGCATCATTATGCTCTGGAATCTTAGGCTTGAGTTTTCTCAGCATTTGTGACTCATCATATTCACTATCTTCTGCCTGCTCTTCCTCTTATTCTTCTTGAGCTTGAGGCATTGGATCCTTATTCTTTCTGCAGCTGGAATGTTCCTAGTGTTTCTCTTGGGTGCAGTCTTGGTGGCTTGGGCAGCAACTTTGGGGGCAGTTTTGGGCTTTGAAGGAGCAGCCCCTGACTTGATGGCATCCCCCATGAGCTTCTGAGACTTAGATGCTGGTGCAACATCCTCTTCTTCTTCTTCCACATCATGACCATCATTCCTCATAGATGGCTTTCCAACCACTCTGGCTGTGGTTTTCCTAGCCCTTTTCTTAGCTCGCGCAGGCTCATCATCTCTGGTTTCAAGTGTGATCTGCATGGTTTCTTGAGTTGATGCTCTGGCTTTTGACATGGGCACTCTCTTAGCTGGAGCCTTTTCGTTCAAACCAGGCTTGGTTGAAGCAATTGTTCCATATTCCTTCCTAGCAACTTTCTTCTTTGAGGTGGCCTCATCAGCTACAAAGTCTTCATCCTCTGAATCTGAAGTTTTCTTCTTCCTTAACTTGGTAGCAGCCTTTGGAAGGTTACTGTGAGTGCTTTTGCTGCTCTCATAGTAGCTAGAGTTGTTGGGACTAGAGCCCTCGCTCAAGTTAACCTGCTCCTCAGACCTGTTTTGATGGTCACCACCTTCTGACATCTCTGAAACTGCAAGCAGACCCTGTGAATAGGTATAGATGAGATAGAGTGGATGAGCATCACAAAGTACAACTTGTTTTAAAAAAAATGATTTGAAAAACTTAACTTTAGTTTTCTACATAATCCATTCCGGTGCTACCGAGTTTACCAGTTCAGTGATACCGAAGCAAAAACAGAGCCAAAACATACTTGTTTCGATAAGACCGAGGTAGTTTTCGGTGGCTCCGAGTTGATAGGGTGTCACTGAGCTGCTAGTTTCGGTCTCACCGGGTAATACAATTTGATTGGACCGAGGTGTATCAATGCAATGGCTTACGCCAACTCAGTGACACCGAGACTTGCAAATCGGTCAGACCGAGATGGGTTCGACGGAGAACTAACCCTAAGTTTTTTGAAATCCATCTACCCTAAAGATTAGTTTTTCTGGACAGGAAGTTTGCAAACGTGGCAAGATCAATGGCATATTGTTTTGTGCATGAATTAGATTTGGAGAACACAAAACAAATGAGTCGTACCCTAACTTGGTGACGATCTCCTACGGCGATGAGGGGCGGAGACAAATGCCCTTGGCAGCGACGGATTCCAACAGCAGGAGGCGGATGGAGGTGATGGTGACGATCCTTGGACCACGGCGGCGACAAAGCTGGGGGTGCGAGATTAGAACTGTTGGAGGAATTTCCAAAAAGTTCTATCTGCGAGTTATATAGCCAGATCTGTCGGTGGGACCGAGAAAACTGTTTCGGTGGCACCGAGATGCATTTTGCACTAGGCTGTTGCAACTCGGTTGGACCGAGACGGTTTATTTGGTTTCACCGAGATACAAAAACTGATCAACCTAAATGATTTTGGTGGGACCGAATGAGATTTGTTGGTCTGGCCGAAATGCATTTTGGAGGTTTTGGAAGTTAAGTCCTGATCAGATCGGTGACACTGAGTGCTCCTCACTCGGTGGGTCTGATTGAGACTTGTTCAAACTTTATGATGTTATAGCGTGAATAGAGTTTGAGACGAGAAAAGTATAGATAGCTAGAGGGAGTGCTTAGGCATTCGTGTCCATCCATTTGGCAAAATAAAAAGAGCCAAACAATCAAAGCTACAAATGGATGTCCTCGAATGATTAAAATATGCAACCAACATGCTCACACAATAAAATGGCAAATGAAATATATGGCAAAGCATGCGCAAACATTCTAGCATCTACTAAGCAATTGGCGATGACTAGGTCATCTATATATGAGTATATTGACTTAGGAATCAAATGAGAACATTTGATCGTAGGTCATACTCATCGTTTAAGCACAAGTGGGGTTACCACTTTTACATAAAGCATTGTTGTGTTCACACCATTAGAATTGCTTTAGCTCAATCTTTAGAGTAAAGCCCCCCTAGATGTGATATTCCTCCTAAGAGGGATGAACTAACCTTGGGTTTTGTCGATGATGACTTCATCTAGATGTTGAAGATGTGGATGCTCAATGTTGATGTAGACCATTTGGAGCAATCCATCGGAGTGAGTTGCACTTTGAATACCTACACGGGTTAGTCCCACAAGGAATAAACAAAGATATCCATGGACATAGTGTGAATTGCACACAAGATGATGTCCATGAAAGCATTAGGTTACCTTGTCCCTTGTCTTACCAACAAGAGGGTTTGTGACTCCTTGAACTAGTGCAAGATGTGGAAGTTGTTTGCACTTGTCCTTGCCAAGATGATATGAGTGAAGTATGTTGGCGAAGTCACCCTGAAGAACTCTCTAGTTCTTCTTCTTCGGGATCCACATCAACTTGATGGGAATCCTTGGAGTTGTAGTCGTACTTGATGAAGTAGAGTGTAATGCCCAGTATGTGACTATGTCTCCCACGTGTCGAGGCACGACTTAAAGACATAATCACATACTAGAATGATCTCAAGTATGGTATCTTTGCACAACTCATGTAAAAGGAGGGATGAAAGTGTAAAATAGTAGTTGGCCTACAATCGCCATGTCACGTAATGGAATACATTAACATTCATCATCCAAACACATCAGAGTCCGACAACGGAGGAAATCCAAATGAAAGATACCATAAATAAAGCAACACAAGGTCCCGATCATCCTAGTAAGAGCCCTACTGATCCTCGGGGTAAGACACGTAGTACCGTCCACGCTCTTCATCGAACTCCCAATACAGCTATGAACCACCACCTGTGTAGTTCTCAACGGTACCTGCATCTGGTGTTGTGTTGAATCTGTGAGCCACAGAGGACTCAGTAGTCCCGTTCCCGGGTAGCAATACAATGAAAGCCTTAGGTGTGGAAAAGGCTTAAAACAAGGTTGCAGCAGCACTAAGCACTAACTACGAGTTTAGAGCGAGAAGAGAACAAGTGCCAACGATCGCCAAGTTGATCACGAAGTGATCCTAACTACTCACGGTCAAGCATAACCCCACCGTGTTCACTTCCCGAACCCCTTCGGAAAGAGACCGTCACGGTTACTCACGCAGGTAGTGTATTATGAACATGGTGTCAAGTTCTCTACAACCGGATATTAATAAATTCCCATCTACCACATAACCGCGGGCACGGCTTTCAAAAGATAAAACCCTACAGGGGTGTCCCAACTTAGCCCATCACAAGCTCACGATCTGCGGAGTCGCAACTCCAAGGTGGGAAGACCCGAGTATTCTCGGAATCCCGTGCTCAAGATATTCCGACAAAGGTAAAACTAATCCAGCAAGACCTCCCGGCGTGCCGACACCCTGATAGTAGCCGCGCGTATCTAGTCTCAGGCCACGACCGGATGGGCGATTCGACATGTTATACCAGATACCTCGAGTTTCCCCAAGGCGGCCCCACAGAACCCCCAGTTTGGACCAACACTCATGAGAAGCACTGGCCCGGGTTGTTAATTAATTAAGTCCTCGGGTTTGCAACGCCCTATGTCGTGGAATTAGCACGGCAGATGTCCGGTTTAGAGGACTTTGGTGTGGAGCCATCGCGCGGGTTAGCTTGAAGAGGTTAAAGCAGACAAAGAACACAGAGGGTTTATACTAGTTCGGCCCCTTCGACGAAGGTAAAAGCCTACGTCTAGTTTGATTTGGTATTGCTTGGGCGTCATGAACAGGGAGCGGATCGCTTGCCTGTGTCTCGACGGGTTGTTGCTTGTCCTTGAACCGTCGCCGGGTCGTCCCTTTATATAGGAGGCAACGCCCGGTCCGGTTTATAGAGTCCCGAGGCCGGCTCATAATCGTGTCCGCCTCGGTCTCTACTCTTTCTTCCTTATCCCTCAAGTTACATGATAGGACGGTTTATAAACCGTAAACTTTACATATGGGCCCTAAGCCTCCGTGGGCCGTAACCTCTAACTCCTAACTTACTGGGCTTATGATAATACAACCATATTAACTTAATCCGGATCTCCTTAGCCGGTTTATACCTGCTAGTAATATCCCTGACATTAGGCCCCAGAGTGATTTGAACTTTTTCATGTCAGTCTTCTAAATCTTGCATAAATTTTCTCCTTGTAGCTTCTCTGCTTTGTAAACCGGCTATGATGTCATCTCCAGAAATCATTTTATTCTGTCGTGACATCACCTCCGCATTTATTGCTCACAGCTGTTTGTTGCCTTTGTTTAAAGGCTATCCCGAAAATCGAGGCGACAACGGAATCTTTATGCAATATCTGACCTCCTTGATTCCCGCGCTTGCCGTTTCACCTCACCAGCTTATAAATACCGCTGAGCCCTATTCTTTTCCTTCCTTCCGCACTTCTTCTTCCTCCGTCGCCCGAAGCTCCACCGCTGCCTTCGAGCTCGTCGCCGTTGTCCAGCCAAGGCCGCTGCATCACCCTGAAACGTGTCCAGAGTACTTCTCCGCCGTCTCTTTCTTCCTCAGGTATTCCTTTCTTCCCGCTGTAGATCTTTAATCTAGGGTTCCTCCATGGCTTCCGCCATGAAAACTCGAAGCTTTGCTGTTCACCCTGTAGGTTATATTTGCAGTAGATTCAAACCCTGGATTTGTTTCGAACGCGCTCCTGCTCCGTAGTTTAAACTTAGATTCGGACCTTAGATTCAATCCTTAGATTCATTTGATCTGTAGAAATCCTTTGTAATTCTTCCTGTATCAAACTTGCGTATATTTCATCTTTTTCTTACCGCTCAGATCCATTTTTACTTTAGCCTTCTGTAGAAACTTGTTTCTTCGTCTTGATAAATCTGTAAGTTACTCACCGATTTAACCAATCATATAATCCTCTTGCAAAGAATTAACCATGAGCCCGACTGTTTAGCCTCCTCTTTTTTGTTATCATAAACCGGTAGCAGTTCGTTTCACATCTGCTTCCGGGTTGCCAATGCCATTAGTCCTCTGTCTAAACCGTCGATATAATTTGATAATACACTCTGGTTTATGCTTCAGTACTTAATAATACGGATTTTGCACTGTACTTTTTCAGCGTTTTCCTTCTGCTCAGATGGCTGCCAAGCAGTTCGTTTGTTGCAACTGGGTTCCTTCCCGCATTACGGAAGAAGACTTAACCAACGCCGCTTCAATTGGTATTCTGGGCCCCCAAGCGGATCTGAAATGGCGGGCCCCGGGGAATGAGTGTCCTCCTACCCCTAAAGAAGGAGAAATCATTGTTTTCTTTGATCATATGGCCCGGGTTTTTAGCCCTCCCGGTTCTAAGTTTTTCCGGGATGTGCTGGCCGCTTTTCAGCTCCATCCTCAAGATATAGGTCCGAATTCCATATCAAACATCTGCAATTTCCAAGTCTTCTCGGAAGTATACCTTCAAGAAGAACTGTCAGTGGACTTGTTCCGGGACTTTTTCCACTTAAACCGGCGGACAGAGTTTACTGCCGGACCACATCAAGAGCTGGGCGGTGTCAGCATTCATAAGAGAAGAGATGTGGTCTTCCCTCATGCTGCTCTCCATACACACCCCAAGGACTGGAACCAATCCCGGTTCTATTGCAAAGACACCTCTCCTGAAAGAGAAAACCCTCTGCCGGGTTACCGTGAACATCGTCTTCCTGAGGATCAACCCCTGCCGCAGCGCCTTAGTTCCTCAGAGCGGGCCTGGTTTGCCCCTCAGCTTGCCAAACTTAAAGCCTTTATGGCCAACGGTTTGACTGGAGTCGATTTTGTTCGTTGTTGGCTTGCCTGGAGCATCCTTCCTCTGAGCCGGCGCTCCGGTCTGATGTATGAGTATACCGGAAAGACGAATGACCCTCAACGCCACACTGACGTAATGCTTCCTGAGAAGGAAGTCACTGAATCCGCAAAGAAAATGCTCAACATCTCTCTGGAAGAGTGCAGTCAGACCGGATTGGCTCCATACTATGAGAAAAAAAAACTGCCAGCAATAAGTTTTTTCTGATCTCTTTTGTTTATTTCTAATCCGTCCATATCAATTATATTCTATTTATCTTTCATATTCTGCACAGGCCAACGATCCGTTTTGGAAAAGAAAACCTCAGGACAAGTCAGGCAAACAGCCACGCCGGAAGACATGCATTGTCAAGAAGAAGAAGGCGGCCGCTGCCTCCGGTTCACATCTTGAGGAAGATGATCCGGATTCTGAGGTATGAGTTGATCCTGATATGTTTTGATCTCTCTTTATCCAAATCTATGTTAACAGTGTCTTTCCACAGGATTTGGTTGAAGGGAGTAAAGCGGCAGAAGTTGAGGTAATCTTTCTTTCTTCAAACTCTGAACCTCCGGTGCCCAAAATTCGTCGGGCATCACGGAAGTACCCTTTTTCTCATCCTTACGCTCAACTGGATCCCAAATTTCTTTTGAAGAAGCAGCAGCATGAAGCACGCCAGACTACGCGCCATAGTGGCCATGTGGTAGAATCTTCCGGAATATCTCTTACTCCGGCTCGCACGCGCCGCTATGAGGTTTTACTTTTTCCAACTCCTCTCCATCCAAAAGCCGGACTTATACGCAAACCACTTAAACTGTCTGATCCTAACTATCAGGAGACACCTTTATCATCTTCCGGTGAATCGACTGCCACACAGGTTCCTGAACTGAAGACTGTGCATGGGTAAGTCCCTTTGAATATCCGGTTTATATTTGTATTTGTTCCTTGATGATTCTCATTGTTCCTTCAATTTCTTTCAGCAAGCCCAAGCCTAGCAAAAAGGCGAAGGCCGCCAAAGCGGCTGCCGAGACTGCTACTGCTGATCCGGCGGCTGATCCGGATGAAGTCATCCCTCCAGAGAGCGATCCTGCAATTCAGCTTGACGATCCTGCTCCCATGGACCATGATGACATTGCTGCTCCTGAAGATACGAGTGTGGAAAATGTCATTGAACCGGCGAGTCCTGTCCGGGTTAGCCCTCCTCGGACTAATCCGGTTCCTGCTAGTCCGGCTCCTACTGCTGCCCCTTCTCAGCCAACCACTGCCACTTCTCCAGATGTTCAGATAACCGGGACAGGTTTTACCGCTCCTGCTGAGCCTATCATCTTGGCCAAGCACACTGCTAAAGCGGAGAAGCTTCAACAAGAGAAGGGCAAGTGGAGCATGGACTTGTCCAACTATGCCGAATTGAGTGCCCAGGAACTTTATTCCGGGTATTTGAACCGGCTTCATACCAGCCACGATTATGAATTGGGCTTGGTTAATACGATGAAGGACAAATACGAGGTACCTTCATTCACTTGTCTTTGTTTTGCCTTCTTTATACTTATGTCTTAATGCCACAGTAGCCCCCAAGTTCCGGTTTAGCTTCGTTGTAAATGTACCGATACTTCCATACATATGAAAAATGAACTTACATTAGCCCCCAAGTGCCAGGGGCATAACTTATTTTATGTGCCTGGGACTTGTCTGAATTCCACTTTTGATACTTCAACGTCCCATTAGCCCCCAAGTGTCAAGTGGATAACTTGTTTATATGCTTGAGACTTGTCTGAATTTCTCTTTTGATATTTCAACTGCCCATTAGCCCCCAAGTGTCAAGTGGATAACTTGTTTATATGCTTGAGACTTGTCTGAATTGTCTTTTTCTCTACTTGATTTCCTTGCAGGCTGACTTGACCCGGAGGGCTGCAGAAGTAAGTGAGCTCCGGAATAGACTTGCTGCCACTGAAACTGCTTCTGCCAAGGCCAAGGATGAGTTGGTGCTGAACTTGACCAATACTGAAAAATTGAAAAAAGATTTTGAAGCGGAGCGATCAGCTTAGGAAGTGTAGAGGAACACCCTTGAGAAAAGGGCAAAGGATGCTGAAGAGGCCCTTAATCCGGTAACGCAAGAGCTGACCGGTTTAAGGCAGCAAATAGAGTTGATGACATCTGCCATCTTTGGTGAACACTTAATTTATATATGCTTTCATCTCTGCAATCTTCATTCTGCTCCGGTTTAACTGTAATAATCATATGCAGGGCGACGCATCACCCACCTTGGGGATGAAATCCGGAAGAAACTCAAGGCCTCTTATACTCTGGTTGAGCAGCTGTATTCCGGCGCTCAAAGGATTATAAGTGCGATGTCCCATCACAAAGCGGCCCCCACTACTATCCAAGGTACTTTGGAGAAGCTTTCTATATTGCATGTACGCTTGGAAGAAGTGAAGAAATCTGCTGCATGGGCTGGCTCTCTTGTAGCGCTGACTAGAGCCAAGGCATGGGTTCCGGACTTCGATCCGGAGGAAGCTATGAACGGGTACCCCGGCAACAAGGAGGATGGATCTGCTTTCTCTGGCAAGGACCTTCGTGCTTTAACTAAGGAAATGCGCCCTCTTGCCAGCAAGCTTGCTGATGAAGCGGACCTGACCAGGTATCATCCGACATATGACTTAGAGAATGAGTGGGTGGACCGGCCAGTTTATGACACCGAGAATCTAATCCCACCAGTGCGCGCCCATACTTTCGCCCCAGATGTTGATCCGTCCGATCTCATTACTGAGGAGATGTACTTCCGCGCACTATCCAAGATCGACTGGCGCGTTCCTGATTTTCAGTCGCTTCAAGAAGACGAAGAAGTGCCGGAACAAGCCGATCCTCAGCCTTCGCAGCAGGAAGAAGAAGCATAAGCCGCTCAGTTTAACTTTTAGCTGTTGTGATCTATTGTCTTGAAAACTTTAATCCGTTCAGGCCTGCCAGTGCCTTGTAATAGGATAGTTCGAAACATTCTCTGTCTTAATCTGGATGTCACAGCTTTGATTTGGCATCTGCCAATTTTGATCACTTGTCTGCTATGGTTGATCCTTTATATTACTTGTATCTGCATAGACAATACTAAGAAAATGTCCTGGCGGTTTACCGCCGGACCGATTATAATGCTCTCATAGGCATATATAGTGAACGAGTATCTGCTTTATACTCAAAAATACTTTCATACCTTAATTAAGCATGTTTGACATCCTTAATACAGTGGACATTGTAGATTCTGATGAGGCTCTTGGCCCTGTTGGTATTTGCCCAATGATTATTCCAGATTATAATAACCACCGGTTTAAATCATGCTGGTGTTCTATGACCCAGACTTTTGTAAATACGTGGTCAACTTTGAAGTTGCCCAGTTCCGGATCAAAAAACCATATAAACTTTGAAAAATCACAAAACACAAAACACAGTTTGCAAATAAGACCATGTAGTCGAGGCTTTTTGCGAGCTGCCGGGCTCCATATTTGCCAATCAATGGATGCGACCCAAAGGGCTATGATTCATTTTGCCAATCAATGGGCGCAATCCAAGGAGCAATGATTTCTTTTGGCAATCAATGGATTTAATCCAAGGAGCAAGAACGTTTTTTCTTTTGCCATCAAAGGATGTACTCCAAGGGGCAAGAACTTTTTCTTTTGCCATCAAAGGATGTACTCCAAGGGACAAGAACATTTTTTCTTTTGCCATCAAAGGATGTATCATCCAAGGGGCAAGACCTTTTTCTTTTGCCATCAAAGGATGTACTCCAAGGGATAAGAACATTTTTTATTTTGCCATCAAAGGATGTATCATCCAAGGGGCAAGAATTTGTTCTTTTGCCATCAAAGGATGTACTCCAAGGGACAATAACATTTTTCTTTTGCCATCAAAGGATGTATCATCCAAGGGGCAAGAATGTCACATCCCTAGCTTTACTTTGCCCTAGGATAGTTTTTGCAAGTGCATCATGTTTAAAATTTTGTTAAACTTGAAATGGGGATGACTAAACCCTAGCACCTAATCAAAGCAATTAGGTTTAACCTAAAAATATTTTCATTAAACCCAAAAAATTGCCTTCAGTAATGTTTGATAATTTTGGCAAGGGTTTAGGTCCAAACCAAAAATATTGAACATTTATGGGGAATTGTTTGGGCTGTGATTAATTCACTAATGTATTTGAGTTGGAGCAAATAAATCCTATAATTATTTTTAATGCTCCAATTATTCTGAAAACATTTTGTGGAGTTTTGGAATAATCCATATTGCATCCACAAATAATTTCAGAAGCAACAAAAATGGTTTAGTATTAGTACTAAATCAAAACAAAGGCAAAAGAATAGAAAACAGAAACTAAATTAGAAAAACTGAGAGAGATAGGAAACTACCTGGACCGCTTACCTGCCACAGCCACCGACCCAGCTAGATGGCCCAGCCCACCAGGGGCAAGGGCATCTTCAACCTCCTGCCAGGAGGACAGGCAGGTGCGTGGCGACGGCACGCGCGCCAGCCTCCACCTCCTGCTTGCCGCAAGCCACGTCGACGCCGCGGAAGACCACCCCACTGCCGTCCGGATCGAGCTGACCCCTCACTCGCCCCCTTCCTCTCTCCCTCGCCTCTCGACGCCATGGCCGACGCACCCGTGAGCACGCCGCCGCCGCAGCTGCGTCCACCGCCACCCCCTCGCCTCTCCGACGCGTCCCTGAGCTCCGTCGTGCCTCCCTCATCCTCTCTGACGACTCATGCGACCGCGGGAGCCCTGTAGCATCGTCCCCGACCCCTTCTTCCTCCTCCGGCCCCCGAGATTGCCGGCGACCATACGCCGACCCTGATGCCTCCCTGAGCTTGTTGAGCTCCTCCTCAACTCCGTTGTGAGCATCTCGTCGTTTCCCCTCTCCTCTCTTCCTCGTTTGTATGCTGTAGCCACCAAACCATCGGACCCGTGAGCTCACTGCCGCCGTGGTTCTTCACCGCCGCGGCCAGGGCCACCCCAGCTCGCAGCTGAGTGCGTCACTGTGTTCGCTGAGCTCCCAGGAGCACGCAGCACCCACTAGCTCCTCCCCTAGTGCACCGTAGCGCCGTTTCGTTCAACACCCGAACTCCGGCGCCGCCGCGAGCTCAACTCCGGCGAGCCCGCTCCACCCCAGCTCCTCCCACTTGCACCATTCGACATGGACGAGTCTCCTCGTTCCGTAGATGGCCTCGGCCTTCGATTTGGTCGCCGTGGGACGAAACCCGAGCCTCTCCGGCGAGGCACCGCCACGGAATGGGGTCGCCGGCGACTAAACGCCGGCAGTGCTGACTTGGCAAGTCATTAGCCACTAATGACGCCCTAACTAACCCCCCCAGGGCCACTGACATACGGGCCCCACTGCCTAATTAACCTAGTTTATTTTCTATTTAGTTTAAACTAACCCAACGGGCCCCACGTGCCAGAGTTGACCAAGCTGACGTGGCTGTTGACTGGGCCCACATGTCATTGACACTAACCAGCCCCAGTCACCGACCAGTGGAGCCCACTGGTCAGGCTTGACCTGGACCAGCCTCTGTTGATTGCTGACCTCACAGTGACGTCATGCTGACGCAATAAGTGTTTTCTGGAATTTTAAATAAATCAGAAATGATTTATTTATTTCAGAAAATAGCCAAAACTTCTAAAAATCACAGAAAATAATCCCTAACTCAGATGAAAATAATTTATATATGAAAATTGATCAGAAAAATTCAAGGAATCTGTTTATGGCATTTTCATGCATGTTTGAATAACTTACAGCCACTGTTTAGGACAATTTGAATAAACGGCATTTGAATAATCACATATGGAGTTTGAATTTGAACCTTTGGTTCAAACCAACTTCATTTAATTGTGTTGCTAGTTGCATTAGCTCAATCCACAGCATATTGCCATGTCATGATCATGCATCATATTGCTGCATTGCATTGGTTGTGTTCTTTGTTTGTTTGTCGGTTTTGTCCCCTCTCAGTAGACGACGTTCCGACGATGAGTTCGATGACACCGATGAAGACTCATTGATATCTTCAGAAGTGCCAGGCAAGCAAAACCCCATTGAGCATTCCGATACAATCCCACTCTCTCGCTCTTGCTCTCTTTTACTGCATTAGGACAACAACGCTTCAATTGTTACCTGCTGCGGTAGTTGAACCCCTTTCCACTGCATGACCGGTCAATGCCACAGTAAATAGTTGAAACCCACTAGTATGAGTAGGAGTTGTTTGAGCCATGTTGTGCCTACTCATTGATGCTTTCTGGTTATGCCTGCTATTGCTTAGAGTTGTGTCAGGTCTGATTCATCGGGGATGAATTGGAATGTGATGAACATGTCCTACTGTGTGTGAGCTAAGTGTGTGAACATGATTTGGTAAAGGTAGCGATGAGAGGCCATGTAGGAGTACATGGTGGGTTGTCTCATTGAAACCATCCTCAGGAACTGAGTTCTGTGTTGGTTGATCCATGAAACTGCTACTACCACACATTGGGCCCTGAAATATGACCCCGCTCGACTTATTGACTGCCCTTGTTCTCTGTCCAGGAGTTGCAACTAGTTTCTGGTGTTTGTAGTTTACTGGAGGTCGTGCGCAGTGCTGACCCTCGGGGTGGGCTGTGACATGGCAGGTACGTGGCACGGTGTACCGGTCGCCCGTTTGGTGACGCGGGAACCCTGTACACATCGTTTGGGGCCGTGAGCGACACCCCGGCCGTATCTCCCCAGGGATGGAACCCAAATAGGCGATAAACCTGGACGAGAGACTTGAGTTGTTGGTTAGGTCGTGGTCTACACCCACGTCGGCTTTCGCTTGAAGTCTGTCGAGCACATGTCGTGTGCAGACGCTAAGTGGTGGAAACATGTGTGAAGAAGTACACCCCTGCAGGGTTATATATATATATATATATATATATATATATATATATATATATATATATATATATATATATATATATATATATATATATATATATATATATAATCTATTCGAATAGCCGTGTCCGCGGTAAGGGACTTCTGGGTTGCCTCTACAGTTCATAGACAAGTGAAAGTAGATACCCTGAAACACGCAAGATAAGCGTGAGTGCTATGGATGGCCTTCTCGTAGGGAGACGGGAGCGGATCCATAGTGGTGTATTGATTGGTGAATATGTGGACTCGTGTGCGCCACCTCAAAAGTGTTGCTTGCAGTCGTAGATTAGGATAGCCATCGGGTCAAAGCTGGCTTGCTGCAGTCAAACTCCACCACCTCTTTGTTGATACTGATGCATATGTAGCTAGTTCTGATGTAAGTCTTGCTGAGTACCTTTGTACTCACGTTTGCTTAATTTATGTTTTGCAGAGAGACTTCAGTCTCGCTAGTGGTTCCGCGTGGACTTCGACGTTTAGCTTGTTACCTCAGCTACGATCTTGTACCCTTGTAGGATCTTGTAGATAGTCAGGCTTTCAGCCTTCTTCATTTGTAGTTGTCTGTACCCAGACATGGTATGCTTCCGTTGCCTGTATGCTCTGTATGTTGGGTCATGTGACCTCTGTTTGTAATAAATGCTATGATGGCTCTTCTGGGCCTTTATCTATATGAGTTGTTGAGTTATGTTGTGATGCCATGTTGTACAACACATACTTGCATGTTATGCGTACGTGTAATGTGTATTGCTATGTGTGGGATCCGACACCTAGTTGTTTACCTTTGGTAGCCTATCTTACAGGGAAATGTCTCCTAGTGCTTCCACTGAGCCTTGGTAGCTTGCTACTGCTCCGGAACACTTAGGCTGGCCGGCATGTGTCCTTCTTCGTTCTTGTGTCTGTCCCTTAGGGGAAATGTCACGCGTTGTTCCTTTAAGTCCTTGTAGCTTGCTACGACTTGGGTTCATACGTTGATGACCGACACGTTCGTTGCTGGGTCATGTATGCCTGTCTCTGTAACTTAGTGCCACTTTTGGTTTATAACTAGTCATGTCGGCCCGGGTTCTCTGTCATACGGATGCTAGCAACACTATCATATACGTGTGCCAAAATGCGCAAACGGTCCCGGGCCAGGTAAGGTGGCACCCGTGGGGATACCGTGCGTGAGGCCGCAAAGTGATATGATGTGTTACAGGCTAGACCTGTGTGACTTAGGATCGGGGTCCTGACAAAGAATTTTTTCTTTTGCCATCAAAGGATGTACTCCAAGGGACAAGAACATTTTTTGCCAATCAATGGATGTAATCCAAAGGGCGCTGATGTGAAGGCGATCATATAACCCGAACCAGAAGGGATTTAAGCAAGGATTCGAATGTGATCCGTAGCCCCCTAGTGATCTTGGAGGTAGGGTCCCTATGAAGAAGTTGCACTTGAAAGGCAAGTCCTGTTTGGTCCCTTATAGAATTGTCCTGCATAACAAAATAGACTTATCAAAGCATCTGAGTTAATTCTCATAAGACACTTATTTATAGAAGGAAAAAAGGCTGATCCCCCGGTTTACCAGGGGTGCCGGTTTATTTATTAATCATAATATATACAGGATACATGAAGCGGAGCTCATGGCTCAAGTGTAGTAAGGCCGCAGGAGGGCAATGTTCCACGGCCTCTTCGTCTCTTCTTCTGCTGTCCATGAGTCTTTGTGTTCTCGAACGTCCACCAGGTAGTATGAATCGTTGTGTAGGTTCTTGCTGACCACAAAGGGCCCTTCCCAAGGTGGGGATAACTTGTGCATATCTGTCTGGTCCTGGATGAGCCGAAGTACTAAGTCCCCCTCCTGGAACGTCCTGGTTTTGACCCGGCGACTGTGATATCTGCGCAGGTCCTGCTGATAAATTGCGGATCGTGCTGCTGCTATGTCACGCTCTTCATTCAGCCGGTCCAAACTGTCCTGTCTTGCTTGCTCATTGGCTGCTTCAACATAAGCTGCCACCCGTGGTGAGTCATGGCAGATATCACTTGGAAGAACTGCTTCAGCACCGTACACCATGAAGAAAGGTGTGTAGCCTGTGGACCTGTTCGGTGTAGTATTGATGCTCCAGAGGACAGAAGGCAACTCCTCAACCCAGCACCCTGGTGTTCTTTGCAAGGGAGTCATAAGCCTGGGCTTGATACCTCGCAAAATCTCTTGATTGGCCCTTTCAGCTTGACCATTGGATTGAGGGTGAGCTACAGAAGACACATCAAGGCGAATATGCTCCCTTTGACAAAATTCTTCCATCTCTCCTTTAGATAGATTGGTGCCATTGTCAGTTATGATGCTGTGTGGAAAGCCAAACCGGAAAATTACCTTCTTGATGAATTTAACTGTTGTTGCCGCATCACACTTGCTCACAGGCTCTGCCTCAATCCACTTTGTAAACTTATCCACTACGACCAACGGGTGAGTTTTTTGATCTTGGGATCGTTTAAAAGGCCCAACCATATCAAGCCCCCAAGTCGCAAACGGCCAAGTAATTGGAATCATCCGCAGCTCCTGTGCCGGAACAAGAGCACGCCGTGAAAATTTCTGACAAGCATCGCATTTCCGGACTAGATCCTCCGCATCACCATGGGCTGTCAACCAGTAGAACCCATGACGGAAAGCTTTAGCTACCAAGGGTTTTGAACCGGCGTGATGACCACAATCCCCTTCATGAATCTCTTGGAGAATGTCATAGCCTTCTTCGGATGATACACACCGCTGAAACGCTCCAGAAATGCTGCGGTGATGAAGTTCCCCGTTTACAATTGTCATGGACTTGGACCGCTGGATTATCTGCCTTGCTTCAATCTCATCATCTGGCAACTCTCCTCGGCTCAGGTACGCCAAGTAAGGGAGTGTCCAATCCGGAATAACATGAAGTGCCGCAACCAGTTGCGCTTCCGGATCAGGAACAGCCAAATCTTCCTCCGATGGTACCTGAACTGACGGACTGTGTAGCTCGTCCAAAAAAGTATTCGGTGGCACCGGTTTACGCTGAGAACCCAGCCGGCTTAGAGCATCGGCTGCTTCATTTTTCCGCCGGTCTATGTGATCCACCTGATATCCTTTGAAATATCCTGCAACTGCTTCAACTTCTCGTCTGTAAGTCGCCATGAGAGGGTCTTTAGAGTCCCACTTGCCGGATACTTGTTGTGCCACTAAATCTGAATCACCAAAACACTTGACCCGGCTCAAGTTCATCTCCTTAGCCATCCGTAGGCCATGAAGCAATGCCTCATATTCAGCTGCATTATTAGTGCAAGGAAACATTAGGCGGAGTACATAACAAAATTTGTCACCTCGCGGGGAAGTTAACACAACTCTAGCCCCCGAGCCTTCTAATTGACTTGAACCGTCAAAGTGAATAGTCCAGTATGTATGATCCGGCTTCTCCTCTGGTGCTTGCAATTCTGTCCAATCATTGATGAAATCTACCAATGCTCGGGATTTGATAGCAGTACGTGGCACATACTTCAATCCGTGTGGGCTAAGCTCAATGGCCCACTTTGCTACTCTGCCAGTGGCTTCTCTGTTCTGGATTATATCCCCCAACGGAGCTGAACTGACAACAGTTATTGGGTGGCCTTGGAAGTAGTGCTTCAGCTTCTGATTTGCCATAAACACGCCATACACCAGCTTCTGCCAGTGTGGGTATCTTTGTTTTGACTTAATTAAAACCTCACTGACATAATAAACCGGGTGCTGAACCGGATATTTCTTGCCTGCTTCTTTGCGGTCGACCACGATTGCCACGCTAACTGCCCGGGCATTGGCGGCCACGTATAACAGCAGCGGCTCCTTATCAACATGGGCAACAAGGACCGGTGGTTCTGCTAGTTGCCGCTTCAAGTCCTCGAACGCGGTGTTTGCAGCATCGCTCCATATAAACCAGTCTGTTTTCTTCAGCATCTGATAAAGCGGAATTGCCTTCTCTCCCAAGCGGCTGATGAATCGGTTTAATGCTGTAATTCGGCCAGCGATACGTTGGACATCATTGATACAAGCTGGTTTAGTCAAGGATGTGATCGCCTTGATCTTCTCTGGATTGGCCTCTATTCCTTTGTTTGATACCAAGAATCCGAGGAGCTTGCCAGCTGGAACACCAAAAACATACTTCTCTGGATTAAGCATCATCTTATAGACCCGGAGGTTATCAAAGGTTTCCTTTAGGTCCTCTATCAGCGTCTCTTCCTTCCTCGACTTTACAACAATGTCATCCACATAAGCATGCACATTTTCCCCTATCTGCCCCTTAAGACAGTTCTGTACGCAATGCTGGTAAGTTGCTTGGGCACTCTTGAGCCCAAAAGGCATAGATACGTAGCAAAAGGCACCAAAGGGAGTTATGAAGGCTGTCTTCTCTTGGTCCTTAATCGCCATCTTGATCTGATGATACCCTGAATATGCATCCAAAAAACTTAGCCGCTCACATCCCGCCGTGGCATCAATGATCTGATCAATACGGGGGAGAGCAAAAGGATCGGTTGGACAAGCCTTGTTTAAGTCCGTGTAATCCACACACATCCTCCACTTTCCATTTTTCTTTAACACCAGAACCGGATTAGCCAACCACTCCGGGTGGAACACCTCAACTATGAACCCTGCGGCCAAATGTCTGGCCACTTCTTCACCTATAGCCTTGCGCATTTCTTCATTGAAGCGGCGCAGATACTGCTTGACCGGTTTGAACTTCGGATCAATATTAAGACTGTGCTCAGCGAGTTCCCTCGGTATACCTGACATGTCAGAAGGTTTCCATGCAAAGATATCCTGGATCTCACAGATGAACTCGATGAGCGCGCTTTCCTATTTGGGGTCAAGGTTAGCGCTGATAGTGAACTGCTTGGATGAATCGCCTGGCACAAAGTCAACTTGCTTGGTTTCCTCTGCCGATTTGAACTTCAACGCCGGATCATGCTCGGTAGTTGGCTTCTTTAACGGGGACATATCTGCCGAATCAACATTATCTTTGTAAAATTTCAACTCCTCTGTAGCACATACTGCCTCTGCATAGGCTGCATCTCCTTCCTCGCATTCCAATGCGATCTTGCGACTTCCTGAACCATGATGGTTCCTTTGTGACCCGGCATCTTGAGCTGTAGATAAACATAGCACGGTCTAGCCATAAACTTGGCATAAACCGGCCGTCCAAACAGGGCATGATATGGGCTCCGGATCTTTACAACTTCAAAGGTTACTGTCTCTGACCTGGAATCCTGCTCATCCCCAAAGGTAACCTCTCGATCAATTTTCCCAACTGGGTAAGCCGACTTACCTGGCACCACTCCATGGAACACCGTATTGGATTGTCTTAGCTTCTTGTCCGTTAACCCCATGCGACGGAAGGTCTCGTAATATAAGATGTTGATGCTGCTGCCGCCGTCCATGAGTACTTTAGTGAATTTGTAGCCACCCACCTGTGGTGCCACCACTAAAGCCAACTGGCCCAGATTATCAACCCGCGGCGGGTGATCTTCTCTGCTCCACACAATATGTTGTTCCGACCAGCGCAGAAAACGTGGTGTTGCCGGTTCAACTACGTGTACCGCCCGCTTTAGGATTTTTTGATCTCGTTTGCACAAACTCATAGTAAACACATGATACTGTCCACTACTTAGCTCCTTCGGATTACTCTGATATCTGGATTGCTGCTGCTGCTGACGCTGCTGATTGCTTTGGTTATTGTGACTACCCTGACCATGCTGGTGGTTGCCTTGGTTATTGTAACCACCCTGACCATGCTGCTGGTGGTTTCCTTGGTTGTAGCCATTGTTGCCGCCATGATACCCTGATCCGGAACCATTACCCTGGTGACCCGGACCATGAAATCCGGGACCTGAGCCGCCGCCCGGTGGTCCGTTGTCAAATTTGGCCCGGCTCATGGCCTCTACCATGACCCGGCATTGCCCCCATGTATGTTTAGCTGGGCGTTCCTCCGTGCTATGCTTCGGGCAAGGCTCGTTCAACTGTTGATCCAGATTAATGAATCCTCCACCGCTCCGTGGAGGTGGTCTACCCTTGCGTCGTTGAAAGTTTCCTTGAACATTGGTATTAGCCACAAAATCAGAGCTACCTTCTGCCTTTCGCTTACCATTGAAGCTTGTTCCTGCCGGATTAAACTGCGCCGGTTTACCAGCCTTGTTTGCTTTCCCGGATTTGTCTCCATCCGCTTCTGGGTATTTAGTGTTGTCAGAGTCCCCATACTTCACCAGAGCGCTCATGAGTGTCCCCATGTCATTACAATCCCGCTTAAGCCGTCCCAACTTCAGCTTCAGAGACTCAAACCGGCAATTGTTTTCCAGTGTCACTATTGCCGTACTAGGATTGATGCTATTGGAAGAGTGTAGGATTTCTGACACTCGCCGTACCCAGGTTCTCGTAGGCTCCTGTTCTCCTTGGACACATGCCGCCAAGTCCACTATTGACATCGGTTGCTTGCACATGTCTTTGAAATTTTTGATAAACTGGCAACGCAGCTCACCCCATTATCCGATGGAGTTAGGTGGTAAGCCCTTTAACAATGTCCTGGCTGTACCCTCGAGCATCATGGTAAAATACTTTGCACACGCCACTTCATCCACCTCTAGCATCTCCATGGCCATCTCATAGCTATCAATCTAAGCCTCTGGAGCCAGATCTGCCGTATAGTTAGGCACCTTGCGCAGACCTTTGAAGTCCTTGGGTAACCTTACGCTTCATAAAGCGGGAACAAGACACTGTACTCCAAAGGAACTTGCCGTGACTCCCGTCTCTGCTGTGGTTGGGTGAACCGGCGTCGTTTGACGGATGTCATCGCGGGCAGTAGGTCTGGCCCGGTTCATCGCCTCCCAGGCGTGCGCCTCTGCTCCCGCCGGATTATCTTGCCTGTGACGGTGACGTCTCCGCTCGCTGCTGGACACCTCCGGTTCATCCCAATGCCTAGTGTAACTCCTGCTGTGGCAGGGTGTTGAATGAATTCTCTCCCTGCTGTAGGAGTACGCCTGCTGCTGTGTCAACGCTGTTTCCAGTAATTCTTTGACCCTGCGTGCTTCCATCGCCACGGGGGATGTTCCCTCAATGGGTAAAGCGGCCAGTCGTGAAGCGGCGGCAACAATGTTATCCAATGGGTTTGAATAATGGCCAGGAGGCGTGGGGATGTGCGGCATGGGCACAACCTGACAATTTTGCTCCGCGGTCGGCTGTTGAACCGGCGCGCCTGCTCCTGGGACCCCTCTCCGGTTTACTTCTAGGTTATTGCTGGCTCCCGCTCCTGGCGTGCCAAAGAGATTCATCGCCTCATAGACCGACGGTAGACGAGTCTGATACCTTTTGTTCCTTACTTCCTGCGCAGAGGCCTGATCAATCCTGAGCCGGAAAGCTTGGGAATCTAGCTCTGCTTGCCTTGTTACCATCATGACTTTCTCAGCATCCAAATCCCGTTTGGCTTGCTCGATCCGGCCCTTTAGCTGAAGGATCTCCGCATCATGTTGCGCCTTGTCAGCAGGAGCCACCTCTGCTATTGCGCGGGCTGTTAACTCCTCAACTAAGGTGGATAGAGCGTCAGAGGGTGAGGGGGCTTGGTTGCTCGCCCCTGCACCAGCTACCTCTGCTATGAACGCCCCGGTCGCCGTGGGCTGCTGCGCGGACTGTGATCCGGCCATAAAGACAGCCACTCGGTTTGGCGGATCAAAGGGGTCCGGAATACTGTCGCCATCGGACATATCCCCGATCGGCCGTCCCGAAACTGATACAAAGATTCGGTCTCTCCGGATGAAGATTCATCGTCAGAGTAGATAACTGTCTCGCCACCAGAATCCGATCTGTCCTCGGCTTGGACTCCATGTACTGCTCCAACGAAAACACGCTTCATGGTGGGCTCAATCCGGGCCGATCTCGCACGCTGAGCCGGCTCGACGATGTTGGAGGAGATGTCCGGCTCAGGTCCCGGTTCACCAATCTTACCGATGAAGACATGGATGCGGCCGAAGGGGACCCGGTACCCGTATTCGATTGAATCAGCCTCGGGGCCCCAGCCTGCGTCGTTGATGTTGATCCGGCCGCGACGACTCTTGGTCATCCGGCCAACCGCGTAACCCTTGAGTCCTTCAAAGCTGCCCTTCAAGAACTCGAAACCATCATGCGATAGCCCCACGGTGGGCTCCAACTGTCGTGGAATTAGCACGACAGATGTCCGGTTTAGAGGACTTAGGTGTGGAGCCATCGCGCGGGTTAGCTTGAAGAGGTTAAAGCACACAAAGAACACAGAGGGTTTATACTAGTTCGGCCCCTTCGACGAAGGTAAAAGCCTACGTCTAGTTTGATTTGGTATTGCTTGGGCGTCGATGAACAGGGAGCGGATTGCTTGCCTGTGTCTCGACGGGTTGTTTCTTGTCCTTGAACCGTCGCCGGGTCGTCCCTTTATATAGGAGGCAACGCCCGGTCCGGTTTATAGAGTCCCGAGGCCGGCTCATAATCGTGTCCGCCTCGGTCTCTACTCTTTCTTCCTTATCCCTCAAGTTACATGATAGGACGGTTTATAAACCGTAAACTTTACATATGGGCCCTAAGCCTCCGTGGGCCGTAACCTCTAACTCCTAACTTACTGGGCTTATGATAATACAACCATATTAACGTAATCCGGATCTCCTTAGCCGGTTTATACCTGCTAGTAATATCCCTGACACCCTATGCAAGTTTTAGTTATTAGGCAAATGCAAAACCAAAGTTGGGCCTTGCTGGAAAAGTTTTAGCACTGAGCGGGTTATCAAGGGGGGCCCATAAACCCCAACCGTGTTAGGGACGCAAAATAAAGGAACATAACACCGGTTTAACGGTTCCTAGGGTGGCATGAGTGGAACAAGACACCAAGCAAGAGGCTTAGCCTTCACCCATTACCAATATATAGGTGATTTAGTATAACATATTATATATTGTGATATCCCAACAATAACTTCATCACGATGCAAGAATCTTCAAATCTTCACCTGCAACTAACAACGCTATAAGAGGGACTGAGCGATGCGTACCTAGCCAAACAACGGTGTGCTAGGAGGGTGGTTAAAGAGTTTCATGGCAACAATAGGAGGGCTGACAAACAGACATAGGCATCGAGGCAATATCTAAAGAGCGAGACATCTAGCATAGGCAAAGATAGTAGTGATATCTGGGTATGGTCATCTTGCATGTTGATTCCACAGAGGGATCGTAACCTTGCTCCTCAAACTCAGCCTCGGAAGGAACCTCGAACTCCGAATCGGCTCCCAGCTCTACCCAACACAAGAACACAACAACGACACAATATCAAACACGGTGCAATGCACAATCAACATGATGAAAGTATGATGTGCGTATGCATGAGGAAGCTCTTGAGCCTAAGGAGAAGATGATGGAAAAGGCCTCATCTTGGGAAACCAAGCAAGCCACTTGATAGAGGGGAAGATTTCAGTTGAAATCGATATAAAGATCACCGGAAACAGACGCACGGTTTGCAAATGACAAGCAAAACAATATTCAAGCAAAACTGTAGTTTACAGCAACATGGCATCTTTGGAGCAAGAAATAACTATGCTACAACACCCAAACATGGAGACAAAGGGCATGGATGTGAAATAGACAGGATACTTAAAAAGCATGAACTTAGAACACACCCAAAAACCTACTGGAACACAATTAACCACGCATGGCAAGTTGCAATAAATTTACAGAATTCTCGGACTTAGTGAAAATTACAAGGCATGGCAGAATTACAACGGAATGGCATGTTTACAAGCTTGTGCAACTCAACTCAAAGCATGGCATGGAAAGTTAAGGTAACCAACAACAAGAAGACATATTTCAGAAGCTACTCAAAGCAAGAACATGCTTATAGGATGCGTGGAACACTAGCTACACTCGTGGCAAAACTGAACTTGTTAATAACATGCTGACAACTACATTTTATAGTCACTTGAGAGCATGAAAACAACAAGTTGCAGCAAGCCATCATGCAAACAAAGGCATGACAATAACATACATAACATGCTCTTCAAGAATAGCTACATGGCTACTTCTACAACATACTAGAACATGTCCCAAACACCATAGCAAAAGTGCAAAAGTTTATCCAGACTTAGCAAAATCTGGGCATGCTGACAGATAAATTTTATAGCAACTTGAGGGCCTCATAATAACAATCTCCAGCATGGCATCATGGCAAACAAGTGCATGGATAGCTAGAGCATGACATATACTTCAAGGAACAACCATTGGACAACCCTAAACATGCACAACAAAGCTGGTGGCATCAAGGATACATGTCATAAAAATTACCAGATTCACACTTAGCAGAAATTTATATACATGATGACATGTTAACAAGCTTTTTGCACTCATATCATGACATATCATGGCATGAAAATCAATCTATCATGTAGAGCACATACTCAAGATCAAAACTCATGTTGACACCTAGCTCATGTGACACATGGATGAATAAGCACAAGCAAGACAAAACATGATCTCTTAACAAGTGCAGAAACTTATCAGCCAAATGAACTGTTGCAACAGAGATAAACATGTCAATATGACACCTAACATGTGTGACACCCCGAGACCGGTGCGCCAGGTGTCAGCCAGTTATTCGTCGTTGTTGCCATGTCATCTGCTTGCGTGTTGCATTTTGCCATGTCATCGTGTGTGTTGCATCAGCATGTTTTCAAAACTTGCATCCATCCGAGTCCCCTCGTCGTTTCCGTTGTCCGTTCTGAGCCTAGACACACTTGCACGCGCCCGCGGCGCCTCCAAATATTTATTTTATGAATGGCCGGAAAATGTTCTCGGAATGTGATGAAACTTGGCGTGTTAGTTGCAGGTTATAGCGTTGTTAGTGTTGGTTATGTTACCCGCTTGCTCAGCCCCTATTATAGCGTTGTTAGTTGCAGGTGAAGATGAAGATCCTTCCATGTTGGAACTTGTTGTTGGAATATCACAATATGTCTTATATATATTAACACACCTATATACTGGGCATGGGTGGAAGGCTTGGCCTTTTGCTCGGTGTTTTGTTCCACTCATGCCACCTTAGGAGCCGATAAACCGGCATTATGTTCCTTGATTTTGCGTTCCTTACACGGTTGGGTATATGGGGACCCCTTGACACTTCGTCTTTGAATAAAACTCCGCCAGCAAGGCCCAACATTGGTTTTGATTTGCCTCATAATAACAACTTAATTAATTAATTAAATTTGCATAGGGGGTCGCGCCCTCGAATTTCTTTTCCACATAGCAGGGGGGCCAGTGCTGATGGTGTTGGTCCCAAACAGGGGTTCTGCGGGGCCGCCACGGGGGAACTCGAGGTATCTGGTATAACCTGTAGAATCGCCCATCCGGTCGTGGTCTGAGACGAGATACGCGCGGCTACTATCAGGGTGTCAACACACCGGGAGGTCTTGCTGGACTTGTTTTACCATTGTCGAAATGTCTTGTGCACCAGGATACCGAGCCTGATCAGATTTCCCTAAGATAAGGGGTAATAATTATTATTACTTCAGCTGATCGTGAGAGCTTGTGATGGGATAAGTTGGGACACCCCTGCAGGGTTATGATCTTTCGAAAGCCGTGCCCGCGGTTATGTGGCAGATTGGAATTTGTTAATGTCCGGTTGTAGAAAACTTGACAGAGGATCCGAAGTAAAACACACAACTGTGTGAGTAACCGTGACTGTCTCTTTTCACTTAGAGAAGAGAACACGGTGGGGTTATGTTTGACTCGTAGGTAGTTCAGGATCTTTAGCGATCACTACTAGTTTGTGACCGTTTGCGTAGATGCTCATCTTATTCTTGTATTCGTAAGTTAGCCACCATACATATTGCTTAGCCGCTGCTGCAACCTCACCACTTTACCTCTTCCTACCCATTAAGCTTTGATAGTCTTGTTACCCATGGTTATGGGATTGCTGAGTCCTCGTGGCTCACAGATACTACAACAACAGTTGCAGGTGCAGGTTTCCGATGTCTTGACGTGAGAGCGATGATCGTTGTGTTGGAGTTCTTTCTTCTTCTTCTTCAGTCTCGGGTTAGGTTCCGGGTCGGCGGCCTGGGATAGCAGATGGATGTCGTTGTGCTTTTCATGTTTGCATCCGTAGTCGGATGCCTTATTTTGATGATGTTGTATTCATGTGAGTTGTATGTATTGTTGTATCCCCCATGTATGTATGTAATGGTACGATGTAATGATATCCATCTTGCTAAGCGCCCGAAATGCGGTTGTGCCCCAATCACGTAAGTGTCACATGATCGGGATAGAATCGCATCTTGGGCCTGACAACATGAATGCTACAGCAACCATTATGTAGAGCATTTCACAACGAAGATCTGGACATATCATTCACTCCATTCGGACCAACATGCACAAAGTCATCACGTCTCAAACATGGCAACAAATTTACACAGACAACAAGTTACAACAACATGCACTCTTGCCATGAAGATTAAGTCAACAAGATGAACTATAACATGCATGAAACCGATACTAACATGTAGAGCATGACGAGATGAACATTTCGACATATCATACGCGCAAAACGAAGCTACGAGCACGAAGTTATCACATGGTGAAGGAGGCAACAAATTTACCCAGATCCGGGACTTAGTGGAATTTTACCTCCGCGAAAGTCAACGCGGGACGAGGATATCCGGGACGGAGCGGGGTGGCGTTTGGATCCCCGAACCGGTGGATCTGATCCACCCTCAGGTGGATCCGGATCTGGCCGGGGCGGCCCCCGGAGCTCTTACCGGTGATGGCGGAGGCGGTGGCCGAAGGCGGAGGACGAGGCGGGGCCGGCGGCGAGGGCGGGGCCGGCCGGCGGGGGTGGCGATGCCGAGGCGCGGTGGTGGCGGTTGGGCGCCGGCGGCGGGAAGCGTGGCCATGGGCGGTGGAGATGGCGGCGGCGACGAGGCGCCCGTGCCGAAGGCGACGGGGACGCGGGCAGGGGCGCGCGCGGGGCGGCGGAGGCGACGGGCCGAGGGGGGCCCGATCCAGGCTGGCGGGCCCGGACGGCGGCGCGGTGGGAGGCTAGCGGCGGGGCGCCACGTGGCAGGCAGGGAGTGGCTGGGCGCGCGGCGGCGGACGTGTCCGGCTGCGGTCAGACGCGTCCGGCGGCGCGGGGAGCTCGGGCTAGGGTTTTTACCTGAAAAATGGAGGGGTGTGGCCGTTTTTATAGGCATAGGGAGCTAGGAGACTCCAAATGAGGAGCAACTTTCGCCCACACGTTCACGATTCGACGACCGAGAGGATGGGAGTGGTTGTGCTGGGTTAGTTGGCGGTTGTGGAGGGGGTCTTGGGCCAAAAAAAGAGGAGCTTGTAGTCCACTAGGTTAACCGTTGGAGTATCAAACGACCTCCAAACGCGATGAAACTTGATAGGCGGCCTACACGTACTAAAACAACAACGCACGACAAGTCTCACCTCATTCTGGGAACGTTACACGGCCACACATGAAAGAAGGACTTGGGGGTGCCACGGGCACGTGTGTGAGTGTCGGAACTCGAAACGGACAACGGGATGAGACGGGCATGACCGGGTGCAAGTGACAACACGAATGCAATGCAAAGCACATGATAACATGACATGGATGAAATGCACACACGCACACAACAAAATGAAGAAAAAACCAAAAAGAAAGAAGAGCCCAGAATGGAATTGATTAAGTCCACGATGATTATATTGCCATAAATGAAAGGTATCACATATGGGGTGTTACAAACTCTCCTCCACTACAAAAAGATCTCGTCCCGAGATCTAGGACTGGAAGAAGGAAGGATACTCGGAACAAAGGTGATCTTCTCGTTCCCACGTAGCTTGTCGGTTGGTATTGTGTGACCACTTTACTTTCAAGAACTCGATGGACTTGTTGCAGGTCTTGCGCTCAGTTTCTTCAAGAATAGCAACAGGGTGCTCGCGATAAGACAAGTCTTGTTGAAATCAATCTCCTTGAACGAAATGGTGCGTTCAGGTGTCTTGAAGCACTTGCGGAGTTGAGACACGTGAAACACATCATGAACATTTGCAAAGTTGGAGGGAAGCTCTAGTTGGTAGGCTAGATCGCCTCTCTTGCCAAGAATCTTGAAAGGCCCCACGTATCTAGGAGCAAGCTTGCCCTTGATACCGAACCTCTGAGTGCCCTTCATAGGAGAAACACGGAGATAGACATGGTCTCCAATGTTGAAAGCCAAATCATGATGCTTGCCGTCATAGTAGCTCTTTTGACGCAATTGAGCGGCTTTGAGATTCTCACGTATGACTTTGCACATTTCTTCGGTTTCTGAGATCAAATCATTTCCAAGAAGTTGACGTTCACCAGTCTCGAACCAGTTGAGAGGGGTACGACACTTTCTACCATAGAGGATTTCAAAAGGAGCTTTGCCGGCACTTGCTTGGAAGCTGTTGTTGTATGAGAATACGACAAACGGGAGACAATCTTCCCATTTCATACCGAAAGAGATGACACAAGCTCTTAGCATGTCTTCTAGGATCTGGCTCACTCTTTCGACTTGACCACTGGTCTGAGGGTGAAACGCAGTGCTGAAGCGAATTTTAGTGCCCATGGCTGACTGAAAGGAGTCCCAGAAGATGGATGTGAACAAACTTCCACGGTCTGAGGATATGACTTGAGGAATGCCATGCAAACAAACAATTCTGGAGGTGTACAACTCTGCCAGCTGAGCTGCGTTGATGGATTCTTTGACGGGAAGAAAATGAGCTACTTTAGTTAGCTTGTCAATCACTACAAATATAACATCATTTCCCTTCTTGGACTTAGGAAACCCAGTGACGAAATCCATTTCAATGTGATCGAACTTCCACTCGGGAATAGGTAGAGGTCGAAGGAGACCGGTTGGACGTTGATGCTCTGCCTTCACTCTTCTGCGGACATCACATTCATTCACGAATTGGGCAATCTCCCTTTTCATGCGAGTCCACCAATATGATTGCTTGAGGTCTTGGTACATCTTAGAACTTCCGGGATGAATCGAGAGGAGGGATTCATGTGCTTCGTTCATTATGAGCTTCCTGAGATCACCCTTGGGAACCACAATTCTGTCCTCGAAGAACAAGGTGTCTTTCTCATCAACGCGATAGCACTTGTATTTGGGAGTACCCTTAGCAATACCATGTTTCACTTTCTGCACCATAGCATCAATGAGTTGGGCCTCATGTATTTGATCTTCCAAGGTAGGAGCAACTTGAAGGTTTGCAAGAAAGCCTTGCGGAATGACTTCGAGGTTGAGCTTCCTAAATGATTCACAAAGTTCAGGCTAGAATGGTTTGAGAAGGAGACTGTTGCAATATGCCTTTATGCGCAAGGCATTTGCAATGACATTGGCCTTGCCAGGTGTGTACTCAATGCTTGGATCATACTCTTGAATCATCTCAACCCAATGAGTCTGGCGAAGGTTAAGGTTTGGCTGTGTGAAGATGTACTTCAAGCTCTTGTGATCAGTGAAGATGTCCACTTTTCTGCCCAACAGAAGGTGTCTCCACGTGATCAAGGCATGTAATACTGCTGCTAGCTTGATATCATGTGTGGGGTAATTCTTCTCATTTGATTCAATTGACGAGAAGTGTATGCCACAATCTTCTTGTCTTGCATGAGAACACCACCAAGACCTTGCAATGAAGCATCACAAAAGACTTCATAAGGCTTGGACTCATCCGGAGGAGTAAGAACCAGAGCAGAAATGATGTTCTCTTTGAGTGTTTTGAATGCCACATCACAATCAGGAGTCCAGGAGTAATTGACATTCTTCTGCAACAGGTTGGGAAGAGGCTTAGCAATCTTGGAGAAGTTCTCAACGAACCTTCTGCAATAGCTAGCGAGACCAAGGAAGCTTCGGAGTTGCTTGACATTCTGCGGGGGTTCCCAGTTGACAATAGCTTCAACTTTCTCGGGGTTCACAGAAATGCCCTCGGCAGAGATAATATGGCCAAGATAAAGGACTTTATCCAACCAGAATTCACATTTGGAGAACTTCGCATAGAACTTGTGTTCACGGAGCCTGTCAAGGACGAAACGAAGGTGCTTGGCATGGTCTTCTTCATTCTTGGAGAATACCAAGATATCATCCAGATAGACGAGAAAAAATTCATTGGTGTAGGGGTTGAATATGAAGTGCATCATCCTCGAGAAAGTGGGTGGATCATTTGCAAGGCCGAAATACATGACCGTGTATTCATAGGAGCCATAGCTTGTTCTGAATGCGGTCTTGTGAATATCCTCTTCACGGATACGAATCAGATGGTGACCCATCCGGAGATCGAGCTTCGAGAACACCTTTGCTCCTTTGAGTTGCTCGAACATTTCATTGATATTGTGGAGCGGGTACTTATTCTTTATTGTCTTCTTGTTCAATGGCCGGTAATCAACGCAAAGGCGTTCCATGCCATCCTTCTTCTTGACAAATAGAACACCACAGCCCCAAGGAGAAGTACTAGGCCTGATTAGACCCATACGTTCTTGCTCATCGAGTTGTTTCTTCAGCTCCTTCAACTCATCAGGGGTAAGCTTGTACGGACGCCGACATGCTATCTCGGTACCGGGCTCGAGTTCAATGATGAATTCAACTTGACGATGGGGAGGCATGCCTGGAAGCTCTTTAGGCAAAACATCTTCATATTCATTGACCACCGGAATCTGAGAAATGGCATTAATCTCGCCCTTGTCATTGAGAGAGAATAGCCTGATTGTGTTATCTCGAGAGGCGAAGATAATCACGTCTTCGTTAGGATGAGTAAGCTTGACTTACTTATTTGCACAATCAATGTTTGCATCATGCTTGGAGAGCCAGTCCATCCCAAGAATAAGATCAATGTCAGAGTTGCCGAGAATAACCGGAGAAACCAGAAAACTATAATCACCCATGTGAATAGATATGTCCGGAGCATACAAACTGGAATGCATTTGTTTCCCCGGAGAAGTAATTGCTAATTCCCTTGGTAAAGCCACTGTGCCCACATTGTGCTTGGATGCAAATGGACATGACATGAAGGAATGTGATGCACCAGAATCAAACAAAACTTTAGCAGGTTTAAGGTTAACGGGAAGATTACCAAGTATCACATCTGAAGAATTCTCTGCTTGAGCTGCATTCATCAGATTCACTCTTGCAACCTTGGGATTGTTCTTGATAATAGCAGTGCTGATAGGTGGAGGAGGCGGAAGGCGCCTTGGGTTGGGACACTTGTTGGCATAGTGACCCTTCTGGCCACACTTGTTGCAAATCACTTCTGAGAGAGGCCGGTGATAAGGACCACTTGATCTTGAAGCTTGAAACGGAGGCTTGGACTGATTGCTTGGGTTGGGTGGGGGGGGGAGAAACCATGGCCACCTGAGTGCTTGTTGTTGTTTGGAGGACGAAGCACTGGAGGAGGCGGTAGCCAGAACTTATGCTGCTTGGCAACCACTTGGGAAGTAGACGAGGAGTGAACAACATTTCTCATCCTCTTTTTGGAAGCTTCAATCTTGAGCTGAGCTACCTCTTGCTTGAGAGCCATATTGTAGAATTGGTCAAATTCATCCGGCTCGAACAAGATGAGAGCTAGTTGGAGTTCATCTTTCAGACCACCACGGAACTGATAAATCTTGCCCTTGGCATCTGGGATGTCTTGCTTGGCATAACGAGCAAGATTCTGGAACTTGACATTGTATTGATAAACGGACATGGTGCCTTGCTTCAGGTTGCAGAATTGCTCACGCATGCCTTCAATGACACTGGTTGGAATGTGGTGAGAGCGGAAATCTTTGCAGAAGTCAGTCCACGAGATCTCACGTCCACCTCTTGAATCTTTGTACTGTTGCCACCAGTCAGCAGCTTGGTCTTTGAGTTGGAAAGTGGCAAACTCGACATAATCATCAGGTCTCACGTTACTGCATTCAAAGTGCTTTTTGATGTCTGTGATCCAGTCTTCAGCATCTAGCAGATCCACACAGTAACTGAACGACTTCGGTTGGTTTGCCAGGAATTGGTTGAGAGTCGCAAAGTGAGGTTCATTGAACAGATTGCCTTGGCCTTGGTTCCCATGATTGCCTTGATTTGCTTGGTTGGCTTGAAACTTCTGCATCATTTGCATAAGCATCTGGGTGTTCTGGTTGGTCGCTTGCATAATTGCTCTCCATGCCTCAGACGGAGGAGGAGCGGAAGGAGGACGTTCAGGAACATGCTCTTCTTCACCCTCTTGGTTAGGGTTGGGAACCTTCTTAGGAGCCATCCTGAATAAGATGACAACTATTAGCCATTGATGAAAAATATATAAGCTGAATCAATGGCTAGAAATTGCAACATAAGTCTTCACAAGAACATTCGAACAAAATGAATGAATGTATTCCACAGTTTAATGGTACAAAAATCTTCTCGAGAAGCCACTTGGGAGAACAAAAGGTAAATAAAAAACAACAAGGTGCAGATAGAACAAATACATGATAGAAGCTTCGTCCCACATGTTCGTGCTGAATGCTCATGGAACGTGTTACAAAAGGGTGTTGCAATCCCCGGATCAGCATAGCCAAGGACCCTTTAAGATGCAACTCCCAATTGGAACAACGCCCATGAAACCTCTTCACTCGATGTTGAACCCCAAACCTCATACCATGCATTCGTTGGAAGAATGCCTACAAGCTACTTGAAGAACCCACCTATAAATTCCCGAAGGTTTCCGGTTATGCATTCGGGTGTTGGGGATACAGGGGAAGCACCGCACACTCAACTCTAATCCTACATCCAGCTGTATCCATCCTTCAACACATAACCAGTCATCTTCGGAAACTGTTTACCTCGAACCTTCGAAACGCATCCGCTATACAAGTTGTGGCAATACTCCCAAACTACCTCCCCAGTACTGGGTGATGTCGGGGTTATCTCACCACTAACCGCATAGAAGAGTTTTCGATGTCGGCCGTCTTAAGTATTCTAGAACCGCTGCGATACATTTGTGACGACAACACCTCAGAGCTCAACTCCCCGGGACACTGCCACAACCCCTAAATAACAAGAGGCGTCGAGAACAATGTTCTCGTCACAAAGATATCGGATCAATCCAAACAATACTCGCGTGATCCTAAAAAAAAATTAGTGAATTTTTGAGAGTAGAAGAGATAGAACAACGCCAGGAGTCCTCACCAGAGCGATGAAGGGATGAGGAGTAAAAATAAATCATACTCTTCGATATATATATAGGACTCAAAACATTTATGTGTGTGCCTAGACTCAACCGTCAACGATTCGATCAATCAGGGGGGCTCCTAGGTCGGAGAAGGCTCTGAATACCAACTTGTAATGCCCAGTATGTGACTATGTCTCCCACGTGTCGAGGCACGACTTAAAGACATAATCACATACTAGAATGATCTCAAGTATGGTATATTTGCACAACTCATGTAAAAGGAGGGATGAAAGTGTAAAATAGTAGTTGGCTTACACTCGCCACGTCACACAATGAAATACATCAACATTCATCATCCAAACACATCAGAGTCCGACAACGGACGAAATCCAAATGAAAGATACCATAAATAAAGCAACACAAGGTCCCGATCATCCTAGTAAGAGCCCTACTGATCCTCGGGGTAAGACACGTAGTAACGTCCACGCTCTTCATCGAACTCCCAATACAGCTCTGAACCACCACCTGTGTAGTTCTCAATGGTACCTGCATCTGGTGTTGTGTTGAATCTGTGAGCCACAGAGGACTCAGTAATCCCGTTCCCGGGTAGCAATACTATCAAAGTCTTAGTTGTGGAAAAGGCTTAAAAAAGGTTGTAGTAGCACTAAGCACTAACTTACGAGTTTAGAGCGAGAAGAGAACAAGCGCCAACGATCGCCAAGTTGATCACGAAGTGATCCTAACTACTCACGGTCAAGCATAACCCCACCGTGTTCACTTCCCGAACCCCTTCGGAAAGAGACCGTCACGGTTACTCACGCAGGTAGTGTATTATGAACATGGTGTCAAGTTCTCTACAACCGGATATTAACAAATTCCCATCTGCCACATAACCGCGGGCACGACTTTCGAAAGATCAAACCCTGCAGGGGTGTCCCAACTTAGCCCATCACAAGCTCACAATCTGCGGAGTCGCAACTCCATGGTGGGAAGATGTAATGCCCCGGATGTAATACTTTCCCTTTTGGGTATATAATATATCTCCGGCTTCATCTATTTCCATTCCGGGTTCTTTGTCTTTCGGGTTTTCGTCGTTTTGTTGTGTGAGTGTGTGGCGTTCATTCATATTATATAGACATGTGCATTGCATTGCAATTGTGTTGTCGGTTGCATCCGGTTCCACGCGTTCCTTCCCGTTGTCCGTTTCGCGTTCCGGAGCTCCCTCACGTGTCCGTGGTGTCCCGTAGGCCTACTTTGGTGTTTGGGCGTGTAACCTTACCGGGGTGCCGCGAGACTTGTCGTGCGTTGTTGTTTTGTTGTGTGCAACCCGCCTGTCAAATCTCGTCGCGTTTGGACTCCGTTTGCTATCCCAACAGTTATTCGTGTGGGTCCAAAGTGCCTTCGCCTTGTGGCCCGAAACACCCCTACAGCAGCCCACTACCCTCTCCTAGGCCCATCTAAACTTTCCCCGCGATCGGATCCGTCGGATCGCGATCGGAGGGCTCCTAAGCACCCCCAAATCCCCTAACCCTAGTTATCTGCTATTTATAGACCCCCTAGGTCTATTTTGGGCATCCCTAGTTTTCTTCTCCACTTCCCCCCGAAAATTCTGGATCTAGCCAGCCCCCCCTTCTCCACTTGGCAGTTCCCCTCGATCCAGCCGCCGTTCCTTCGAACGACCGAGCAGTGAGCCGCAGCGCCGGCCTCGAGGGCCAGGTCAACGCTCGATCGACCTCGCCCTCCGCTCGATCCTTCGCCTAGGCTCCCTCCCAGGTCACTGCGAGGACCACATCGCCTTCGACCGGCCCACTCCCTCGCCTCCGAGCCGCCGCAAGGGGCCCAACTCCCCAGCGTCCGCCTCCTTCGCGCGTGGAGACCACATCTCCGCCGGCTCCGCGCTGGGCCTCCCTTCGCCTCGTCCCGGCCCAGGCGCGCCCCTCCACCGCAGCAGCCAGCCGGGCTCCCTCGCGCCTCCCTTCGGCTGGGCCGCCGCCCCAGCGCCACCGCGGGCGGGCCACTCCTCCGCGGCCGCACCGGCCCGCTCCATCGCCCGACGCCCGAAGGCCGCCTCCTCCCGCTCGCCTCCTGGGCCCGAGCCGGAGGTCCGACTCGGCCGAAACCCCTTCCTCCGCTGGGCAGCTCCGCCGGGCCGCCGCAGGGCCCATTCGCCGCCGCCGGGCCAGATCCACCCACCGAAGCCCCGGGCCGCGTTGTTTTTTTTCTGTTGTCCTGAGGTTGAACTCCCCCTCTTTTCTCCTAAATCCCTGTGATTTGATCTGTGTTGCATTATTCAAACTGCTCTAACTTCTTGTGTGTTTGTCCGTTTCGCGCAAATGACATGTCCAGACGTTCGTGGTGATTAGCACTACGTTTTATCTTTTTGTGTCATGCATGTTAGAAATCATCTAGATGCTTGTTTTCCCGTTGCAAGAGTGCATCCCGGTATAATTGCTGCTATGTGATGTTTTTATGTCATCTTTGCCATGTGATATCTTTTAGCTCGTTTGTCCGAATGATGCAAATGACATGTCCACGTGTTCGTCTTGCCATGCTCTACATGTTGCTTGTGTTAGGTTGCATGATAGATTTATTCTTGCCATGTTTATCATCGTTGCAAAGTGCCATGTGGCTGTGATGTTGTTTCACTTGTTATGAAAATGCCATCTTGTTGAGCTCGTTGTTATCGTTGTATTTATCTCCATGATGCATGCTTGAGTGTTTCGGAATCACCATCATGTGTACTTTGATGTGGTGCTTACCACTTGCCATGTTTAGTTTCGAGGTGACTTAAACTTGCTCTTTTAGATGCCATGATGAAATTGTTGTTTTAGGACTTAGTGGATTTTCACTAAGTCTGAAATCTGTAATGTTCCGATGCCATGTTTGCGTGATGTTCTAGGACAAACCATGATAGTTTTGGGGTGGATCTTGATTGTTCCTTGTAGTATATATTGTTGGATTTCCATTAATGTTCTCACATGCTTATTTAAGTGGCTGTAGCATGTTTAACTTTTCCTCCAAAGTTTCAATAAAATTCTGTTGCCAGAATTTTATTGTCAAGTTCAATATGTCCAAGCTTATTGCTATTGATCTGTGGCTCCTTTGGGGGTGCACCTTTGGAATTATTTGCTGTAGGATATGTCTAGTTTATGTTCATGTCCTTTGCCATGATGTTTGAGTGTTGTAGCTTAATTATTTTGTGCTCCGAAGTTGCTATGTTGCTGTAATTTTCAGCTTTCGCTCATTTCTTGTTTCGGGCATAACTTTTGGCCCGTAGCTCCGATTTCAGCGAGTCTTATATGAAACTTGATTGATTTTCCGTGTAGATTCATAATCTCCTGTTGTTATCTTGTTTTGAGGTGAATTGCTTGAGTGCTATTTTACGTGCTCCGTGTGCATCCTTAGTGCATCCATCATGCATCCATCATTTTCGAGTGCGCATTGCATCTTGTTGATTCGTGCCTTGTGTGATTGTATTGTTTAGAGCCGGAAGCTGAGACCAAGTACGAGTACGAGCACGAGGTTACCAACGAGGTTGAGCACGAGGACCCTTCTTACGATCCGAACGACTTCTCTTCAGGCAAGATGACCGAACCCCGATACCATTACTATCTTTGCCTATTGCTAGTAGTTCCGCTCTATAGTTTTGCCTCGATGCCCATGTTCTTCCTGTCAGCCTCCTACTTGTAACCATTGCCTTGTTTAACCACCCTACCTATGCAAACCGTTGCTTGGCTAAGTACGCTTCACTCAGCCCTTCTTATAGCATTGCTAGTTGCAGGTGAAGATCGAAGATGCTTGCTTCATGTTGAAGTTTGGTTGGGTTATATCACACTATATAATTGCTAAATGAAATCATCTATATATCGGCAAGGGTGGAAGGCTAAGCCTTTTGCTTGGTGATTTGTTCCACTCATGCCGTTAGGAACCGTATAAACCGGTGTTATGTTCCTTGATTATGCGTTCCTAACACGGTTGGGGTGTATGGGACCCCCTCGATAAACCGCTAAGTGCTAAGTCTTTTCCAGCAAGTCCCAACATTGGTACTATTTGCCTAATAACAAATTAAACTTGCATAGGGAGTAATTAACCCTCTTTCTTAATCAGCAACCCCGGGCCAGTGCTCCACATGAGTGTTGGTCCGAAACGGGGAGTCTGCGGGGCCGCCTTGGGGCAACCCGAGGTATCTGGTATACACCCGTAGAATCGCCCATCCGGTCGTGTCCTGAGACTTAGATACGCGCGGCTACTATCAGGGTGTCGACACGCCAGGAGGATTTGCTGGATTAGCCTTACCTTAGTTCGGAGTATCTTGAGCACGGGATTCCGAGAATACTCGGGTCTTCCCACTTTGGAGTTGCGACTCCGCGGATCGTGGGCTTGTAATGGGTCAAGTTGGAACACCCCTGCAGGGTTATGAACTTTCGAAAGCCGTGCCCGCGGTTATGTGGCAGATGGGAGCTTGTTAATATCCGGTTGTAGATAACTTGACACAATATTTCTAATACACTACCTGCGTGTGTTCCGTGACTGTCAATTTCCGAATAGGGATTCGGGAGTTGAACACGGTGGGGTTATGTTTGTTGAGTTTTAGCTAGGATCACTTCGTGATCATCTCTCGACCGAGGCCTTCTCTTCTCGCACTCTCTCACGTAAGCTAGTTGCTAGTTGCTGCTGTAGACACTTATTCTTTTCTTCAGCCTTATCCTCTCCCAAGGCTTAAATAGTCTTGTTACCCGGGAACGGGATTGCTGAGTCCTCTGTGGCTCACAGTAACTTCACCACCCCAGATGCAGGTCCAGCTATGAGCTGTCCAACTGATGGCACCGAGCTAGACTGGGAGTACGACGAGGAGCGTAGTCGATACTATGTTCGTTATCCTGATGATCAGTAGTGGAGACTTCTACTAGGATTCGATCTGACCTGTGGTTTATTTATTTAAGTTTTGTATCTTGACATTTGGATTTTGCCCTTAGAGGGTTGTGATGTTCTTAATGTATGATGTTTGAGACATGTATTGTATTTGTGTGATGTGGCGAGTGTAAGCCAACTATTTTTATGTTTACAATCCCCTCTTTTACATGAGATGTGCAAAGATTACCAAACTTGAGATCATTCTAGGATGGACTTATGCCTTTAAGTCGTGCGTCGACACGTAGGAGGTATAGTTCCATCCTGGGCATTACAAGTTGGTATCAGATCCTTCTCCGACCTAGGAGCCCCCACTGTTTGATCGAATCGTTGACGGTTGAGTCTAGGCACACACTGAAAATATTTTGAGTCCTATATATTATATCGGAGAGTAGGATTTCTTTGCTTCTCCTCCCCTTTCTCTCTGGTGAGGACTCCTGACGACTACTCTTGTCTCTTCTATTTTCAAAAATTGCACCAAATTTTTTTTAGGAATCCCGCGAGTATTCTGGGATTGTTTCGATGTTCTTGTGACGAGGATATTGTTCTCGATGCCTCCTAACATTAGGGGTTGTGGCAGTGTCCCGGGGAGTTGAGCTTCGGGGTATTGTCGTCACAAGCATATCGCGGCAGTACTAAATACTTAAGACGACCGACATCGAAAATCTCTCCTATACGGCCAGTGGCAAGATAACCCCGACATCACCCAGTACTGGGGAGGTAGTTCGGGAGTTTTGCCATAGCTTGTTATAGTGGATGCTTTTCGAAGGTCCGAGGTAGACAGTTTCCGAGAAAGACTGGTTATGTGTTGAAGGATCGATACACCTGGATGTAGGTTTAGAGTTGATTGCGCGGTGCTTCCCGTGTATCCCCAACACCTGATTGCATAACTGCAATCTTTCGGAAATTCATAGGTGGGTTTATCCAGTAGATCGTAGGCATTCTTCCAATGAATGCAGGTTAGTGAGTTCGGGGTTCTACATTGAGTGAAGTGGTATTATGACCGATGTTCCGATCGGGAGTTGCATCTTAAAGGGTCCTTGGCTATGCTGATCCGGGGATTGCAAAAGCCTTTCGTGACGCGTTCATATGCTTTCAGCACAAAGATGTTAGAACGAAGCTCCTATCTTGTGTTTGTTCCCGTCTGTACCTTGTTGTTTTTCTTATTTTACCTTTTGTCCTCTATGTGGCTTCTCGTGAAGATTGATGTTATCATTTAACTGAGAATTCCATTCGTTCCTCTTGTTCGAATGATTTCATTCGTTCCTATTGTTCGAATGATTATTGTGAAGACTTGTTGCAATAAATTCCATTGATTCAGCTTATAACTTTTGTCAATCAATTGCTGATTCGTGGTCATCTCTTTCAGGATGGCTCCGAAACGAGTTCCCAACGCTAACCCAGAGGGTGAAGAGGTTCCAGACCGTCCTCCTTCTCCTCCTCCTCCGTCTGAGGCTTGGAGAGCGATTATGCAGACTACAGCTCAGAACACTCAGATGTTGATGCAAATGATGCAACAGATGCAAGCTAATCAAGCTAATCAGGGTGTTCCAGGGAATCAAGGCAACTTCTTCAACCAGCAGCACCATGCTACTCTCAACCAGTTCTTGGCCAATAATCCAAAAGCTTTCAGTTACTGTGTCGACCCTCTTGATGCTGAAGATTGGTTAACCGACATAAAGAAGCATTTTGAGTGCAGTAACGTAAGAGAAGAGGATTATGTGAAGTTTACAGCCTTCCAACTCAAAGACCAAGCAGCTGACTGGTGGCAGCAGTACAAAGACTCCAGGCCAGGTCAAGTGATCTCTTGGGAGAATTTTTGCAAGGACTTTCGCTCTCACCACATTCCTACAATTGTCATCGAGGGTATGCGTGAGCAATTCCGCAACCTGAAGCAGGGCTCTATGACAGTCTATCAGTATAATGTCAAGTTCCAAAACCTCGCCCGCTATGCTAAGCAAGACATTCCTGACGCCAAGAGCAAAATCTACCAGTTCCGTGGAGGTCTCAAAGATGAACTTCAACTTGCTCTCACCTTGTTTGAGCCCGGTGAATTCGACAAATTCTATAACATGGCTTTGAAACAAGAGGCAGCTCAGCTCAAGATGGAGGCTTCTAAAAAGAGAATTCGAGATGCCATTCACTCTTCCTCATCATCTCAAATGGCTTCAAAGCAGCAGAAATTCTGGCTTCCTCCTCCTCCAGTGATTCGAGCTCCTTACAACAACTCCAACAACTCCAACAACAACAAGAACTCTGGTGGACGTGGTTTCTCCCACCCACCCAACCCGAACAACAAGTCGAAGAACTAGTTTCAGTCTCAAGGCTCCAAGTCAAGTGGCTCTCATTTCCATCCTCTCTCTGAAGTGGTGTGCAACAAGTGTGGCCAGAAGGGTCATTATGCCAACAGATGTCCGAATCCGAAGCGCCTTCCACCTCCTCCACCTGTGAGTTCAGCGATTGTCAAGCATGATCCAAAGGCTGCAAGGGTCAATCTGATGAGTGCAGCGCAAGCGGAGAATTCTTCTGATGTCATTTTGGGTAACCTCTCAGTTAACTCTTTTCCAGCTAAAGTGTTGTTTGATTCGGGTGCTTCATGCTCTTTCATGTCATCTCCATTTGCATCCAAGCACAATATTGTCACTTCAAATTTGCCTCAGAAGTTGCAAGTTGTTTCTCCGGGCAGGATTATGACTTCTAGTGTCTATGCTCCGGATGTTTCTATTCGCATGGGAGATTATCGCTTTCTGGCTAAACCGGTGGTTCTTGGTAATTCTGACATCGACCTCATCCTCGGGATGGATTGGCTTTCTCAGCATGATGCTCACATTGATTGTGCACAGAAGGAAGTCAAGATGACTCATCCTGATGAAGATGTGATTATCTTTGCCTCCAGGGATAACACTATCAGGCTTTTCTCTCTCAATGATAAGGGCGAAATTAATGCCATATCTCAAATTCCGGTGGTGAATGAATATCAAGACGTCTTTCCTGAAGAACTTCCAGGCATGCCTCCACACCGTCAGGTGGAATTCGTTATTGAACTCGAGCCAGGTACTGAGCCAGCATGCCGGCGTCCGTACAAGCTCTCTCCGGATGAATTGAAGGAATTGAAGAAGCAGCTTGATAAACAGGAGAGTATGGGTCTCATCAGGCCTAGTACGTCTCCATGGGGCTGTGGTGTCTTATTTGTCAAGAAGAAAGATGGCACGGAGCGTCTCTGTGTTGATTACCGGCCATTGAACAAGAAGACAATAAAGAACAAGTATCCGCTCCCCAACATCAACGAACTCTTCGAGCAGCTCAAAGGAGCTAAAGTGTTCTCTAAGCTTGACCTCCGAATGGGTTATCACCAAATTCGCATTCGCGAGGAGGACATTCCCAAGACGGCCTTCAGAACGAGCTACGGTTCATACGAGTATACCGTCATGTCTTTTGGTCTCGCCAATGCTCCTCCTACCTTTTCGAGGATGATGCACTACATCTTCAACCCCTATACTGGCGAGTTTGTGCTTGTGTATCTGGATGATATTCTGGTGTTTTCCAAGAATGAAGAAGATCACGAAAAGCACTTACGTCTGGTTCTTGATCGACTCCGAGAGCATAAGTTCTATGCCAAGTTCTCAAAGTGCGAGTTTTGGCTCGATAAGGTTTTGTACCTGGGCCATATCATCTCAGCTGACGGTATTGCGGTTAACCCCAAGAAAGTTGAAGCAATTGTCAACTGGGAAGCTCCTCAGAACGTCAAGCAACTCCGCAATTTTCTGGGTCTTGCCAGCTATTGCAGAAGGTTCGTTGAGAACTTCTCCAAGATTGCCAAGCCTCTTTCAAACTTGCTTCAGAAGAATGTCAAATACTTTTGGTCTCCAGAGTGTGAAGTGGCATTCAAAACTCTCAAAGAAAAGCTTGTCTCTGCTCCAGTTCTGACTCCTCCAGATGAGTCCAAGCCCTATGAAGTATTTTGTGACGCTTCTCTTCAAGGTCTTGGTGGTGTGCTCATGCAAGATAAGAGAATTGTGGCATACACTTCTCGTCAGCTCAAGCCGAGTGAGAAGAATTATCCCACACATGATCTCGAGCTAGCAGCTGTGGTACATGCTTTGATTACGTGGAGACATCTGTTGTTGGGCAGAAAGGTCGACATCTTCACTGATCACAAGAGCTTGAAGTACATCTTCACACAGCCGCATCTGAACCTCCGCCAGACTCGTTGGGTTGAAATGATCCAAGAGTATGATCCCAGCATTGAATACACTCCTGGTAAGGCGAATGTGATTGCAGATGCTTTGAGCAGAAAGGCATATTGCAACATCCTTCTTATCAAGCCGTGCCAGCCTGAGCTTTGTGAAGCATTCAGGAAGCTCAACCTTCAAGTTGTTCCGCAGGGTTTTCTTGCAAATCTTCAAATTGCTCCTACCTTGGAAGATCAGGTCCGTGAGGCCCAACTCAGGGATACCATGGTGAAGAAAGTGAAACATGGTATTGCAAAGGGCACTCCAAAATACAAGTGCTTCCGTGTTGATGAGAGAGATACCTTGTTCTTCGAGGACAGACTCGTTGTTCCTAAAGGTGATCTCAGGAAGCTCATAATGGAAGAAGCACATGATTCTCTCCTTTCCATTCATCCTGGCAGTTCCAAGATGTATCAAGACCTCAAGCAATCTTACCGGTGGACACGCATGAAAAGGGAGATTGCCCAATTCGTGAATGAATGTGATGTTTGCAGAAGAGTGAAAGCAGAACATCAACGTCCAGCCGGTCTTCTCCAACCTCTTCCTATTCCCGAGTGGAAGTTCGACCACATTGAAATGGACTTCGTCACTAGTTTTCCTAAATCCAAGAAAGGGAATGATGCTATCTTTGTGGTGATTGACAAGCTTACCAAAGTCGCTCACTTCCTGCCAGTCAAAGAATCAATCAATGCAGCTCAATTGGCAGAGCTGTACACTTCCAGAATTGTGTCCTTACATGGCATTCCTCAAGTAATATCCTTAGACCGTGGAAGCTTGTTCACATCCAGGTTCTGGGACTCCTTTCAGTCCGCCATGGGCACTAAGATCAGGTTCAGCACTGCTTTTCACCCTCAGACTAGTGGTCAAGTCGAGCGAGCGAATCAGATTCTAGAAGACATGCTCAGAGCCTGTGTCATATCCTTTGGCATGAAATGGGAAGACTGCCTTCCATTTGCCGAGTTCTCTTACAACAACAGCTTTCAAGCAAGTGCCGGCAAAGCTCCGTTTGAAATCCTCTATGGCAGAAAGTGTCGTACCCCTCTCAACTGGTCTGAAACAGGCGAACGTCAACTTCTTGGCAATGACTTGATCTCTGAAGCCGAAGAAATGTGCAAAGTCATACATGAGAATCTCAAGGCCGCTCAGTCGCGCCAGAAGAGCTACTATGACGGCAAGCATTGTGATTTGGCATTCAACATTGATGATCATGTTTATCTCCGTGTGTCTCCGATGAAAGGCACCCAAAGATTTGGTATCAAAGGAAAGCTTGCTCCTAGATACATCGGGCCTTTCAAGATTATTGGCAAGAGAGGCGATCTAGCCTATCAACTTGAGCTCCCTCCCAACTTCGCCAATGTTCATGATGTCTTCCATGTGTCTCAACTCCGCAAATGCTTCAAGGCACCTGAGCGCATGATTCCGTTTGAAGAGATTGATCTTCAACAAGACCTGTCCTACCGAGAGCATCCAGTTGCCATTCTCGAAGAAACCGAACGCAAGACCCGCAACAAGTCCATCAAATTTCTGAAAGTCAAGTGGTCACATCACACCGACCGAGAAGCTACCTGGGAACGAGAAGATCATCTTCGTTCCGAGTACCCTTCCTTTTTCCAGTCCTAGATCTCGGGACGAGATCTTTTGTAGTAGAGGAGAGTTTGTAATGCCCCGGATGTAATACTTTCCCTTTTGGTATATAATATATCTCCGGCTTCATCTATTTCCATTCCGGGTTCTTTGTCTTTCGGGTTTTCATCGTTTTGTTGTGTGAGTGTGTGGCGTTCATTCATATCATATAGACATGTGCATTGCATTGCAATTGTGTTGTCGGTTGCATCCGGTTCCACGCGTTCCTTCCCGTTGTCCGTTTCGCGTTCCGGAGCTCCCTCACGTGTCTGTGGTGTCCCGTAGGCCTACTTTGGTGTTTGGGCGTGTAACGTTACCGGGGTGCCGCGAGACTTGTCGTGCGTTGTTGTTTTGTTGTGTGCAACCCGCCTGTCAAATCTCGTCGCGTTTGGATTCCGTTTGCTATCCCAACAGTTATTCGTGTGGGTCCAAAGTGCCTTCGCCTTGTGGCCCGAAACACCCCTACAGCAGCCCACTACCCTCTCCTAGGCCCATCTAAACTTTCCCCGCGATCGGATCCGTCAGATCGCGATCGGAGGGCTCCTAAGCACCCCCCAAATCCCCTAACCCTAGCTATCTACTATTTATAGACCTCCTAGGTCTATTTTGGGCATCCCTAGTTTTCTTCTCCACTTCCCCCCTAAAATTCTGGATCTGGCCAGCCCCCCCTTCTCCACTTGGCAGTTCCCCTCGATCCAGCCGCCGTTCCTTCGAACGACCTAGCAGCGAGCCGCAGCGCCGGCCTCGAGGGCCAGGTCAACACTCGACCGACCTCGCCCTCCGCTCGATCCTTCGCCTGGGCTCCCTCCCAGGTCATTGCGAGGACCACATCGCCTTCGACCGGCCCATTCCCTCGCCTCCGAGCCGCCGCAAGGGGCCCAACTCCCCAGCGTCCGCCTCCTTCGCGCGTGGAGACCACATCGCCGCCGGCTCCGCGCTGGGCCTCCCTTCGCCTCGTCCCGGCCCAGGCGCGCCCCTCCACCGCAGCAGCCAGCCGGGCTCCCTCGCGCCTCCCTTCGGCTGGGCCGCCGCCCCAGCGCCACCGCGGGCGGGCCACTCCTCCGCGCCCGCACCGGCCCGCTCCATCGCCCGCATCGCCCGGTGCCCGAAGGACGCCTCCTCCCGCTCGCCTCCTGGGCCCGAGCCGGAGGTCCGACTCGGCCGAAGCCCCTTCCTCCGCTGGACCGCTCCGCCGGGCCGCCGCAGGGCCCATTCGCCGCCGCCGGGCCAGATCCACCCGCCGAAGCCCCGGGCTGCGTTGTTTTTTTTTCTGTTGTCCTGAGGTTGAACTCCCCCTCTTTTCTCCTAAATCCCTGTGATTTGATCTGTGTTGCATTATTCAAATTGCTCTAACTTCTTGTGTGTTTGTCCGTTTCGCGCAAATGACATGTCCAGACGTTCGTGGTGATTAGCACTACGTTTTATCTTTTTGTGTCATGCATGTTAGAAATCATCTAGATGCTTGTTTTCCCGTTGCAAGAGTGCATCCCGGTATAATTGCTGCTATGTGATGTTTTTATGTCATCTTTGCCATGTGATATCTTTTAGCTCGTTTGTCCGAATGATGCAAATGACATGTCCACGTGTTCGTCTTGCCATGCTCTACATGTTGCTTGTGTTAGGTTGCATGATAGATTTATTCTTGCCATGTTTATCATCGTTGCAAAGTGCCATGTGGCTGTGATGTTGTTTCACTTGTTATGAAAATGCCATCTTGTTGAGCTCGTTGTTATCGTTGTATTTATCTCCATGATGCATGCTTGAGTGTTTCGGAATCACCATCATGTGTACTTTGATGTGGTGCTTACCACTTGCCATGTTTAGTTTCGAGGTGACTTAAACTTGCTCTTTTAGATGCCATGATGAAATTGTTGTTTTAGGACTTAGTGGATTTTCACTAAGTCTGAAATCTGTAATGTTCCGATGCCATGTTTGCGTGATGTTCTAGGACAAACCATGATAGTTTTGGAGTGGATCTTGATTGTTGCTTGTAGTATATATTGTTGGCTTTCCATTAATGTTCTCACATGCTTATTTAAGTGGCTGTATCATGTTTAACTTTTGCTCCAAAGTTTCAATAAAATTCTGCTGCCAGAATTTTATTGTCAAGTTCAATATGTCCAAGCTTATTGCTATTGATCCGTGGCTCCTTTGGGGGTGTACCTTTGGACTTATTTTCTGTAGGATATGTCTAGTTTATGTTCATGTCCTTTTCCATGAAGTTTGTGTGATGTAGCTTAATTATTTTGTGCTCCGAAGTTGCTATATTGCTGTAATTTTCAGCTTTCGCTCATTTCTTGTTTCGGGCATAACTTTTAGCCCGTAGCTCCGATTTCAGCGAGTCTTATATGAAACTTGATTGATTTTCCGTGTAGATTCATAATCTCCTGTTGTTATCTTGTTTTGAGGTGAATTTCTTGAGTGCTATTTTACGTGCTCCGTGTGCATCCTTAGTGCATCCATCATGCATCCATCATTTTCGAGTGCGCATTGCATCTTGTTGATTCGTGCCTTGTGTGATTGTATTGTTTAGAGCCGGAAGCTGAGACCGAGTACGAGTACGAGCACGAGGTTACCAACGAGGTTGAGCACGAGGACCCTTCTTACGATCCGAACGACTTCTCTTCAGGCAAGATGACCGAACCCCGATAACATTACTATCTTTGCCTATTGCTAGTAGTTCCGCTCTATAGTTTTGCCTCGATGCCCATGTTCTTCCTGCCAGCCTCCTACTTGTAACCATTGCCTTGTTTAACCACCCTACCTATGCAAACCGTTGCTTGGCTAAATACGCTTCGCTCAGCCCTTCTTATAGCATTGCTAGTTGCAGGTGAAGATCGAAGATGCTTGCTTCATGTTGAAGTTTGGTTGGGTTATATCACACTATATAATTGCTAAATGAAATCATCTATATATCGGCAAGGGTGGAAGGCTAAGCCTTTTGCTTGGTGATTTGTTCCACTCATGCCATTAGGAACCGTATAAACCGGTGTTATGTTCCTTGATTATGCGTTCCTAACACGGTTGGGGTGTATGGGACCCCCTCGATAAACCGCTAAGTGCTAAGTCTTTTCCAGCAAGTCCCAACATTGGTACTATTTGCCTAATAACAAATTAAACTTACATAGGGAGTAATTAACCCTCTTTCTTAATCAACAACCCCGGGCCAGTGCTCCACATGAGTGTTGGTCCGAAACGGGGAGTCTGCGGGGCCGCCTTGGGGCAACCCGAGGTATCTGGTATACACCCGTAGAATCGCCCATCCGGTCGTGTCCTGAGACTTAGATACGCGCGGCTACATTCAGGGTGTCGACACGCCGGGAGGATTTGCTGGATTAGCCTTACCTTAGTTCGGAGTATCTTGAGCACGGGATTCCGAGAATACTCGGGTCTTCCCACTTTGGAGTTGCGACTCCGCGGATCGTGGGCTTGTAATGGGTCAAGTTGGAACACCCCTGCAGGGTTATGACCTTTCGAAAGCCGTGCCTGCGGTTATGTGGCAGATGGGAGCTTGTTAATATCCGGTTGTAGATAACTTGACACAATATTTCTAATATACTACCTACGTGTGTTTCGTGACTGTCAATTTCCGAATAGGGATTCGGGAGTTGAACACGGTGGGGTTATGTTTGTTGAGTTTTAGCTAGGATCACTTCGTGATCATCTCTCGACCGAGGCCTTCTCTTCTCGCACTCTCTCACGTAAGCTAGTTGCTAGTTGCTGCTGCAGACACTTATTCTTTTCTTCAGCCTTATCCTCTCCCAAGGCTTAAATAGTCTTGTTACCCGGGAACGGGATTGCTGAGTCCTCTGTGGCTCACAGTTACTTCACCACCCCAGATGCAGGTCCAGCTGTGAGCTGTCCAGCTGATGGCACCGAGCTAGACTGGGAGTACGACGAGGAGCGTAGTCGATACTATGTTCGTTATCCTGATGATCAGTAGTGGAGACTTCTACTAGGATTCGGTCCGACCTGTGGTTTTTTTATTTATGTTTGGTATCTTGACATTTGGATTTTGCCCTTAGAGGGTTGTGATGTTCTTAATGTATGATGTTTGAGACATGTATTGTATTTGTGTGACGTGGCGAGTGTAAGCCAACTATTTTTATGTTTACAATCCCCTCTTTTACATGAGATGTGCAAAGATTACCAAACTTGAGATCATTCTAGGATGGACTTATGCCTTTAAGTCGTGCCTCGACATGTAGGAGGTATAGTTCCATCCTGGGCATTACAGAAGACCCGAGTATTCTCGGAATCCCGTGCTCAAGATATTCCGACAAAGGTAAAACTAATCCAGCAAGACCTCCCGGCGTGCCGACACCCTGACAGTAGCCGCGCATATCTAGTCTCAGGCCACGACCGGATGGGCGATTCTACAGGTTATACCAGATACCTCGGGTTTCCCCAAGGCGGCCCCGCAGAACCCCCAGTTTGGACCAACACTCATGAGGAGCACTAGCCCGGGTTGTTAATTAAGTCCTCGGGTTTGCAATGCCCTATGCAAGTTTTAGTTATTAGGAAAATGCAAAACCAAAGTTGGGCCTTGCTGGAAAAGCTTTAGTACTGAGCGGGTTATCAAGGGGGGCCCATAAACCCCAACCGTGTTAGGGACGCAAAATCAAGGAACATAACACCGGTTTAACGGTTCCTAGGGCGGCATGAGTGGGACAAAACACCAAGCAAGAGGCTTAGCCTTCCACCCATTACCAATATATAGGTGATTTAGTTTAACAGATTATATATTGTGATATCCCAACAATAACTTCATCACGAAGCAAGAATCTTCAAATCTTCACCTGCAACTAACAACGCTATAAGAGGGGCTGAGCGATGCGTACCTAGCCAAACAACGGTGTGCTAGGAGGGCGGTTAAAGAGTTTCATGGCAACAATAGGAGGGCTGACAAACAGACATAGGCATCAAGGCAATATCTAAAGAGCGAGACATCTAGCATAGGCAAAGATAGTAGTGATATATGGGTATGTCATCTTGCTTGTTGATTCCGCGGAGGGATCGTAACCTTGCTCCTCAAACACAGCCTCGGAAGGAACCTCGAACTCCAAATCGGCTCCCGGCTCTACCCAACACAAGAACACAACAACGGCACAATATCAAACATGGTGCAATGCACAATCAACATGATGCAAGTACGATGTGCGTATGCATGAGGAAGCTCTTGAGCCTAAGGAGAAGATGATGGAAAAGGCCTCATCTTGGGAAACCAAGCAAGCCACTGGATAGAGGGGAAGATTTCGGTTGAAATCGATATAAAGATCACCGGAAACGGACGCACGGTTTGCAAATGACAAGCAAAACTGCAGTTTACAGCAACATGGCATCTTTGGAGCAAGAAATAACTATGCTACAGCACCCAAACATGGAGACAAAGGGCATGGATGTGAAATAGACATGATACTTAACAAGCATGAACTTAGAACACACCCAAAAACCTACTGGAACACAATTAACTAAGCATGGCAAGTTGCAATAAATTTACAGAATTCTCAGACTTAGTGAAAATTACAAGGCATGGCAGAATTACAACGGAATGGCATGTTTACAAGCTTGTGCAACTCAACTCAAAACATGGCATGGTAAGTTAAGGTAACCACCAGCAAGAAGACATATTTGAGAAGCTACTCAAAGCAAGAACATGCTTATAGGATGCCTGGAACACTAGCTACACTCGTGGAAAAACTGAACTTGTTGATAACATGCTGATAGCTACATTTTATAGTCACTTGAGAGCATGAAAACAACAAGTTACAACAAGCCATCATGCAAACAAAGCCATGGCAATAACATACATAACATGCTCTTCTAGAATAACCACATGGCTACTTCTACAACATACTAGAACATGTCCCAAACACCATGGCAAAAGTGCAAAAGTTTATCCAGGCTTAGCAAAATCTGGGCATGCTGACAGATAAATTTTGTAGCAACTTGAGGGCCTCATAATAACAATCTCCAGCATGGCATCATGGCAAACAAGTGCGTGGATAGCTAGAGCATGACATATACTTCAAGGAACAACCATTGGACAACCCTAAACATGCACAACAAAGCCGGTGGCATCAAGGATACATGTCATAAAAATTACCAGATTCACACTTAGCAGAAATTTATAAACATGATGACATGTTAACAAGCTTTTTGCACTCATATCATGACATATCATGGCATGAAAATGAATCTACCATGTAGAGCACATACTCAAGAGCAAAACTCATGTTGACACCTAGCTCATGTGACACATGGATGAATAAGCACAAGCAAGACAAAACATGATCTCTTAACAAGTGCAGAAACTTATCAGCCAAATGCACTTTTGCAATAGAGATAAACATGGCAATATGACACATAACATGAATGCTACAGCAACCATCATGTAGAGCATTTCACAACGAAGATCTGGACATATCATTCACTCCATTCAGACCAACATGCACGAAGTTATCACATCTCAAACATGGCAACAAATTTACACAGACAACAAGTTACAACAACATGCACTCTTGCCACGAAGATTAAGTCAACAAGATGAACTTTAACATGCATGAAACTGATACTAACATGTAGAGCACGACAAGATGAACATTTTGACATATCATACGCGCAAAACGGAGCTACGAGCACGAAGTTATCACATGGTGAAGGAGGCAACAAATTTACCCAGATCCGGGACTTAGTGGAATTTTACCTCCACGAAAGCCAACGCGGGACGAGGATATCCGGGACGGAGCGGGGTGGCGTTTGGATCCCCGAACCGGTGGATCTGATCCACCCTCAGGTGGATCCGGATCTGGCCGGGGCGGCCCCCGGAGCTCTCACCGGTGATAGTGGAGGCGGTGGCCGGAGGCGGAGGACGAGGCGGGGCCGGCGGCGAGGGCGGTGCCAGCCGGCGGGGGTGGTGATGCCGAGGCGTGGCAGTGGCGGTTGGGCGCCGGTGGCGGGCGGTCGGGCGCCGGCGGCGTGAAGCGCGACCGCGGGCGTTGGCGATGGCGGTGGCGGCGTGCCGGCGGGCGGCGGCGGCGGCGGCGAGGTGCCCGTGCCGGAGGCGATGGGGACGCGGGGCGGGGCGCGCCCGTGGCGGCGGAGGCGACGGGCCGAGGGGGGCCCGATCCAGGCCAGCGGGCCCGGACGGCGGCGCGGTGCGAGGCTGGCGGCGGGGCGCCACGTGGCAGGCAGGGAGTGGCTGGGCGTGCGGCGGTGCACGTGTCCAGCTGCGGTCGAACGCGTCCGGCGGTGCAGGGAGCTCGGGCTAGGGTTTTTACCCGAAAAATGAAGGGGTGTGGACGTTTTTATAGGCATAGGGAGCTAGGAGACTCCAAATGAGGAGCGGTTTACGCCCACACGTTCACGATCCAACGACGGAGAGGATGGGAGTGGTTGTGCTGGGTTAGTGGGCTGTTGTGGAGGGGGTATTGGGCCAAAAGGAAGAGGAGATTTTAGCCCACTAGGTTAACCGTTGGAGTATCAAACGACCTCCAAACACGATGAAGCTTGACAGGCGGCCTACACGTACTAAAACAACAACGCACGACAAGTCTCACCTCATTCCGGGAATGTTACACGACCACACACGAAAGAAGGACTCGGGGGTGCCACGGGCACGTGTGTGAGTGTCGAAATTCGAAGCGGACAACGGGAAGAGACGGGCATGACCGTGTGCAAGTGACAACACGCAATTCAAAGCACATGATAACATGACATGGATGAAATGCACACACGCACGCGACAAAATGAAAAAAACCCGAAAAGAAAGAAGAGCCCAGAATGGAATTGATTAAGTCCACGAAGATTGTATTGCCATAAATGGAAGGTGTCACATATGGGGTGTTACATAGAGCTTGACGTAGATTTGGGAATCCACTTGACCAAGGCCTTGGGAACTTCTTCAAACACATCAATCTCTTGAAGCTTGTCCTTGCCCTTTAGCTTCTGGTCTTGTGGTGGAAGATCATCTTGTGCTTGTGTCCCCTTGAAGGAAGTAGGATCATACTTCTCTTGTTGAGGAACAAACTTGGTCTTGGGGTATTGATCCTGTTCCCACTCAACTCCATTGGCATTGAACTTTCGTTCAAAACCAACACCTTGATTCTTCCGGTGCCATCCTTGCTTGCATACAATTTCCTAGAATTGCTTACTCCCGGCAAGGCTCTTGTATACACCATTCTCTATAATTCCGTTCAATAAGCTATTTTTTTGCTCAAGTGTAACTTGGCTAAGAGAGTCGTTAGTTGAATCAAGAGAACTACTAGAAGCAACATCATTGGATTTAGCATGATTGTTGTTACTACTAGAGGAAGAATATTTCATGTTCTTGTTGCTAGATTTTACTTGTGGCATGTAAGTAGACAAGAGTAAATGCTTGGCAATGTAGGAAGAACTTTTCTTACGAAGATCATCATTCATTGGTTTAAAGAACTCATGCTCTTGCCCTAGATTGAGCTTTTCAAAGCATAGCTTCTCATGAGTCCTCAAAAGTCTCGATGATCCTCTTTGGTAGTTTCATGATCGAACTTGAGAATGTTCAATTCTTTAGTTAGACACTCAATTTTCTCCTTATCATTGTCATTCGGTTTATCTTAATTAGCATGATTAATAGCAATTTCATCATTGTTTTCATCATAGGTTCCATCACTATTGCTACCAACAAGTAAATCATCATCTTCTTTCAAGTCATCTTCATCACTATTAAAATCAAGATACTCGGGGTGTGATACCTTAGGGCCTTTAGCCGTGAAGCATCTTCCAATTCCTTCATTTGGTGAGTCAAATATGTCGTAGGAGTTAGATAACACAAGAGCAATTCCGGCAACACCTTCATCTTGAGTGTCTTTTGAGTTGGAGTGATAGCTTCTCTCTGAGTAGTTATCGGAGTCGGAACCGGATACCCATTCACCAACATGAGCTTGATGTCTTCATCTTGTATAGCTCCTTGATGACTTATCCTTCCTTTCCGAATCTTTGCTTCTCCGATAAGGTCTTGAGTCATAACGATCATCTCTACTCCTTCTCTCTCTTGGTGGTGAATCTTCTCTTCTACTTCTCCTTTTAGATGAGTCTTCTCTTCTTTTGTTGGGAGCCGTAGACTTGTTTAACTAGTGTCCGGGTCTTCCACAATTGTAGCAATTATGCTCATGACTAGAAGATCTTTTGTCATTGTAGGACCTTGACTTGTAACTTCTCTCTTTGCTTCTATTCTTGTAGAATTTGTTGAAGTTCTTCACCATTAAGCTTAATTCTTCATTGAAGACTTGATTCTCACTTGATGATGTAGGAGCGTCATATGAGGCTTTGTAAGCACCACTATACTTGATGTGAAGCTCTTCTTTATCTTTGAGTGACATTTCATGAGCAACAATTCTTCCAATGACTTCTGTTGGCTTGAGATCTTTGTAATTGGGCATCATTTGAATCAATGTGCACACGGTGTCATATTTTCCATCTAAGGCTCTTAGGATCTTCCTGATGATGAATCTGTTGGTCATCTCTTCGCCTCCTAAGCCGGCAATCTCATTTGTGATGAGAGCAAGCCGAGAGTACATTTCAGCGACACCTTCACCATCCTTCATCTTGAACTGGTCAAGTTGACTTTGAAGCACATCCAACATGGATTCCTTGACGGAGTCGGTACCTTCGTGCATATCAATCAAAGTATCTCAAATATCCTTTGCATTCTCAAGACGGCTGATTTTGTTGAATTCTTCGAGCACAATCCGTTGAAGAGGATATCGCAAGCTTGAGCATTGTATTGCAACATCTTCAATTCTTCCGCGGATGCATCACGATTTGGTTCCTTCCCATCGAAGAATTCACCTTGCAAACCAATACACACAATAGCCCGAACGGTGGGGTTATGTCCAAGAATATGCATTTTCATCTTATGCTTCCAGCTAGCAAAATTTGTACCATCAAAGTAAGGACCTCTATGGTGGTAACTTCCCTCGCTAGACGCCATACTCTCCAAGGTTGTGAAACCATGGCTATGATCTCAAAGCTATGGAAATCAAGGCAAATGGAGACCAAAGCTCTGATACCACTTGTAGGATCGAAAGTATGTCTAGAGGGGGGGGGGTGATTAGACTACTTGACCAAATAAAAATATAGCCTTTTCCCAATTTTAATTCTTGGCAGATTTTAGCAACTTAGCACAAGTCAAGCAGACAGCCCACACATGCAATTCTAAGAGTATAGTAGCGGAATGTAAATCATTGCACATGAAGGTAAAGGGAGGGGTTTGGAGATTGCAAACGCAAGTGTAGACACGGACGTTTTTGTCATGGTTCCAATAGGTGGTGCTATCGTACATCCACGTTGATGGATACTTACACCCACGAAGGGTAACGGGTGCGCGAGTCCACGGAGGGCTCCACCCACGAAGGGTCCACGAAGAAGCAACCTTGTCTATCCCACCATGGCCACGAAGGACTTGGCTCACTAGGGTAGATCTTCACGAAGTACGCGATCTCCTTGCCCTTACAAACTCTTTGGTTCAACTACACAATCTTGTCGGAGGCTCCCAAGTGACACCTAACCAGTCTAGGAGACACCACTCTCCAAAAGGAAATAGATAGTGTGTTGATAACGAACTCCTTTCTCAAATGCTTCAAATGATAGTCTCCCTGTCGATGTCAAAACCGGCAGATCTCGGGTAGGGGGGCCCAAGCTGTGCGTTTAGAGGACCGATGGTAACAGGAGGCTGGGGACACGATGTTTACCCAGGTTCAGGCCCTCTCGATCGAGGTAATACCCTACTTCCTGCTATATTAATATGGATGAATATGAATACAAGAGTTGTTCTACCTCGAGATTGTAATGGCTAAACCCTAAAGCCTAGCCTATGAGGGTATTGTGATGTAGATGATCCCCTCTACGGACTAAACCCTCTGGCTTATATACACACCAGAGGGGACATAGGGTTACAAGGGTGACTTGGGGAGGAAGTAACTTGATACATCCGGATTCTACACTTGCCTTTCTACGTACATAGGAGTCCTGACCGAGCACAGGGAGAGTCTTCTGCTTCTTCTTTACGTGGCCCATCAATACGACCCAGCTTCATCGACCCGGACGCCTGAGGACCCATGCATACAGGACTCCCTCAATAGCCTCGGGACTTGCCTTCAAGGACGAGATTGTGTCCGGCTTCATGTCTTTGGGCTTGCAAGGTGAGTCCTTCTGGATGATAGTTCAACTTCTTTAAATATTGTATTCCGTTGATTCCTCGCCGATGTCGCCTTGGCTTCCACGTGTCAAATGAATGCGAACCGTCCGGGCTATTTTACAAATACCCCCTTGACTTTGTAGAGAAGGCTCCTATATAAGAGAATAAATCCCAGTTGCCTCTCCATCCCATTCCACGCGAAAGAAACTCTAGTGGCTGCAAAAAATCTTCAAACATGGCTAGCGCCCCAAGCTCTTCCCGCGCCCTCATGGCCCCCGTACATGAGATTGGAAAAGCTGCTCTGTATCAGTGACGCCCGGATAATTAGGCTATAGTAATCCCATGTTAATGATGCCATGTCACCACTGTTACTATTGCTAATCTCGCTTAGATTCAAATCATGTTCGAATTCAAATTCAAATTTAAGTCCAAGTTTAAATTTTTCAAGGATCAAAACTAAAATGTTCAATGTGTTGAAAATATTCCATAACTATTTACGATGGAGTAACCACTTTATAATAAAGTAGTTAAATGCACTGTAATAAATAATACTGTGGCAATAACAATTAATAGAATGCCATTTGAAATTTATAAAATATTACACTATTTTAATTGGGGGTCAAACCTTTTGTGGCAGTGGTATAATTAGTAATACTAATTTAGGTACTAACATCATATTTTATAAAGCTAAAATAATAGAAACTAAAAGTGAAAACAGAAAAGAAATAAAAGATAAAAGCAAAACAACAGTTTAGACAAAAGAAAAGAAAAGGAAAAGGAGCTAAGCCTGGCACTATGCACTTGAGGCCCAAGTGCACAGCACCAGGCCCAGCCCACCAGCGCCCTGTCT
>LR738711.1:713504484-713559701 GCA_902687465.1 Secale cereale
GGCGCGGTGGACTCCGTCGGCGCGTCCACAACATGATTCTACCACGGGGCAGCCATCCGGGGGTCCCCAGCACTCCTTAAGGGCCCCGTCAACCACCCTTGCAACCCTGGCTCCACTTCTCCCTCCCCCCTCACCTCGATCCCTTCTCTCCGTGCTTGGCCAAACGTAGCCGCCGCCGTGTGCCGCCTAATCCCGTGGCCACCGTGCCCTCCTCGTCGATGTGAACTGTCCTGGAGCTCCGGGGATCTCTTCCTCATCAACTGAGAGCACCTGTTCGAACGAGCTGCCCCAAATCGACGCCATCGGCCAATCTTCAACCTCGGACGCCGTCGGACTGCGTCGTTCGGTTCGTCGTCGTTGAGCCTCTCCGAGCCCGCTGCCTTTCCCTACAAGATCACTGTGAGCTCTTGCTCCTCCTCGACCTACTTTTGTTTCGCCCCGTGCACCGTAGCCACCTCCCCTGATCGAGACCGCGCCGCCTCCGCCAAAGCCGCTCCTGCCCGCTGCGGGCCGCCGCTGCACGCCCGTGCTAGCTCGCCGGCATTGCCCCGCTGCCGTCTTGACCTGGCTTCCACCCGTGCCGCCCTGCGGCCCCTGCTCCCGCGCCAAGCGCCCGTCGCTGCTCGTCGCGCCGCGCCGCGGCCGCGCCGCACCCACTGCAACGCCAACCACCTCCCCCTTCCTCTGCCGCCGACCTCTGCTCCGCCCCTGGCCAGCGCCGCCCACCGCCGGCGCTAGTGCCCCACCGCTCCTCCACCGCTCGGCGCCCGCGCGCGCCCGGGCTCGCCTAGTCGGGCGCCGACGCCCGCGCCCGTTAAACCGCTCCGCCCCGTTAGGCCCCCTCGGGCCTATGACATGTGGGCCTGCTCCAGAACATTTTATAAAAAAGAATAAAAAATATAAATAGTAATAATAATAGATAAAATATTAATTAATTAGTTAATTAAAGTATTAATTAATTTACTTAATCCTAATTAGATTAACCTAATTAATGTTAGACTAATTAATTTGTTTAATTAGTCTTAGTGTATGACAGTAGGCCCCACGCGTCAGTTTGACTTAGTCAACTGACTGGTTAACTGTTGATGTCATGCTGACATCATAATTGTATTTTAGAATTAAAGTAATTCTGTAAATTCTAGAAAATGATTTAAAACTTTAGAATTTAATATAAAATAATCCGTAACTCGGATGAAAATACTTTGTACATGAAAGTCGATCAGAACGACGAGACGAATCCGGATACGCAGTTCGTTCATCCATCGCACGTCCCTAGCATACGAACCTACAACTGCCCCCCTTCGTTTCACCTGTCTGAAAATACCTAACACCGGGAATACTTTCCCGGATGTTTTCCATCCTCACCAGTATCACTTAGTACTGCGTTAGGTCACACGTAGCACCGCATATTTCCATGTTATGCTTTGTGGTGCGATGCTTGCTTTATATTTATTGTTTCTTCCCCCTCTTCTCTCTGATAGACGCCGGGACTAAGACCGCTGATAGTGCCACGGTGATCGACTGCGTCGATGACGACCCCTCCTTCTTGCCAGAGCAACCAGGCAAGCCCCTCCCCCTTGATCACCATATATCGCCCATTCTCTCTCTCTCTCTCTCTCTCTCTCTCTCTCTCTCTCTCTCTCTCTCTCTCTCTCTCTTATTCTTGCATTAGAACTGCCATTGTTGATGATTCGATAGCTCCTATTCTGTTGCATGGCCTGTCATTGTTGCTACAACTGTTGATACCTTTACATGCTATCCTAATGCTTAGTATAGGATGCTAGTATTCCATCAGTGGCCCTACATTCTTGTCCGTATGCCATGCTATACTATCGGGCCGTGATCACGGGTATATACTATACTATTACATACACATGATGATGATTCGGAGATGGGGGCTGAAGGGGCAGGTGGTTCCACACAGGTAGTGGTAGGCCTGGGTTCCCGGAAGCCCCTGATGGTTACTTTGTGGCGGAGCGACAGGGCGGGTTGTGACCACCTAGGAGACATGTGGGCCTGGTCCATGGTCGTTGTCCGCGGTTACTTCAAAATAACACGCTTAACGAGATCTTGGTATTTGATCTGAGTCTGGCCATTGGCCTATACGCACTAACCAGCTACGTGGGAATAGTTATGGGCACTCGACGTCCTGGTATCAGCCGAAGCCTTCTTGACGTCAGCGACTTAGCGGCGTGTGCCGGATTGGACTGGAACGCCGCTCTGGTATTAGGAGCGGCTAGGTCTGCTTACCGGCCGCCCTCACAATGCGCATGTGTGCATTGGGCGATGGGCCTAGACCCCTGTGCGCTTAGGACTTAGACCGACATGCTGACCTCTCTGATGTGCTTAGGTAGGGCTGCGACATGTTGATCTTCCGAGGCCGGGCATGACCCCAGAAAGTGTGTCCGGCCAAATGGGATCGAGTGTGCTGGGTTATGTGGTGCACCCCCGTAGGGAAGTTAATCTATTCGAATAGCCGCATCCCTCGATAAAAGGACGACCAAGATTTGTACTCCGACCTCATGACAACTAGAACTGGATACTTAAGAAAACACACCCAGACAAGTTCCAGATACAACCCGGTGATCGCTTTCCCACAGGGCGACGAGGGAAGGATTGCCGGGTAGGATTATGCTATACGATGTTACTTGGTGAACTTACCATCTATTCTATTCTACTGCTGTAAGGCGGAGGCTGCGATAAGCAAGTATACTTGTTACTTTCCAGCTACTCTCTTCTACTGCTGCAAGACGGAGGCTGCCAGAAGCGTAGTCTTCAATTGGATTAGTTATCCCCCTCTTATTCTATCTTTCTGCAGTTCAGTCCACAGATACTACCCATATCATTGTTACCATTGCATATGTAGTATAGATCCTTGCTTGCGAGTACTTTAGATGAGTACTCATGGTTGCTTTGCTCCCCCTTTTCCCCCTTTTTCCTCTTTTCTCGGATGATGCAACCAGATGGTGGAGTCCAGGAGCTAGAGGATCCCGAGGATGATGGTACGTGGATTTCGGCTTCGAGGAGTAGTTAGGAGGTCCCAGGCAGGAGGCCTTGCCTCTTCGATCATTGCAGTTTGTGCTAGCCTTCTTAAGGCAAACTTGTGTAACTTATGTATTTACTTAGATATTATTGCTTCCGCTGACTCTTGTGTATTCGAGCTTATGTATTTGAGCCCTCGAGGCCCCTGGCTTGTAATATAAAGCTTGTATTATTTTAATTGTGTCTAGAGTTGTGTTGTGATATCTTCCAGTGAGTCCCTCATCTTGGTCGTACACATTTGCGTGCATGATTAGTGTACTGTCAAATCGGGGCGTCACAGTATCCCATGCGCGTCTGAGGACACTTCAAGCGCAGGGATATCTCCCTCCAGAGGATCTAGTCCCCGTCCGAGTCAGACTAACTTCCCTTGATAATCAAGCCCTGGCAGAGAGCTTTCCTAACCCCTCCGACGGAGAGCGGGTATGTTTTATCCCCTTCCTTTTAAGAGGCGTGGGGTTTCCCATCCACCCCTTTCTTAGGGGACTCCTGGAGTTCTATGGTCTCCAACTGCATGATCTTACGCCGGGGGTCTATTCTGCATATTGCGGGTTTTGTTGCTTTATGTGAACTGTTCTTGGGCTACGAGCCTCACTTTGAGCTATGGAGAAAGTACTTCTATCTCGTCCCTCGATTGGAAAAAGAATCCATATCTGAAGTTGGCGGTGCCGAAGTATGGCGCATAGCTAGGACAGGCTATCTGCTCGGTACTCCGAAGAAAGCATCCGAGGACTGGCCTTCGGAGTGGTTTTACATTGAGGACGTTGCCCTGGTGGATCCAGTTTGGTGAGGCCTCCCTAAATACTCCAGTGTTCCGCCACAGAAGCTTTTCAACTGGTGTCCCTGCAGTCCTGCAGAAGAAGAGAGAGCGGAGGTTAGTAGACTGGCGGGCAAGATCAAATTGCTCGCCAGTTTGGGCTTATATATAATCAAAGTGATGGTCATTTCAATAAAGCGATGCGTGCAGCCGCTTCAAGCTAGAGGATTCCCAATGTGGCACTATAATGGACAGGATGACACCTCGTGCTGCTTACGCCTAGGTCTAGATGACCCTGCCGCTCTAGCCGTTGTCCTGGAAGGTCTTTATAAGGGAGAGAAGCAAGACTTCATTTGTTTAACGTGCCGGGAGGGTTTTTCTAGGTACAATCCTCCTGACTGGGTAAGTCTCTCTCTGGACCGCCCACTTTTTCTTCGCTATGAGGTATTGACCGAACTAAACTCGGTTTTCTCCTTATAGGAGTGGAGGAAGGTGATCGAGGGGGTTAATAGCCCCGCCCCTCAACCAGGGGACCGATTCCAAAATGCGGGCCCCGGATATGATGAAGATCCGGACATAGGCATAGAGCTCGAAGATGGAGTCTTCTACCAGGCCTGCCGTGATGGCACCCTGGTGGCTATAGTAGCCGATTACCCAGGGCTCATTCCTTCTTCCCGCGTAAGTACTCACCTTACCCATTGTATTTTATCATACTTGAATAGGGACGTCGCTCCTCACATGGAACTGTGCGAAGGCTGTCAACCCAGAGAGTGACACCCGCATTGGGTGAGGCCTCGAAGCGAAAGAGGACCGCAAACACCAGCGGACCATCAAAGAGGTATGTTTGTTTTGACACACGTTGGGTGGTCAAATTGGTATCACAACTTTCCTCTTTGTTTTTTCCTTGTAGGAGGAATACACACTGGACTGTCTCCGGAGACAATGCAGACCAAGCTCCAGCCAATCCGGCATCAGGCCCGTCAGGGTTTAATGCTGATACAGTGCCGGATTGTCCTCTCTAGGGGGATTCGGACAGAATGTCCGTTACTAATTCCGAAGTGGAGGTTGCGATGATTCACCGGCGGCAGAAAGCAGCCATGCGTGACCCTGCCTTTTCTGAGGAGGCGTTTAACGCCCTCAGTTTTGCACATGCCTATATCCGAGCCGCTCAAGACGGACTTGCTAGAGCCACTCACCGGCTTTCAAAAGATATGCGGGTGAGTGTATATTTTGGTGTTCCCATGCTAGTAACCCCCAAGACTTAAAGCAGTTGGTACAACTAATTTGAGGATCGTTATGTTTTTGTAGGTTCTTCAAGAAAAGAATAACTCCTTATTGAAGGAGCTTGAAGATTGCCGGACCCAGCTCACCGAATTGAAAAATTCGAAGGAATCCGGAAAGGATGCTGGTGGTAGGAACAATTGTGTCCGGATACTATGATAGTTTTGCTCATCACTATGGTGTTATGTATATACTAATTTGTAATACAGCAACAGGATCGACCGACCATCTGGAGAGGGAGCTAAGAGCTGCTTTGGCGGACAAGAAATTTGCCGAAGGGGAAATAGTCGCTGGCGAGCGCGCACTGACGCAAACCATAGAAAAAAGGAACCAAGCGCACTATAGAAATATCAGTCTCAAACAGGAGCTAAAGGGCGTAAGGGCCCAATTCTCAAGCGCCTTTGAAGAGAATCGGAGGCTAAAAGCGGCATGTTTAGTATGTCCCTTATACCTAGCTCTCCTTATAGTCTCTCATTTTGAAAGTTTCTTATAGAACTTTTCCTGCAGGTTTGTTAACTGGACAGTTCGAAGGAGGAGTGTCCGGTTTTGAGGGTGACTTGCTACATGAGCTTTCCAGAGTCCACGAGCGAGCTCGGAAGGCCATGAAGAGTATGGCTAGGGCTTTATGGCAGGGCGACTCACCTCCAGAAACTATGGAGAACTTGGCGGACTTGTTCAAAGGGGCTCGATGCCGCTTTGAACTATGGAAAGCATTAGCATGTCGCATGGGTGCTCGAGAAGCCTGGGCCATGGTGTAGATGTGCTATACTCGCCGCGTGGGACCTCGAGGGTCCAATGGACAAGAAATTCCTCCGCATTTGGTATACGACCAAGTAGAGATAGCTGCCAAACTTTCCCAACAGGACTGTCAACTAGACAGCCTTATAGAGGGAATAGAAAATGAGTAGTCGTTTGATTCTATGTATTAATTTACTTTTACCATCAAACTTATCTCCAGCCAAATTTATATAAAGTTTGCCATGGCCGACCATCTTCTTTAACCTCCATAAACCCAAGGGATGGAGTGTTTCCGAATACTACATCTGTGTTAAAACACGTGATATGTTCGGAAACCAGGCAATCCGGTCATAATTGCTTGAACAGACAAACTTTATTTAGGGAGTTATGTTATATTACTGTTTAACATAAGAAACATCTTCCAGAGAGAATAGTTCCGCTAGGGGTTCCTTTCCCTAGGCTTTCGATCCTCTGAGAAGGATTGTAGGATGGCATATCATGTGATAGTTTAAAATACGCTTTAGAATGCGATATGTCGTGTATCCGCCGACCAATCATTCCTTTAGGAGCGCTAGCTTTCGGCTTCACCCAGTCTGAGGTAAACGTCCGGATTACCCGGCTGTAACAATCGCAGAGGTGCTCCCTTTACGCCCTAGCCGCATAATTGGAAACGTAGGGGTAAGCATAGGATCCAGGCAACCCAGCTTGGCCAGAACTTAAGTCATATTGGTTCATATAATGGCAAGGAAGGATTGTAAGAAATAGAAGACATTTTTAAGCTATAAGCTTTTATTGGTAATCGGCTTCCTTAAAGAAGCACCAAAGTATATTTGAGGTAGATACATTCGAGGATGTACTCATCATGTAACAGTTCGGGCGAGCCGAATACTTGCCAATGAGGAAAAAATGTAAAGAGAAAAGGAGAAAAAACAACAGGTAAAAGACAAGACCTAACTTATAAAGAGGAAGAAATTCCTACCGGACTATCCATAAAATTGTCGGAGCCTGGCAGCGTTCCACGGGTTCGGCTCAAGGTGGTTGTCCTGTGCATTGTGAAGGCAATAGGCTCCACCAGTGAGTACTTCGTTGATAATGAAGGCCCCTCCCATTTTAGTTTGAGCTTGTCCTTTTTCTTCTCTGGGAGGCATAAAACGAGTTCACCGATGTTGTATGTCTTGGCCCGCACTTCTCTGCTCTGGTATCGCCTAGCCTGTTGTTGGTAAAATGTGGAACGGGCTTGTGCTGTATCACGCTCCTCTTCGAGTCCATCTAGGTCGTCATGCCGATCTAGCTCGGCTTCTCTCTCTTCGTACATGCGCACTCGAGGTGTGTCATGAATAATGTCACAGGGCATAACTGCCTCTATGCCGTACACCATGAAAAAAGGTGTATATCCGGTCGTACGATTGGGTGTGGTCCACAGCCCCCAGAGTACGGAATCAAGCTCTTCGACCCAGTGTTTATCAGACTCCCATAGGGAGCGCACTAGTCAGGGTTTATTGCCGCTCGTTATCAGAACATTGGCTCTTTCGACTTGACCGTTTGTTTGAGGATGGTATACCGAAGCATAGTCAAGTTTAATACCTAACTTTGTGCACCAATGTTTTACATCGTCAGCTGTGAAGATGGAGCCGTTGTCTGTGATAATACTATGCGGGACACCATAATGGTGTACTACGCTGGATATAAAATCTATCACAGGCCCTGCCTCAGCTGTTTTTACTGGCTTGGCTTCTATCCATTTAGTGAATTTATCTACCATCACCAGTAAGTATTTATTTTTATGGCTTCCCCCTTTAATGGTCCGACCATATCAAGCCCCCAGACCGCAAAAGGCCAAGTAATGGGGATTGTTCTCAGAGCGGTGGGAGGCATGTGACTTTGATTTGCAAAGAGCTGGCAGCCAACGCAGTGTTGGTCTAAGGTCTGGGCATTTGCTCGGGCAGTGGGCCAAAAAAAGCCAGCTCGAAAAGCTTTGCGTACGAGCACCCGGGCTGTGGCATGGTGGCCTCCCATTCCAGCATGTATTTCAGTGAGAATTTGCCTTCCCTCCTCTTTAGAGATGCACCTTTGTAGGATACCAGTTGTGCTTTTCTTATATAGTTCACCTTCGTGAACTTTGTAGGCTTTAGAACGCCGGACTATGCGGCGGGCCTCATTTTGGTCATCGGGGAGTTCCTGCCTTTTAAGGTAAGCTAGGAAGGGCTCTGTCCAGGAGGCTATGACAGCCATGATTTCGTGAACCGAAGGAGTTATCTCCATGTCTGGGTCTCTGATGACGTCTTGGCTAAGTTCGGCCGGGGGTGTGTTCGTATCCAAATTCGTGTCACTGCTCGTGTCCTGCTATGTTACTGATGGCTTAAATAGCCTTTCCACAAATGTGTTAGGTGGGATAGGGTCACGTTTAGCGCCCATAAGAGCGAGTACGTCAGCGGCCTAGTTATTATCCCGGGCTACGTGACGGAATTCCAACCCCTCAAATCGAGCCGATATTTTCAATATAGCATTGCGATAAGCTGCCATTTTTGAATCATTCGCATGAAAATCTCCATTAATTTGGGAGATAGCGAGGTTTGAGTCTTTGCATACCTCGAGGCGTTGTATGCCCATGGATACAGCTAGGCGGAGGCCATGCAATAGGGCCTCATATTCGACCACATTGTTCGAGTCCATACACATAATTTGTAGAACGTATCGGACTGTATCCCCAGTTGGAGATATCAATATTACACTGGCCCCCAATCCGGCTAGCATTTTGGAACCGTCGAAGTACATTGTCAAGTGGGAATATGAGCCGTACTCTTTAGGGAGTTCGGCTTCAGTCCATTCTGCGACAAAGTCAACCAACACCTAGGATTTAATAGTCCGGCGTGGCTTATATGATATTTTGAATGGTAAGAGCTCGATGGCCCATTTGGCTATGCGTCCAGTGGCATCTTTAGTGTTGATAATATCATTGAGTGGTACCTCGGATGCCACTGTGATTGAACACTCTTGAAAGTAGTGTCAAAGTTTGCGTGATGACATGAAGACCGCATAGGCAATTTTGTGATAGTGGGGATATCATGATTTGCACGGTGTTAGGACCTCGGATACGTAGTATACGGGTATTTGAACTGGGAATTTATGTCCCTCTTCGGCTCGTTTGACGACGAGTATGGCACTCACCACTTGGTGAGTGGCTGATATATACAACAACATTGGTTCGCCAACACCGGGGGCGGCTAGGATTGGGTTGCTTGCTAGTAGATTTTTTATTTCTTCCAATTCGGCTGTGGCCGCATCCGCCCATTTGAAATTGTCTATGCATCATAGCAATTTATAAAGTGGAAATGCTTTTTCTCCTAATCTGGAGAGGAAGCGGCTTAAAGCCGCTACACAGCCCGCTAGTTTTTGCACTTGCTTGAGGTCGATCGGTATTTTGAGTTCTGACAAGGCCCGAATTTTTGTTGGGTTAGCTTTGATTCCTCTATGGGATACGATGAACCCTAATAGCTTTTCGGCTAGAATGCCGAAAACACATTTTTCCGGATTGAGCCTTATGTCATATTCTCGAAGGTTGGCGAACGTAAAGCGGAGATCTTCCACCAAAGTCTCGACGTGTTTGCTCTTAATGACTATGTCATCCACATATACCTCCACTGTTTTGCCAATTTGTTTTTCCAAGCATGCGTTTTTAAGTCCAAAGGGCATAGTGTTGAAATAAAATGGACCGTACGGGGTAATGAATGTCGTTGCGGCCTGATCAGATTCCTTCATCTTTATCTGATGGTATCCGGAATAAGCATCAAGGAAGCACAATGAGTTGTGTTCAGCCGTTGCATCGATAATTTGATCAATGCGGGGCAAAGGAAAGGGATCCTTTGGACAGGCCTTATTTAGGTCTGTGAACTCGACGCAGAGACGCCAGGATTTATCCTTCTTCGGTACCATGACTAGGTTGGCTAGCCAATCCAGGTGTTTAATTTCTCTGATGAATCCGGCTTCCAATAGCTTGGCTAGCTCTTCTCCCATTGCTTGTCTTTTGGGTTCAGAAAACCATCGCAGTGACTGCTTGACCGGTTTGAACCCTTTGATAATATTGAGGTTGTGTTCGGCCAGCCTGCGTGGGATTCCCGGCATATCTGAAGGGTGCCAGGCGAATATATCCCATTTTTCCCGAAGGAAGGCGCGTAACGCGATGTCCATCGCCGGATCCAACTGTGTCCCAATAAATGTTGGGTGCACTTGGAATTTGATGACTTCATCTGCTGGCTTGAAGGAGGTAGACTTCGATCTGTTGGCAAGGATCACATCGTCCTTATCTACCTTTGATCGTAGGTTAGTTAATTCTTCAGCCGCGAGGGCTTCGGATAATGCCTCTAAGGCTAAGGATGCCGTCTTGTTTTCGGCACGGAGTGCTCTATCCGGATCACTTATTAATGTGATCACTCCATTGTTCCCTAGAATTTTAAGCTTCATGTACCCGTAAAGGGGTATAGCTTGAAAGCGCGAGAAAGCGTCCCGTCCTAGAAGGGCGTGGTATCCTCTATGAAAGGGAACAATGTGGAAGAGTAATTCCTCCGATCTGTAATTATCGGATGTGCCGAATACTACATCGAGCTTAATGCTTCCCGAGCACCGGTCTTCGCGGCTGGGTATAATTCCTCTAAAGGTTGTATTGGTGTGCTCAATGCATGATTTTTCGACCTGCATTTTTGCAAGCATTTCCTATATGAGGTTCAGTCCGCTTCCTCCATCCATAAGTACTTTAGTGAGGCGGAAGCCGTCCACTATTGGATCTAGTACAAGAGTTGCTGATGCTTGATACGTCTCCAATGTATCTTTAATTTTTGATTGCTCCATGCTATTATTTATGATGTTTTGGATGTTTAATGGGCTTTGTTATACACTTCTATATTATTTTTGGGACTAACCTATTAACCCAAAGGCCCAGTTCAGATTGCTATTTTTGCCTATTTCAGGGTTTTACAGAAAAGGAATATCAAACAGAGTCCAAACGGAATGAAACTTTCAAGAGAGATATTTTTGGAGTGATATATTCACAGGAGACTTGAGAACCACGGAATAGGGCACACGTGGCGTCCACGAGGGTGGGGGGGCACGCCCCCCCTACAGGGCGCACCCCCTGCCTTTTGGGCCCCACGTTGGTCTCCCGATGCCCTCCTTCCTCCTATATATACCCATGTACCCTGAAAACATCAGACACGGAGAGAAAACCCTAATTTGACCACCGCAACCTTCTGTTCCCGTGAGATCCCATCTTCGGGCCTATTGCGGAGCTCCGCCAGAGGGGGGGATCTACCACGGAGTGCTTCTACATCAACATCATCGCCTCACCATGAGTTGTGAGTAGTTTACCACTGACCTTCGGGTCCATAGTTAGTACCTAGATGGCTTCTTCTCTCTCTTTGGATCTAAATACCAAGTTCTCCTCGGTCTTCGGGGAGATCTATTCGATGTAATCTCTTTTTGCAGTGTGTTTCTTGAGATCCGATGAATGGTGGGTTTATGATCAAGATTATCTATGAGAAATATTTGGTTCTTTTCTCAATTCTTTTATGTATGATTATAATATCCTTGCAAGTCTCTTCGAATTATTGGTTTGGTTTGGCCTACTAGATCTATAGTTCTTGCAATGGGAGAAGTGCTTGGCTTTGGGTTCAATCTTGCGGTGTCCTTTCCTAGTGACAGTAGGGGCAACAAGGCACATATTGTATTGTTGCCATCGAGGATAAAAAGATGGGGTTTATATCATATTGCTTGAGTTTATCCCTCTACATCATGTCATCTTGCTTAAGGCGTTACTCTGTTCTTATGAACTTAATACTCTAGATGCATGCTGGATAGCGGTCGATGTGTGGAGTAATAGTAGTCAATGCAGAATCATTTCGGTCTACTTGTCACGGACGTGATGCCTATATATAATGATCATGGCTAGATATTCTCATAATTATTCGCTTTTCTATCAATTGCTCGACAGTAATTCGGTCATCCATCGTAGAATTCTGCTATCATGAGAGAAGCCACTAGTGAAACCTATGGCCCCGGGTCTATTCTCAACATATCAATGTCAGGACCCCAATCCTAAGTCACACCGATCTAGCATGTAACACATCATATCACTTTGCGGCCTCACGCACGGTATCCCCACGGGTGCCACCTTACCTGGCCCGGGACCGTTTGCGTATTTTGGCTCACGTATATGATAGTGTTGCTAGCATCCATATGACAGAGAACCCGGGCCGACATGACTAGTTGTAAACCAAAAGTGGCACTAAATTACAGAGACAGGCATACATGACCCAACAACGAATGTGTCGGTCATCAACGTATGACCCCAAGTCGTAGCAAGCTACAAGGACTTAAAGGAACAACGCGTGACATTTCCCTGAAGGGACAGACACAGGAACGAAGAAGGACACATGCCGGCCAGCCTAAGTGTTCCGGAGCAGTAGCAAGCTACCAAGGCTCACTGGAAGCACTAGGAGGCATTTCCCTGTAAGATAGGCTACCAAGGGTAAACAACTAGGTGTCGGATCCCACACATAGCAATACACATTACACGTACACATAACATGCAAGTATGTGTTGTACAACATAGCATCACAACATAACTCAACAACTCATATAGATAAAGGCCCAGAAGAGCCATCAAAACAATTATTGCAAGTAGTGGGTCTCATGACCCAACATACAGAGCATACATGCAACGGAAGCATAACATACAAATGAAAAAGGCTGAGAATCCTGACTATTTATAAGACCCTCCCAAGGGCATAGGACCGTAGCTGAGGTAACAAGCTAAACGTTGGAGTCCACGCGGAACCACCAGTGAGACTGAAGTCTCTCTGCAAAAACATAAATTAAGCAAACGTGAGTACAACATACTCAGCAAGACTTATATCAGAACTAGCTACATATGCATCAGTATCAACAAAGGGGTGGTGGAGTTTGACTGCAGCAAGCCAGCTTTGACTCAGTGGCTATCCTGAACTACGACTGCAAGTAACTCTTTTGAGGTGGCGCACACGAGTCCACATATTCACCAATCAATACACCACTATGGATCCGCTCCCGTCTCCCTACGAGAAGGCCATCCATAGCACTCACGCCTATCTTGCGCATTTTAGAGTATCCACTTTTACTTGTGTATGAACTATATAAGCAACCAAGTGGTCCTTAACCGCGAACAACGGCTATTCGAATAGATTGGTAACCCTGCAGGGGTGTACTTCTTCACACACGCATCCACCACTTATCGCCGTTTACTCGACGTGTAGTCGGCAACCTTCAAGCGGAAGCCTAGCGAGGGTGTTGGCCACGACCTGACTAACCACACAGTCCCTAATCCAGGTTTATCGCCTATTTGGGTTCCATCCGTGGGGAGATCTGGCCGGGGTGTCGCTCACGGCCCCAAACGATGTGTACAGGGTTCCCGAGCCACCAAACGGGCGACCGGTACACCGTGCCACGTACCTGCCGCATCACAGCCCACCCCGAGGGTCAGCGCTGCGCACGACCACCAGTAAACAACAAACACCAGAAACTAGTTGCAACTCCTGGACAGAGAACAAGGGCAGTTAATAAGTCGAGAGAGTCGATTAAGGATCCCAATGTGTGGTAGTAGCTGATATTAGATCACACATACAGATCTCAATTCCTATGGACGGTTCCAATGAAACAACCCACCATGTACTCCTGCATGGCCTTTCAGCGATACCTTTACCAAAACATATTCCACACTTCACTCCCATTACCAGACATGATCATTTCACTCTGATCCATCACCCAGATGAACCAGACCTGACACAACTCTAAGCATAGCAGGCAGCATACATAACATGGTAGGAAACACATCAACATGGCTCAATTAACTCCTAAACATGCTAGTGGGTTTCAACTATTTACTGTGGTAATGACAGGTCATGCAAAGGAATGGGGTTCAGCTACCGCAGCAAATAGCAGTTCACACGTTGTTGCCTTAATGCAGTAAAAGAGAGCAGAAGCGAGAAGATGGGTTTGTATCGGAATGATCAATGGGTTGCTTGCCTGAAAGATTGGTTGTCGGGTACTGCTCTTTAGTTGGATACGCAGATGTATCCTCGGGAGCAGAACCTACCACGGAGAACACCAGTAATACAATCAATACACAACAAAATGCAACAATACGATGCATGCTCATGACATGGCAAGATGAATGTGTTCTGGAGCTAATGCAACTATAAACAGAAAGGTTTGAGCTTATTTGAACCAAAGATTCAAATTCATGCCCAAGCTATTATTATTTAAAGTGCATTATCATGTTTTGATGTGAACAGCAAGGTTAACTTTCTTAAACATGCATGAAACCAGCACCGATGGAAAGATTGGATTTTTCTGATCATTTTTCATATATAAATCTTTTTCATCTGAGCTACTTTTGAATTTATATGAATTTTAGAAGTTAGGGCATTTTCTGAAAATAAATAAATCATTTCTGATTTATTTAAATCCCAGAAAACACTTACTGCATCAGCATGACTTCATGCTGACGTCAGTAGGTCAACATGGCTGGTCCAGTCAAACCTGACGTGTGGGGTCCACACGTCAGTCTAACAGAGTTTACTAAAAGGGTTAGATTAGATTAACTAACAACTAACAGGGTCGGGCCCACATGTCAGTGGGTCAACTAACTAACAGAATTAGTTTAACACTAATTAATCCTATAACTAAAACAGTCAGCGCTGGCCCACTTGTCAGTGGCACAGGGGGAGGTCAAACCCCCTGGTCAGCGGGTCAAACTCACCGGCGGCTCGTCACCGGCGAGGCCAGACACGGCGGAGCGCCTCGGGTTTGGCCCTCCAGCGACCAAAACGAAGGCGGAGAGGGGCTGCGTGATGCGGACGCTCGTCCGCATCGAGTGGTTGCCGTGGCGTGGCCTGGGGATGGCCGGAACGTCGTCGGCAACGATGTTGGCGGCGGCCGGAGCTCGGGGTCGACGCTGTGGTGGCCGTGGGGGCACGGGGTTAGCTCCTACGGGGCCTACGCGGTGCGGTGAGGAGGATGGGCACGACAGCCGGGCCGTTAGCTGGCCGGAGACACATCGGCGGCGAGCACGTGCGGCGGCGCGTGCGGGTGAGCAAGGTGCGGTCGCTACGGTGCACGGGAGCGAGAACGGAGAGGATGGGGAGGGCAAGAGCTCACGGCGGTTGCAGCGAGCTAGACGGCATGCTCGGGGACGAGCTGAAGCGGTGGCGACGGCGAAGGGGATCTCTAGCGGTGGTCGGTGAAGACGAGGTCGACGGTGGTGGAGCAGAGCATGCGAGCGCTCGGGGCTCGGCCTGTTCGATGTAGCGGACGACAGCGAAGCTCAGGGACTCGACGGGGCGGCGCGAGCACGACGGTGGTTGCGGTTACGACGGCGGTGAGCTCGCGGGCGCGTCGGCCATGGCAAGGAGAGGGCGAGGGAGAGAGTCAGGGGGAAAGTGCGGTGTCCAGGGGCTTCGGGCGACGACGTGGAGACGATCCAGGGCGTCACGGTGGCGAGGGGTGAAGCAAGGCGACGAGTAGCTGTGTGGCGCCCGCAGGCTCGCCGGCGTGCTCCTCTCTGCGTGTCTGGCGAGAGGAAGCAGCTGCGTGGAGCGGCTGCTGGGCTGGGCCGGCCCGGTAAGTTCTCTCTCTCTCTCTCTCTCTCTCTCTCTCTCTCTCTCTCTCTCTCTCTCTCTCTTTTCTAATTTAAGTTTCTGTTTTTGTTTTTCTGCAACTGTGTTGATTTATTAAAAATGCTAGAACATTTTTATAAATCATGAAACTTACCAAGTCCACTGTATATTAAATAAGCACCAGGGAACATTTTGGTTTATGATTATTTGGGCATTTAAAATATTTTATAGCATTTAAATGCCCAAATGCAAATACAATATGATTTAATCCAGTGACCTTAGGATGTCCTAGAAAATTGTGCACCATTTTTGTCAGAGGTTTAAGACCAAGGCAAAGATGATGAACATTTTTTAAGGGCATTTTGGGTACATTGGAAAAGATTTTATTAAACCCTAGTTGAGTTAAGAGGGGTGCTGGGGTTTCTGTCATCCCCATTTCAACTTTCAAAATAAATATAGACATGATGCATGGATGCAAAAGCTAGCCTAGAGCTCTACCAGACTAGGGATGTGACAATCAATCTACAATCTACTTTACTTTTCCGTTTTTACTTTCTGTTCTTATATCCAAAAATATCAAACTATCATATCTATCACATCTCACTTTCGTAAGTGGCCGTAAAGGGATTGACAACCCCTTATCGCATTGGCTGTGAAGTTCTTATTTGTTTGTGTAGGTGCGAGGGACTCGCGCGTGGTCTCCTACTGGATTGATACCTCGGTTCTCAAAAACTGAGGGAAATACTTATGCTACTGTGCTGCATCACCCTTTCCTCTTCGAGGGAATACAACGTAGGCTCGAGAAGTAGCAAGAAGAATTTCTGGCGCCGTTGCCGGGGAAGCTTACGCAAAAGTCATATACCAAGTACCTATCACAAACCCTTATCCTTCCAATTACATTTATTTGCCTCTTGTTTTCCTCTCCCCTACTTCACCCTTGCCGTTTTATTTGCCCTTCTTTTTGTCGTGTGTTTATCGTTCGCTTGCTTCTTGTTTGCTTGTGTGTTGGATTGCTTGCTTGTCACCATGTCTAGCACACCTATCATTATCAATACTCCCGAGAGTGAGGTTCTCAATTTTAAACAAAGGGAGGAGGAAAATCTTAAAGATGCCTGGTATAGAATTTGCAATGCTCAAAATAGATCTACTAGGAAGCATTCCACTTCCGTGCGTCTTTGAAAATTTTATTTTGGCATAACTTCATGGAATAGATATATTTTAGATACCATTACCGGAGGGAATTTCTTAGGTAGCCATACTTTTGATTCTTATAATGCTATGACTGAATTATTTGGCTCACCACCTCTTATGGTTAATGGGACCGTTTTAACTGTGGAACATGTTATGCAAAGACTTGAAATCATTGAAAACAAATTTGCTACTATCGAGTTGGTTGAGAATTTAGATAGAAAGATCCACAATGAAATTACCCAATATGGATCCAAGGTAGGAGTTATTCTCATTTTTTTAAAGAAAAGGAACCCATAGTTAGAGAGAAAATAGATCAAGATTCTACTAGAATCGATAAACTTAAGGATATTATTACTAATGTAGGGTCTGCTCTTTCTATGATGAAAACTACTTCAAATCCTTCTACCACTAAATTGTCTAAGTTCATGTATGTTCGTAAAAACAAGGGTGAACCATCTAGTAAGGGAATCACGGATCTTAAATCTATAAGAGTTCATCCTAATTTTCTTACTTTTCCAAGAGAACCTTTTGACACGAATGAATTTCTTGATTTCTTGCCCAAAAGTTTGATTATCAATAGGAATAAAGAAATTCCTAAGAATCACAAGTGCTTAATTAAATAATTTCCTTCCAAAGATGTCAATACCTAGATATATCCTTCTATCGTGCCTAGCTAGGGGCGTTAAACGATAGCGCTTGTTGGGAGGCAACCCAATTTTATATTTTTTGCTTTTGCTTATGTTTAGGAATAAATATTGCATCTAGCTTCTGTTTAGTTGTGGTTTTGTGTTTTAATTAGTGTTTGTGCCAAGTGTAACCTTTGGGAAGACTTGTGTGAAGTTTATATGATCTTACTATAAAAAACAAAATCGTTAGCGCTCACTAGAATAGTCACCAGATTTTACTGGAGTGTGCTATTTAGTTGATTCTTTTTGAAGATGTTAATAGACAAATTCCCCACGTTTACCAATTTATTTCAATTTTTTTGGAATTACAGAAGTATGCGAAAGTTACAGATTACTGCAGACTGTTCTGTTTTTGACAGATTCTGTTTTTTGTGTGTTGTTTGCTTATTTTGATGAATCTATGAGTAGTATTGGAGGATATGAATCATAGAGAAGTTGGAATACAGTAGGTTTAACACCAATATAAACAAACAATGAGTTCATTACAGTACCTTTGAGTGGTAGTTTCTTTTCTTATACTAACGGAGCTCACGAGATTTTGGTCTAGGTTTTGTGTTGTGAAGTTTTCAAGTTTTGAGTATTGCTTTGATGGACTATGGAACAAAGAGTGGCAAGAGCCTAAGCTTGGGGATGCCCAAGGCACCCGAAGGTAAAATTCAAGGACAACCAAAAGCCTAAGCTTGGGGATTCCCCGGGAAGGCATCCCCTCTTTCGTCTTCATCTATTGGTAACTATACTCGGGACTATATTTTTATTCACCACATGATATGTGTTTTACTTGGAGCGTCATGTATGATTTGAGTCTTTGCTTGTTAGTTTGCCACAATTATCCTTGCTGTACACACCTTTTTGAGGGAGATAAATATGGCCTAGGAATTTTTAGAACACTCTATGTGCTTCACTTAGATCTTTTGAGCTGAATAGTTTTGCTCTAGTCCTTCACTTATATCTTTTAGAGCACGGTGGTGATTTTATTTTGTAGAAACTGTTGATCTCACATGCTTCACTTATATCCTTTTGAGAGTCTATTAGAACATCATGGTAATGTGCTTTGGCTATAAAACTAGCCTTAACATGATAGGCATCCAAGATGAATGTAGTAAAAACTTTCATACAAAGTGTGTTGAATATGATGAGAAGTTTGATACTTGATAATTGTTTTGAGATGCGAGGATAGTGATATTAGAGTCATGCTAGTGGAGTCATTATGAAATTGAGAAATACTTATGTTAAAGTTTTTGATTCTCTTAGCATGCACATATGGTGAACCGCTATGTGACGAAGTTAGAGCATGAGGCATGTGTAGAGTGTCATCCTTTGTGTGGAGGTCGGGGGCGCACGATGGTTAACTCCTACCAACCTCCCCCCTAGGAGCATGCATTGATTGCTTTGTTTTGATGACTCGTAAGTTTTTGCAATAAGTATATGAGTTCTTATGACTAATGTTGAGTCCATGGATTATATGGACTCTCAACCTTCCACCACTTCTAGCCTCTCTTGTACCGCGCAACTTTCGCCGGTACCATACACCCACTATATACCTTCCTCAAAACAGCCACCATATCTACCTATCATGGCATTTCCATAGCCATTCCGAGATATATTGCCATGCAACTTTCCACCATTTCGCTCATATGACACGCTTCATATTGTCATATTGCCATGCATGATCATGTAGTTGACATCGTATTTGTGGCAAAACCACCATGCATAATTTTTCATACATGTCACTCTTGATTCATTGCACATCCCGATACACCGCCGAAGGCATTCATATAGAGTCATACTTTGTTCTAGTATTGAGTTGTAATATCAAGTTGTAAATCAATATAAGTGTGATGATCATCATTATTAGAGCATTGTCCCAAAGAAAAAAAAAGAAAAAAAAAGAAAAAAGAAGAAGGAAAGGCCAAGAAAAATAAAGGCCCAAAAAAAGGGGAACAATTGCTACTATCTTTTTCCACACTTATGCTTCAAAGTAGCACCATGTTCTTCATGATAGAGAGTCTCATGTTTAGTCACTTTCATATACTAGTGGCAATTTTCATTATAGAACTTGGCTTGTATATTCCAACGATGGGCTTCCTCAAATGCCCTAGGTCTTCATGAGCAAGCAAGTTGGATGCACACCAACTTAGTTTCTTTTGTTGAGCTTTCATACATTTTTAGCTCTAGTGCATCTATTGCATGGGAATCCCTACTCACTCACATTGATATCTATTGATGGGCATCTCCATAGCCCGTTGATACGCCTAGTCGATGTGAGACTATCTCCCTCCTTTTTGTCTTCTCCACAACCTCCACTCTATTCCACCCATAGTGCTATATCCATGGCTCAAGCTGATGTATTGCCTGAAAGTTGAAAGGTTTGAAAGAATTGAGTATGATTACAAGTGCTTGGCTGAAACCGGGGTTGTGCATGAATGAATATTTTGTGTGATGAAGAGGGAGCATAGCCAGACTATATGATTTTGTAGGGATAACTTTCTTTAGCCATGGTATTTTGAGAAGACATGATTGCTTTGTTAGTATGCTTGACGTATTATTATTTCTTATGTCAATATAGACTTCTGTCTTGAATCTTTCAGACCTGAACATTCATGCCACAATAAAAAGAATTACATTGAAAATTATGTTGGTTAGCATTCCACATCAAAAATTCCGTTTTTATCATTTACCTACTCGAGGACGAGCAGGAATTAAGCTTGGGGATGCTTGATACGTCTCCAACGTATCCATAATTTTTGATTGTTCCATGCTATTATTTATGATGTTTTGGATGTTTAATGGGCTTTGTTATACACTTTTATATTATTTTTGGGACTAACATATTAACCCAAAGGCCCAGTCCAGATTGCTGTTTTTGCCTATTTCAGGGTTTTACAGAAAAGGAATATCAAACGGAGTCCAAACGGAATGAAACCTTCGGGAGAGATACTTTTGGAGCGATATCTTCACAGGAGACTTGAGAACCAAGGAATAGGGCACACATGGCATCCACGAGGGTGGGGGCGCCCCCCCTACAGGGCACGCCTCCCTACCTCGTGGGCCCCATGTTGGTCCCCCGATGCCCTCCTTCCTCCAATATATACCCATGTACCCCGAAAACATCAGACACAGAGAGAAACCCCTAATTCCACCGCCGCAAACTTCTGTTCCCGTGAGATCCCATCTTGGGGCCTGTTTCAGAGCTCCGCCGAAGGGGGGATCTACCATGGAGTGCTTCTACATCAACACCATCGCCTCACTATGAGTTGTGAGTAGTTTACCACAGACCTTCGGGTCCATTGTTAGTACCTAGATGGCTTCTTCTCTCTCTTTGGATCTCTTTTTGCGGTGTGTTTGTCGAGATCCGATGAATTATGGGTTTATGATCAAGATTATCTATAAGAAATATTTGTTTCTTTTCTGAATTATTTTCTGTATGATTATAATATCCTTTCAAGTCTCTTCGAATTATTTATTTGGTTTGGCCTACTAGATCTATAGTTCTTGCAATGGGAGAAGTGCTTGGCTTTGGGTTCAATCTTGCGGTGTCCTTTCCCAGTGACAGTAGGGGCAGCAAGGCACGTATTGTATTGTTGCCATCGAGGATAAAAAGATGGGGTTTATATCATATTGCTTGAGTTTATCCCTCTACATCATGTCATCTTGCTTAAGGCGTTACTCTCTTCTTATGAACTTAATACTCTAGATGCATGCTGGATAGCGGTCGATGTGTGGAGTAATAGTAGTAGATGCAGAAAGTTTCGGTCTACTTGTCACGGACGTGATGCCTATATATAATGATCATGCCTAAATATTCTCATAATTATTCGCTTTTCTATCAATTGCTCCACAGTAATTCGTTCACCCACCATAGAATTTTGCTATCATGAGAGAAGCCACTAGTGAAATCTATGGCCCCCGGGTCTATTCTCAACATATCAATCTACAATCTACTTTACTTTTCCGTTTTTACTTTCTGTTCTTATATCCAAAAATATCAAACTATCATATCTATCAGATCTCACTTTTGTAAGTGACCATAAAGGGATTGACAACCCCTTATCGCATTGGCTGCGAAGTTCTTATTTGTTTGTGCAGGTGTGAGGGACTCGCGCGTGGTCTCCTACTGGATTGATACCTTGGTTCTCAAAAACTGAGGGAAATACTTACGCTACTATGCTGCATCATCCTTTCCTCTTCGAGGGAATACAACGCAAGCTCGAAGAGTAGCAATGCTCGGATTGGCTCGACTCGAGGTGCGTCTTCGGTAGAAAAGCTAATTGTCGTGTCGCTCCATGGGCTTGCAGAGCTAATTTGGTAAACCTCGGCAAGTTCGCGATTCGCTCTCTTGCGACGGTTATTTGAGGAGAACGTCTCAAAGACAGTGAAGACATTGACGTCTTTATCCCTTGATATGGTGGTGGCGAGAATTGTCGTACCGCTCTTTGCTACCTGTCGGAGTACCCAACATGCTCTAAAGCAATGGTTTGGGACATTGTCTGGGGTTGCGTGTATTTGGCAAGGTGCATCGAGTGGTTCGTCCAGTACAGACCTATGCCTTAAAAAAGGTTTGTTCTTCTTGCCAATAGGCATGTTATCGGATGACCTACTAGGGTATGTCCATTTAGCCTTAAAAGTATACTATCCGGATATGGACTGCTCGAGAGTTGTATTCTGGGCTTTCCAAGTGTTTTCCATTGCGCAATACTTCCGTACTAACTGCGATAGGTCTGCGAAACTCAGAACACAATGTCGGTTGAGGGCGTTCGAGATGCCATCATCCTTGCAATTGCGGTATAATAGGGAGACCGCCTCGTCGTCGCAGCAGTCCCTGATCTTGTTTTTAACAAGTAGGAATTTGGCCCAGAAGTGGTTGACCGTTTCCTCGGGCTGCTGATGTATGCTCGCGAGATCATTTATGTCCTGGAGTCCGGATTTACTTGGAGAGTTTTTCCTAGGGTGGGTGGGTGTTGGTAATTTTGAATCCCGGCCCAAAGTGGTATTCGGAGTTTTGACAACCTCCGGTGTGGATGATCCGGGCTTGATAGGGTCTAATCGTTCCATGGGCCCGACGCTAATCCCAGAGCTCAAAGAACATAAGGTGCCTCCCGATAGGGGCATGTTCGGCTTGATGGGTTCGGAGATCCGAACTGTGTCGGTCTTCGTCTTGAGAGGGGGAGCCTCTTCGGCTCCGTCCTCAACTGCTGCCACTAGGTGATCGATCGGGAAGGGATCAATCTCATCGTGGCCGAATTCAGATCTGATCTGATCTCCTGGCGATGAAAGCCCCACGGCGATGATTCGTCCAGTAGCTCATTTAAGGGCGAGAGTTCTGCCAAGGTCACGTCATCTGAGTGGCCGGATCGGCATAAAGGTGGTGCTCGATGGCCGCACGGAATGCGGCCGACCTAGAGGCCATGCGGGCGCATACAGCGAACCCACCGAGCTGGAGAACCTGGCCGATAGCCAAGTTGTTTCCGAGGTGATCCCGTCGTTGATGACGAGACGAGCCATCGATCGTTCATCGTGAGCGCAGATCGGACCTCTCAATGAAAGCACCATTGTCGGTGTCAAAACCGGCAGATCTCGGGTAGGGGGGCCAAGCTGTGCGTTTAGAGGATCGATGTTACACGATGTTTACCCAGGTTCAGGCACTCTTGATCGAGGTAATACCCTACTTCCTGTTATATTAATATGGATGCATATGAATACATGAGTTGATCTACCTCGAGATCGTAATGGCTAAACCCTAAAGCCTAGCCTATGAGGGTATTGTGATGTTGATGATCCCCTCTACAGACTAAACCCTCCGACTTATATACACACCAGAGGGGACCTAGGGTTACAAGGGTGAATGGTGGAGGAAGTAACTTGATACATCCGGACTCTACACTTGCCTTTCTACGTACATAGGAGTCTTGACCAAGCACGGGGAGACACGGCCCAGCTTCATCGACCCGGACGCCTGAGGACCCCTGAATATAGGACTCCCTCACTCCCCAACACTCAAACAGCTCCTCACTGATTTGGATATGGTGGAAGAAGAGATTGAGGGGAAAGCAACTTGGGGAAGGCTAGAGAACAAGATTTATGTGGTAGGAATGGAATATCTTGATCTCAACACTTGAGTAGGTGGTTCGCTCTCAGAAAATGTATGTTGGAAGTGTAGGTATGTTCTGATGGCTTTCTCCACGAATCAAGAGTGGGTGGAGGGGTATATATAGCCTCCACACAAAATCTAACCGTTACACACAATTTACCAAACTCGGTGGGACCGAATCAGACAACTCGGTCAGACCGATTTAGTTCATAATGTGACCATTAGGCATTTCGGTGGGACCGATATGGTCATATATTTGGATATGGTGGAAGAAGAGATTGAGTGGAAAGCAACTTGGGGAAGGCTAGAGAACAATATTTATGTGGTAGGAATGGAATATCTTGATCTCAACAGTTGAGTAGGTGGTTCTCTCTCAGATCTGGATGGATGAAAGTGTAGGCACGATCTGATGGCTCTCTCCAGGAATGAAGAGGGGTGGAGGGGTATATATAGCCTCCACACAAAATCCAACCATTACACACATTTTGGCCAACTCAGTGGGACCGATTCTATGAACTCGGTCTGACCGAAAGGTTCAAATATGTGAATGTTAGGAAACTCGGTGGGACCGACTGGGACATCTCGGTGGGACCGAAAGACTAGGATTAAGTCATCACAGAGTTGGCAAGGTGAACTTGGTGTGACTGATTAATGAACTCAGTATTACCGAGATCAATTAACTTGCAACAGAGAGTTTACAGAACCATCTTGGTGAGACCGAATGCCTATATCTGTGAGACCGAAATGTTAGGGTTTGTGGCTCTGGCTAGGTCAAAGGAAACTCGGTGGGACTGAATAGGAGAAATCGGTGAGTCCGAGTTTGGCATTTTGGTTTTGACTTGTTTGGAGTGGATAGATTGTGTGAGGGTTTTTGGAGCATATCATCGAGCATTGTGAGCAACCAATTTGTTAAGCAACACATCATCCCCTTTTAATAGTATTGGCTTTCCTAAGGACTCAATGTGATCTTGGATCACTAAGAGTGAAAAGGAAGACTCTTGAGCTTTTGCCAAACTTTCTTCCTTAGCTTTTTGAGGGGGTCCACATCTCCACAATAGCCATGCCATTCATTGAACTTTCCTGAAATATTTAGCTTGAGGAATCATTAGTTCAATGAGCTATATGTTGTTATAAATTACCAAAACCACCCGAGGATTAGTTGCACTTTCAATCTCCCCCTTTTTGGTAATTGATGGCAACATATAGATCAAAGCTTTGACAAATGATAAAGAATGAAATATATCGTTTCTTTGAGAAGTATGTGATAAGCAAGAGCTCCCCCTAAAATTGTGCATTATTAAATATTTGCGTTTGAATACAAATGCACAACTATATAGGATCATGGGTCACATCTCACACATCACATACATCTTGGTGGAGCACTCAAAAGGATAATAAGTGAATAACAAGTACTCATCACCAAGGCAATTTCAAAAGATCACATAAAGATATCATCCAAGCAAGTATATGATCAATCGCAACCATAAATGTAGCATCTCTCACACAAGTTTCATGCAAGCAAATCACCAAAAGATAGTAGCAAAACCAGATGCAATAAAAAGCAGAACACTCTCTCTCAAAGCCTATATGATCTATATATATTTCTCCCCCTTTGGAAACAAGTTACCAAAAAGTTTAAACTATACATAGGCTATGCGTCTCTCTAGGCATCTCTTGGAGCTCCTGAAGGGGTCTTCTAGCTGTTGTCTCCAATGTGTGTAGATGGCGTTGAGAGAACTCCTTCTACAAAGATATCAGCTGATGTCTGAGGGGCTGGTAGAGTTGATGCATGTGTGACTCCCTGGGCAGCAACAGCTGGGACAGACTGAGTGGGTCTCATGTCTCCCACTAACAAAGTCTCAGTCCTCTGTCCTTGGGGCACCTTCCGAAATCTAGTAGCATCCTCCTCATCGTCGTTAGTGCTTACTCCAGTAGCAACTCTTGCTTTGTCTGTATCTGGCTTGAGCTTCTGCACTATGGTCTACACATCTATCACCTTAGTGTCAAGAGCATGGAACTTATCCTCAATGATCCTCTCTAGGCTAGCTTGATTCTGAGTCAGGGTGGCCAATCCTTTCTCCATCCTCATTGTAGCTTCAAGAAGATATGTCATCTGGTCACTCTTTGACTTTAGGCTTGAAATGTTGACTGCGTGGGTTGATGCTTGAGCTTGCTGAGCAGCTTGTTCTTTCTTGTATGCCTCTGATGCTTGTGCGGATGAGGGGTGTGTAGGGTCCATCACCACCTCATTATCCTCAAATTCAGGCCTTAGGGGAAAGTGCCTCCTATCAAGATGATATGTGTCCGTGCCCACTCTAGAGTTGGTGAGTGTCTGAATATGTGGGGCATATCCACAAGATCTCTTATGGTCAGCAGCTATCCTCTTGATTGTCTCTACAATTAGACTCATGACCTTGAATTTCTCTCGCACATCATAGTGGTGAAGCAAGTTGATGGGGTGTCCTATGACCATACTATCATCTCCAGACTTTGGCAGCAAAGTGTGTCTCAGAATGGTGTTGATGGTGCCAAGTCCAGCCAATAGATAGTACACTAACCCAAACTTGAACTGACTCTTGTAGTCATTTGCGATAGGCTTGTACATGTTTTGCATGGAGTTATGGCTCATCCTAGCCTTAGCATAGATATCTGGATCATCTACTGACTCAGCTGGAGCACCTATCATAGCAGCCCATTCAGAGATTGTGGATTGATACTTAGTGCCCTCAGTCATTGATACGTCCAAAACGTATCTATAATTTCTGCTTGCTCCATGCCTCTTTTGTGTGATATTGCTATGATATTTATGCACTTCCATACACTTTTGATCATATTTGGACTAACCTATTAACTCAGTGCACCCCAGTGCCAGTTTATGTTTTCTGCTGTTTTTCTATTTCAGGTTTTCCCATTACTTAAATTGCCAGAAAAATTCCGGGAAAAATATATAAATAATCAGCGTTCCGGAAGCTTCCACGCGCCAGAAGTAGGGCCAGAGGGGAGCCAGGGGCAGCCCAGGCGGCCTGCCCACGCGGCCCCCCTCCTGGCCGCGCCGGGGGGGTGCCTGGGCCCCCCTTACCTCCTCCGGTGACCCCCTTTGGCATATATTTACACCGCGTCCCGAAACCCTTGAGGACGGAACCCTTTTTCGCGATCTCATCTCTGTTCCACCGCCGCCGCGCTTCCAAGATCGGGAGCACCAGGAGAACTCTTCCCGGCACCCTGCCGGAGGGGAGAACCACCACCGGGAGCTTCTCCACCACCATGGACGCTTCCCGGATGAGTTGTGAGTAGTCCCCCTTGGACCATGGGTCCATGACCAGTAGCTATGTGATGTTCTCCTCCCCTCTTTGTCCTTCACCAATTAGACCTCGTGAGCTGCCCTACATGATCGAGGCACATATGTAATCTTTATGCTGTTGCTATGCTGAGTTTGCTGGGATCCGATGGATTATGAGATTATGTTCAGATTGTGTGTGAGTAATATATTTGATTCACCTCTTTTATATTTATGTTCTTGAGTAATTCTTGCATGTTCTCCGTTGCTGTTTATTGCTTTGGCCAAGTAGTAGGTAGTAACTCCAAGAGGGAACGTTATGCTTGATTGTGGGTTCATGCCCCTCGATGACTAGCTTGAGTGACAGAAACATGAGTCTAGGGGATGTGTTGTTGCCACAAGGGGGAAAACAACGGTGCTTGTACTCGCGGGTGCAAGGATTGTTTACTTTACGCAAAGTTCTTTTAATGCAGTTGTCTGTTGCTTTGAGTTTACACTTTGGGTGGGACTCGCAACTTAATACCAGCGAGATGTTCTGGATAGATATCTCAAGGTGGATGATTAGTAGTAGATGCAGATGGATTTCGGTCTACTTGCCTTGGCGTACCGCCCATGCTTTTGAGCCTCTACCTTTCTTTGCAGCATAGTTAGCATTGGTTTGCGCACATAATCCTGTCAATTGCCCAGCTGTAATTTGTTTACCTCGCTTAGCTGTTTTATCGTCTTTTGGGAGAGAGACATCACTAGTGAACATCATGGGACCCCGGTCCATATTACCATCACTGATCACACCCGCTATTTACTTCCTATTCTTATTTACTAGTTGCAGTCATACCTATTACTATTATCTCTTGCGTTTGATCCTTTGTAAACGACAAGGCCGGAGGGATTGACAACCTCTATGTACTCGTTGGGAGCAAAGTTATTTGTATCTGTATGCAGGTCCTGTCAAGCAAAAGTCTCTGGCGCTATTGACACCTTCTTGTCGACCCTCGGAGTCTTTCGGGATTCGATCCTTGGTATCTTTGCCAAGGGAAAACTAGCGCTACGCTACATCTCAAACCTTCCACTTGGGGTAACCAACGAGGGGCGAGAAGCCATCAAGCAAAGTTTTCTGGCGCCGTTGCCGGGGACTCCACTCTTCAAGATAGGGGAGTTGCACGCTATCTTTTATCTTTGCTTTTTAGTCTTGTTAGTTTACCTTTCAGTTTTTGCTTTAGTGTCTTTTACCAAAAATCACAAAAATAGTTATCTTGCTTGCTACTGCTATGGGTTCCACCGAGAACACCAAGTTGTGTGACTTCACTAGTCAAAACAACGATGACTTTATCTGCACGCCTATTACTACACTTGCCACTTCAGCACCTTCTTATGAAATTAAACCTGCTTTACTGAACCTAGTTATGAAAGATCAATTCTCCGGTGCTGGAGATGATGCTGCTTTGCACTTAAATAATTTTGTTGAACTCTGTGATATGCAAAAGTACCAAGAAATAGATGGTAATATTGTTAAGCTTAAGCTTTTTGCTTTCTCCTTGAGAGGAGGAGCTAAATTTTGGTTTCAATCTTTGCCTAGAAATAGCATAGATTCTTGGGACAAGTGCAAGGATGCCTTTATCGGGAAGTACTATCCCCCTGCTAAAATTATCCAACTAAGGAGTAATATAATGAATTTTAAACAATTGGATAATGAACACGTTGCCCAAGCTTGGGAACGCATGAAATCTCTTGTCAAGAACTGCCCTACTCATGGTTTCACTACTTGGATGGTTATCCAAACTTTTTATGCAGGCTTGAACTTTACCTCGCGGAACTTGTTAGATTCGGCCGCGGGAGGAACCTTTATGTCAACTACACTTGGTGCTGCCACGAAGCTTCTCGATGAGATGATGACCAATTATTCCCAATGGCACACCGAACGCACTCCAACAGGTAGGAAGGTAAACTCTGTCGAGGAGATTTCCTCCCTAAATAAAAAAGTTGACTTGATCATGTCTCTACTTTCCAAGCAATCTTCTATTGATCCTCGTGATGTTCCTTTAAATTCTTTGATTGTTCAAGATCAAGTAGATGTGAACCTTATCTCAAGAAACAATTTCAATAACAATGCTTATAGGAGTAATTTTGGTAGCAACCCTAGACCGTTCCCCTCTAATTCCTATGGGAACAACAATGCTTATCCTAGCTCCAAGAACTCCACTTCTGAACTAGAGATTATGCTTAAAGATTTCATCACTACCCAAAAAGCCTTCAATAAGAATGTAGAAGAAAAACTAAACAAACTAGATGATCTCTCTTCGAAGGTAGACAATTTAGCCCATGAGGTAGAGTTGCTTAAAATTGGAACTTCCCCTCTTGAGGAGAGGAAGACCACTCCTATGAATGCTATTCAAGTGCAAATTAATGAAAACATTAGGATGTTGGCTAAACTTAAAGAGAGATGGGCTAGAGAAAAGGAGGAAGAAGATAGAATTAAGAGCCTTCCTACCCACCACACTGTTGCTACTATCCAAGTTGTTGAGGATATCCAAACTCTTAGCACCCAATGCACTCCTGGTCCCATTGGACCTATTAATGGTGATGCTATGACCTCAACCGTAGAAACTCCTATGACCATAGAAGCTACCAAACAAATGAGCCTAAAGGACACCACTACCACTTTACTTGATAGTAGTGACCTTGATTTTGATAATTGCACCCTTTTTGAAGTTATTGATTTTCTTCACAAGATGTCTAGAGATCCCCACACTAGCACGCTTAATCTTGCCTTCACAGAGCATATCACTAATGCTCTCATCAAAGCTAGGGAGGAGAAACTTAGGGTGGAAGCCTCCATACCTAGAAAGCTAGAAGATGGTTGGGATCCTATGATTAAAATTAAGTTGAATAACTTCTCTTGCTATGCTTTATGTGATGTTGGAGCTAGTACCTCCGTTATGCCCAAAAGAATATATGATATGCTTAAATTGAAACCTTTTGATTCTTGTTCTTTTGGTGTTCGTCTTGTTGATTCTTCCATAAAGAAACCTTTGGGGAGGATCGACGATGTTCTTATCATTGTCAATGACAATTATGTTCCCGTTGATTTTACTATTATGGATATTGAATGTGAACCTTCTTGTCCAATTATTTTGGGACGTCCTTTTCTTCGCACCGTTGGTGCTATCATTGACATGAAAGAGGGGAATATAAAATTCCAATTTCCTCTCAAGAAAGGGATGGAACACTTCCCTAGAAAGAAAATTAAGTTACCTTTCGAGTCCGTTATACGTGCTAGCTATTCTTTTACTCTTGATAAAACTTGATCTCTTTGCATTATGCCTAGCTTAAAGGCATAAAAGAAAACGCTTTTGGAAGGCAGCCCACAATGAATAAAGTTTTATTTTGCTTTTGTTGTGTCTTGATGTTTGTTACTACATTAGCATCATCATTGTATCTTTACTTTTCAGCTTTGTGCCAAGTTTAGCCTCCGATTGCAAGAAAGTTCAAAAGTTGTGACGTGCTGTCCAGGAAAAAGATTCTGTCCTTGGACAGAAAAATTCGTATAAAATCACCATATCATCTTTTTGGTCTGAATTTTTTCGACAGCGTGCTCTATACAATTGGCTTTCGGGCATCTGTTCTGACTTTTTTGATTTGAGTTGCAGAAGTGCCCCGAAAAAATTATTTACTACCTGCTGGTCTGTTTTTCACAGATTCTGTCCTGTTTTGCCTTTCCTTCGTTTTGCAAACCTTGAGCTTGCTTTTTCTTTGCAAAAACCTTTTGGCAATCTTCAGAAACAGTAGCCCTTCAAGATTATCCTTATTTCCAGCAAGGAAAAATTATTTTATTATGGGTACTAACCTCGCTAATCAGATTATGATGAGTTATGTATGAAGGGAGTTTTCAAGTGTGCGAGGGAAGATGATAAAAAGATTCAGGAAGGTCAAATGCTCAAGCTTGGAGATGCCCCCGTGCACCCCCAAGAAATATTCAAGAAGACTCAAGCGTCTAAGCTTGGGGATGCCCCCGTGCATCCCCTTCTCCATCAACAATTCTCAGTTCGTCTTTCGTTCCACTATATTTTAATCACTTCATGCGTTATGTGTTATGCTTGGAGCGTCTTGCTTTTAGTTTCCTTTTTAGTTTTCTTTAGCTTTGCTTGCTGTTCATAACGAGTTAGAACCCAGCTTTCTTTGTGTGGGAGAGAAACATGCTCCACTTCAACCTAGAACACAACATAGGATTTTCATGCTTATCTTTATTGTGTATGTTCTTTCTCTTTCAAATAGCTACTGTCATGTTTAGCTCTTAGTTTTCATGCTTTTCTTTTTAAAGAGCTTTTGTTTAGTTGGTTGCTGAACTCTCTTGAGTGTTCATGTTTCTCTTGTTAAGAGAGTTTGTCTGTTGCACTGAGTTGTGTGTCTTAACTTAAAGTAGGTAATTGAGGTTGCTATTTAATTTTAGTAGTAACTTGCAATAGTTTTGAGGTATTGCCATGAGTAATGTCTGAACTTTTGGTGTCAAGAGCTTTAGCCTATTAGTGATAGATGTTGTATTTTGGGCAATCCGTGTTTATTTTCGAAAACCTACAAAATAGTTGAGAACTTTAGCTACTAAATGGATCACTAATCTTTGGAGGGATCGAATATTAGAGTACACTCGCGTACCATGGGTCGAGGATGAGCAAGGGTAACCAAACCCCCATACACACCTCCTCGGGGTACTTGTCTCTTTGTGAACCTCCTAATTAGATTGAGAGTTACCGATAATAAGTACATGAGTTCTTCGTACTAATGTGAGTATTCGAAGGTTGACACTTCCACCTATCCATATTTTTCTAGCCTCTTCGGTACCGTGCATTGCCCTTTCTTGCCTCGAGAGTTGGCGCATACGTCGCCGGTGCATCCAAATCCTTGGCACGATACGCTCTGTCATCATAAGCCTCATTATATCCTTCCTCAAAACAGCCACCATACCTACCTATTAAGGCATTTCCATAGCCTTTCCGAGATACATTGCCATGCAACATCCATCCTCTCATGACTTGATCTTCATGTCATACATGCTTTTTGCTTGATCGATGAGCCGCATGCTAGTTGGGTCTTGCCCTAATCATTGCTACATGACGCGCTAGTATCATTGCATATCCTGCTACACTGGCAGAGGCATACATTTGCATACATCATGATAGTTTCATTTTCTTTATGTTGAGTACTTTTGTAAAGTGTGAAAGATCTTCTATACTTCTTGTAATACATAGAGTGTTGCCCCTAAAGTGAGGAAAAGATCCCAAAGAGGACAAAATAAAAAGATCCCAAAGAGGACAAATGAGAGATAAATAGAAAGAGCCATTGAGGCCACAAAAAAATAAAAAAAAATAAAAAAAAGAGAAAAATAAATAAAAAGAGAGAAGGGGGCACACTACTATTTCTTTTGAGAGATCCACACTTGTACTCCATCTTATACCTTGTACTCCATAGAGATTATCATTTATGCATATAGCTATGTGGGGACCTTTACACTATAGAACTTGGCTTGTATACTCCAATGATGAGCCTCCTCAAAAGAGCTCTAGGTCTTCTTGAGCAAGCAAGTTGGATGCACCCCCACTAGTTCCATTGGAGAGCTTACCTTAGCTCATATGTGCATCCGTTGCATGGCAATCCCTACTCCTCGCATCATATCTATCATTTGGCTTTCTCTCGCCGATGATTGTCCTTATTGATGTGAGCCTTTCACACCTTTTTGTCTTCCCCCTCTATCATCCTTCTCTATTTGCCATCCTAAGTGTCGACTTTCTTGCTTACGCTCATCCATTGCATGAGTGCTCAAAATATCAAAGGGAGTGGATCATTTTGACTTGTACCTGGCTGACGGTCTGGGGATGAGTCAAGATAAGATTCCAAAGAAGACCAAGTGTGAAACTTTAGTAGATTAAGTTCTCAACAATACAAAAACTCTGTTTTACTCTCTCATATATCTCTATCCCCTTTCTTGCACGCAAACACCATTTGGAGACATTCGAGTCACGGACAGCGAGAGCTCTTGCACCTTTATGTTCTTATGTTACTTGTTACAATGCTAATATAGACTCTTGCTTGTTATGACTTGAATTGGATTACATGCCTTGATTACTTTACTTAAAAGTTCTTATATGGTTGGTAGCATGTCACCAGAAATTATGCTTGTTATCATTTACCTACTCGAGGACGAGCAGGAATTAAGCTTGGGGATGTTGATACGTGCAAAACCTATCTATAATTTCTGCTTGCTCCATGCCTCTTTTGTGTGATATTCCTATGATATTTATGCACTTCCATACACTTTTGATCATATTTGGACTAACCTATTAACTCAGTGCACCCCAGTGCCAGTTTCTGTTTTCTGTTGTTTTTCTATTTTAGGTTTTCCCATTACTTAAATTGCCAGAAAAATTCCGGGAAAAATATATAAAAAATCAGCGTTCCAGAAGCTTCCACGCGCCAGAAGTGGGGCCAGAGGGGAGCCAGGGGCAGCCCAGGCGGCCTGCCCACGCGCCCCCCTCCTGGCCGCGCCGGGGGGGTGCCTGGGCCCCCCTTACCTCCTCTGGTGACCCCCTTTGGCATATATTTACACCGCGTCCCGAAACCCTCGAGGACGGAACCCTTTTTCGCGATCTCATCTCTGTTCCGCCGCCGCCGCGCTTCCAAGATCGGGAGCACCAGGAGAACTCTTCCCGGCACCCTGCCAGAGGGGAGAACCACCACCGGGAGCTTCTCCACCACCATGGACGCTTCCCGGATGAGTTGTGAGTAGTCCCCCTTGGACCATGGGTCCATGACCAGTAGCTATGTGATGTTCTCCTCCCCTATTTGTCCTTCACCGATTAGACCTCGTGAGCTGCCCTACATGATCGAGGCACATATGTAATCTTTATGCTGTTGCTATGCTGAGTTTGCTGGGATCCGATGGATTATGAGATTATGTTCAGATTGTGTGTGAGTAATATATTTGATTCACCTCTTTTATATTTATGTTCTTGAGTAATTCTTGCATGTTCTTCGTTGATGTTTATTGCTTTGGCCAAGTAGTAGGTAGTAACTCCAAGAGGGAACGTTATGCTTGATTGTGGGTTCATGCCCCTCGATGACTAGCTTGAGTGACAGAAACATGAGTCTAGGGGATGTGTTGTTGCCACAAGGGGGAAAACAACGGTGCTTGTACTCACGGGTGCAAGGATTGTTTACTTTACGCAAAGTTCTTTTAATGCAGTTGTCTGTTGCTTTGAGTTTACACTTTGGGTGGGACTCGCAACTTAATACCAGCGAGATGTTCTGGATAGATATCTCAAGGTGGATGATTAGTAGTAGATGCAGATGGATTTCGGTCTACTTGCCTTGGCGTACCGCCCATGCTTTTGAGCCTCTACCTTTCTTTGCAGCATAGTTAGCATTGGTTTGCGCACATAATCCTGTCAATTGCCCAGCTGTAATTTGTTTACCTCGCTTAGCTGTTTTATCGTCTTTTGGGAGAGAGACATCACTAGTGAACATCATGGGACCCCGGTCCATATTACCATCACTGATCACACCCGCTATTTACTTCCTGTTCTTATTTACTAGTTGCAGTCATACCTATCACTATTATCTCTTGCGTTTGATCCTTTGTAAACGACAAGGCCGGATGGATTGACAACCTCTCTGTACTCGTTGGGAGCAAAGTTATTTGTATCTGTGTGCAGGTCCTGTCATGCAAAAGTCTCTGGCGCTATTGACACCTTCTTGTCGACCCTCGGAGTCTCACGGGATTCGATCCTTGGTATCTTTGCCAAGGGAAAACTACCGCTACGCTACATCTCAAACCTTCCACTTGGGGTAACCAACGAGGGGCGAGAAGCCATCAGTCATCCATGCAATTCTCCCATCTAGATAGAAATGGGTAGTGGAGTAGAATTGCATCACCATTTCATCATTTCATCTTGTCAGCTTCTTCCCAAAAAAATTGCAGTGTCTGTCATCCTGAAGCTCTCATGCACATGTGGAAAGTAGTCAGCATGCTTATCAATGTACTTCCAGTCCACCCACTTCATGTCACGGACAATAGGCTTCTTGTCAAGCAGTACTGTCTCATAGAAATCTTGTTGCTCCCTTCTGTGAAACCTGTAGTCAACTGTTGTTGTCCTCCTTACAGCATAGGGATCTGACTTCCTCCATGCTCTCAATCCTACATCTCTTCTCAACTTCATGTCTTCAGCCTTAGGATGAGCATCATTATGCTCAGGAATCTTAGGCTTGAGTTTTCTCAGCATTTGTGACTCATCATATTCACTATCTTCTGCCTGCTCTTCCTCTTCTTCTTCTTGAGCTTGAGGCATTGGAGCCTTGTTCTTTTCTGCAGCTGGAATGTTCCTAGTGTTTCTCTTGGGTGCAGTCTTGGTGGCTTGGGCAGCAGCTTTGGGGCAGTTTTGGGCTGTGAAGGAGCAGCCCCTGACTTGATGGCATCCCCCATGAGCTTCTGAGACTTAGATGCTAGTGCAACATCCTCTTCTTCTTCCTCCTCATCATCACACTACTAGGAAAAGGGCTATAGCTAATATGGACATTAATGGCGCACCATGTATGTGGTGCGCCATTCGTGTCCTCATTATTAATGGCGCACCAGACACACGGTGCGCCATTACTAACAAATTTTATTTTTTTATTTTTCCAAAACTACTAATGGCGCACCAGGGCACAGTGCGCCATTACTAGTTTTAACTAGTAATGGCGCACCACACACTCTGTGCGCCACTACTAACATTTTTTTTACTTTTTTTTCAAAACTATTAATGGCGCACCACTTAACAGGTGCACCATCAGTAACCAGGGTTACTAATGGCGCATTATAAGGTGGTGCGCCATTGGTAACCTGAGAGCAACTATATCTTTTTCACATCCACCTACCACACTCACTTTCCCCACTTCATTCTCTCCACCTCCTCTTCCAGCCTTGTCTCGGCTGCCTCCTCCTCCTCACCTCATTTGCACCATAGATTCACCCAAATTAAGTGGTTAAATTACCTTTTTTTGATACGTAAGTAAGGGGAAAGCTTTCTTTATGTTGTAGATCTACCTTTTTTCTCCCTTCAACAACGTGCACATGCACTTTTTATGGCCTAGATCTTCGTATGTTTGTGGTGTTGCATATGTTTGTGTTTGCAGGTACCAGTATTTGAAATGCGATAGTTGCCAATATTTTGCCGAAATGTTGATTCCTTTTCGTTTCAGCGAGAATTTGGCACTATGCATTCCTTTTGGTCCTATTTTTAGGCAAAGTCATACCAAAAAAAATTTGGGTTCTAAAATATCATTTTGCTCTACCCCACAGGCGACCATGGTCCGCACGATGACCGAAGGCATCATGAATAGGTTTTTGAGCTCCGCGAAGGCCGAGATGCTTCAAAAGAACGAGACGGAGATAAGATGTCCGTGTCGAAGATGCAAGCTGAAGAGCCTTATTACGGACCCGGATTCCGGACAGGTGCGGGACCACCTGCTCCTGCGTGGTTTCATGGATGGCTATCGGTGGCAAGGTGATGAAGATGACTATGAAGTCGTCCATGGGGGCCGGGCAAGAGATGAGGAAGGGTAGAAAGACAACTGCAGCGAGGGCGGGCGAGAAGACGAAGAATCTCCACGACACAGTCATCACGTAGAAGATGCCGGACATGATGATGAGGAAGATCAAGACGAGGGCATGATCATGAAGATGAAGATGTCAGAGCAGACGACGATGGACCATCGATGGGCTGGGTGCAGGACCCTCATATTCAAGAGCTGCTTCTCAAGCAGACGGATAACGCAAGAGCTGCCGCCCGAGAAAAAGCCAAGCTGGATCAACTGTAGATAGACGCGGTTAATCCATTGGATGAAGGATGCAGGCCCGAGGATACCCGCTTGAAAGTAACGCTCATGGCTCTGGAGATGAAGGTAAAACACAAAATGACCGATGCATGCTTCGACGAGAACATGTCATTCTAGCACGAATGTCTTCCCAAGGGGAACAAGTGCCCGACCAGTTTCGAGGAGGCGAAGAAAATTGTGTGTCCTCTGGATTTACCACACGTGAAATACCATGTGTGCATCAACAATTGCATCATTTATCGGGACGAGCACGCGGAGTCTACCATATGTCCGGTGTGCGGCGTCACTCGATACAAGAAGAGGAAGAAAGCTCCTCGAAAAGTGGTGTGGTACTTTCCGATCACTCCTCGTCTGCAGCGTTATTTCACGGACCCTAAGCTAGCAAAGCTCCTGCGTTGGCACGCGAATAGGGAGGTTCTTGTTCCATTGGAAGCAGTGCACCAACACCCATGGTCAAGATATCTTGAGAAGAATCTTCTTCACCTACATCACTTAGATCAACATGCTCCCCATGGGATCCATTAAATTCATCAAACACCATGTCACAAGTTTCTACAACACATCCATTGGATTTGTTGTAGACTCTATAGGCGTGAGAGTTTGATCCATACCCAACAAATATGCCCTCAATTGTGTTGGATTGAAATTTTCCTAACCATTCTCTTTTGTTGAGTATGAAACATTTGCACCCAAATACACGAAAGTACTTGACATTTGGCTTGTTCCCAGTTAGGAGCTCATATGGAGTATTTTCCAATATTTTGCAGAGGAAGAGCCGGTTTGATGCATGGCATGCAGTGTTGACAGCCTCGGCCCAAAAACTATGTGGCAACTTGTATTCATCCAACATTGACCTTGCCATCTCCAGAAGTGTACGGTTCGTCCTTTCAGCTACACCATTTTGCTGAGGAGTGTATGGAGCTGAATATTGATGCTCAATTCCTTCATCACTAAGAAATTCTTCCAAGGTGTAGTTCTTGAACACAGAGCCATTATCGCTTCTTATTGCCAAGATTTCTTTGTCAAACTTGCGTTGTGCTTGCTTGGCAAAACCAATGAAGGTGACCTTCATCTCGTCCTTGGACTTGAGAAAAAACACCCATGTATATCTTGAGTAATCATCAACAATGACAAGCCCATACTTTTTCCCACCAAGACTATCCCATGAAGGAGGCCAAAAATATCCACATGAAGGAGCTCCAAAGGCCTTGAGGTAGACAATATATTCTTGGGTGGGTGCTTTGGTTGATGTTGCTTTCCAGCTATGCATGCACTACACACACGATCTTTCTCAAAGGAGACATTGGTTAGTCTAAGGATGTGATTACCCTTTAAGAGATCATGAAGATTTCTCATGCCGACATGGGGTAGCCGGCGATGCCATACCCACCCCTTGTCGGCCTTAGCCATTAGACAAGTTGCATGGAATGTGCTCTCTTTCGAGAAATCAATCGTGTAAAGGTTGCCATCCAACTCCCCAACAAAGACTACCTCAAGAGTATCTCTCTTAAAGACTTTCACATCCGTTAGTCCAAATAGTGTATCATAACCAACATAAGCCAATTGGCGAACAGAAAGCAAATGATATTTAAGGGATTGAACAAGCATGACATTTGCAAGAGACATGTCATTTGTGATAGCCACCTTGCCCAATCCGAGTACCTGTCCTTTTGATCCTCCACCAAACATAATGCTCATAAATGGTTGAATAGCTTCCATGAAATCATAGAGTAATTTGCTATCTCCTGTCATATGATTTGTGCATCCACTATCGATCACCCATTTTACTCCACCAGAGAAAGAAACCTACACACAATTATGACTTGGTTAGAGGCACCCATTTTGCAATGGGACCTCTAAAGTTAGTCACAAGGGTCTTAGGGACCCAAATAGCATAAAATAGAAATGCATTTCGAGGACCAACAAATTTTGCATAAACTTCTCCATCCTTAGTCTTACAAAGTACATAGGATGGAGGCATGAACTCTTTTGGTTTGTTGTGCGCGGGAATGCCCCTTGTGGCCTTCCCACAAACAACCTTACCTTTCTCTTTGTGCCCTTCTCTTACCAATGTTTCTTTTAGAGGAGTGGTGCACTTTTGAGAAGACGTCTTCTTCTTACTTGTGCTTGGGTCAAATCTGAGCCCCTCTTTGGCAAACACCTTATTGTGCTTGCATAATACCTCATTAAGGTTCTTTTGTCTTTGAGCAGATGTCATGAGACCTTTCTCGATTTAAGCCTTGAGAGAACGATCCTCCTCAAGAATAGATGCTAGATCACTACTAGAGTTAGTAGTACAAGCATCAACATTGATAATAGGAGAAGAGTAAGCCTTGGCTAGAGTTTCAAGATAGGTAAGCTTGAGTGTCTCAAAACTCTTTCTAAGAAGGGTGAGCTCTTCTTCCTTAGTCTTGAGGGACATGGATAGGAGCTCACAGTCCTTAGATAGAGAAGCATGAGACTTCGCAAGTTTACTTTTATCATTCATTAACTCTTCGCACAAGTCCTTAGCCTTTTTCAAGGAGGCAAGATCTTTATCATGAACATCAATGTTTGCACCAATTTTCAAACAAAGTTCATCATTTCGTGCTTCCTCATATTGGACTTTCCGCTCAAGGATTTCACATTTTTCCTTTTCCTCAGTTGCGAGGGTTTCGAGTTCCTTAATGGTGACGGTGTGCTTACCCACTATCTCCATAAGCATACGAAACATAGCGAGCTTCTTTCCTTTGAGGGAACACATGACCTTATTTAGTTTAGCAAACATGAGGCCATTTATATCATTATCATCATGATTATCCTCCGCATCAAGGTACTCATCACTAGGAGTAAGAGGAGTGAAGAGAGGAGGATTTGATCGTGGGGTTACCTTGACCTTGTCATGAGAGTTTTGGTCCTCTCCATCTTCTACCATGGCCTTTGCCATTAGGCACTTGTGTGAATTGCCTTTGCAGTCTTTCGTATAGTTGTAAGTGACAACTTCACCACTCTTGTTTACTAGTCTCAAGGTGTTTTGGAATCTTGAGCAACTCTGGCAACACCACTAACATCATCTGGATCGGATTCTTCCCGAGCAACCATTGCTTTCCCATCTCTCTTCTTAAGCTTTGAGTTCAAGGGGGTTGGTAACTTTTTATTGGGAAAGGTCTTGGGAAACCTTGGTTTATCTTCTCTCTTCTCATAGGGGCAATCGTTGGAGAAATGGTCTGTTTCTTCACAGTGGTAACATGTTCTCACTTTCTTCTTCTGGAATCTTCCTTTGAATTTTCCTGCGCTAAACTTCTTGACAAAGAGGGCAATGTCTTCATATGAAGGGCTCTCATCGGATTCAATCTCATCAACATCTTCATCCTCATCATCTTCTTCTTCTTCACTTTGCTCTTCTTCATATACATGCTTGGCCTTCAATGCAAGATTGATTTTTGATGTTGATGTACCATGCATGGCAAGATATTTTTTAGCATTTGCCTTTGACTCTTAAAAGAGTTGGAAAGTGGATATGATGTCATCTAGAGTCATATCCTTGAATCCATGGTGTTGTCTGATGTCCCACACCATTTGGTGATGATACAGAGCAAGATCATGAAGCAACTTGTCCACGAGAAATCGCTTAGTCAAATTGAATCCATCTTGTGTCTTGTCACACTCACATGACTTAATGTCGGCGGTGAGAGTCATGAGATTCTTAAGGAGTTGCTTGGGAGATTCACTTTCTCCATACAAAAGTTTTGCAAGGTTCATCTCGCTCTAGGGCGGTTAAGCCACAAGAATAGAGCACGAGGCTCTGATACCAATTGAAAGGATCGAGATGGACCTAGAGGGGGGTGAATAGGTACAATTACAAATTTAAATTATTACTTAGCAATTTTAGGCAATAATGTGGAATATGAAAGTGAGCCTAACAATTGCAAGTGAGATGCTAAGCAAGGTAAGCTAGTAACACAAGTATGTAAGTAAGCTAGCACAATAAGATACAACTAAGAACTAAGAGACAAGTAACCACAAGTAGAAAGTTAGGGTTAGGAATAAATGCAACTTCGAGAGACGAGGATGTATGCCGATGTTCACTTCCTTGGAGGGAAGATACGTCACCGTTTAGAGAGGTGGGTGTTACCACGAAGGCACACCAACACCACGAAGACTCACCCTATTCTCTCTTTGAGATATCACCACGAAGGCGATTCCCAACCACTAGTGGTAGACCTTTAGGTGGCCTCCAAACCCTCACAAACTTTCCGGGGGTAATCACAACGTTTGATTCATCTCCGAATGACTCCTACCGCCTAGGAGTCTCCAACCTCCAAGAGCAACAAGAAGGATGGGGAAAAGCTCAAGACTTGCTCAAATCATGAATTCCTTTGGTGCAAAAAAGGGGAAGGAGTGGATCTATCACTTGATCGGACAACTTCTCACAAATTCTCTCAAATCCCTTGGGGATCTAAGATTTGGTGTGGAGGTGTGTGTGAGAGAGAGTGAAATGTGTTCTAGGGTTTGTTCAAAATGAATGGCCAACCCTCACCTGTGGGGAAGAAGGGGTATATATAGTGTGAGCACATATATGGTCGTTGTAGTGCAAGTGAACGGGCAGGCCGGACATCCGGGATAGGGGCCGGACATTCGGCCTGGCAAGCCACTTGAAGAACAAGGCAGAAACAGGGCAGAAAGCAGAGGTAGTTTGTCGGACATCCGGAGAGCTCATAGTCTATTACAGAAACATGGCATTACTACAGGTAGCACGGGTCGGACATCCGGCACGTCAGGAAGTCCCGGACATCCCGCAAATACCCAGACATCCGGCGTGAAACCTAAAGCCTACAGGATATTTGGAGAGCTAAAGTCGGATATCTGGGGCTGAGCCCGGACGTCCGGGGAGCAGCTCGGACGTCCGGGGAGCAGCCCGGACATCCGGGGAGAGGCCCGGACATCCGGCATTCCCAGGGCGAGAAACAAGGGTGAATTGTATTTGATAGATCCAAATGTCTCGAGGGAGGAAATAAGTGGCATGAGCAAGTCTTTTACTGACCCTATCGACCCCCTCTTAATAGCGCGGGATCCTATACTCAAGAAAACAAACATGCAACCATTTTGATACTTCTTCCTTGAGTAGAATTAACTCCATTTGTTCATGATCCACAAACCATTAGATGACCTAGGGACTAACACCTGAGATTCACTTGACAAACATAGTTAGTCCCCTACATGTATATTGTCATCAACATAAAAACATGATGTACGTGCATGATTGCACTTTCACTTGTCAAGTTTACTTTGAAGCACATCCAACTTGGATTCCTTGACGGAGTCGGTACCTTTGTGCATATCAATCAAAGTATCCCAAATTTCCTTTGCATTCTCAAGACGGCTTATTTTGTTGAATTCTTCGAGGGACAATCCGTTGAAGAGGATATTGCAAGCTTGAGCATTGTATTGCAACATCTTCAATTCTTCTGTGGATGCATCACGATTTGGTTCCTTCCCATCAAAGAATTCACCTTGCAAACCAATACACACAATAGCCCAAACGGCGGGGTTACGTCCAAGAATATGCATTTTCATCTTATGATACCAACTAGCAAAATTTGTACCATCAAAGTAAGGACCTCTACGATGGTAACTTCCCTTGCTAGACGCCATACTCTCCTAGGTTCTGCAACCAAGGCTATGATCTCAAAGCTATGGAAATCATGGCAAATGGAGACCAAATCTCTGATACCACTTGTAGGATCAAAAGTATGTCTTGATCTCAACGAACTCCTAGATTGATGCCACACATGGTGCGTTGATAACGAACTCCTTGCTCAAATGCTTCAAATGATAGTCTCCCCAACACTCAAACAGCTCCTCACGGATTTGGATATGGTGGAAGAAGAGATTGAGTGGAAAGCAACTTCGAGAAGGCTAGAGAACAATATTTATGTGGTAGGAATGGAATATCTTGATCTCAACACTTGAGTAGGTGGTTCTCTCTCAGATCTGGATGGGTGAAAGTGTAGGCACGATCTGATGGCTCTCTCCACGAATGAAGAGGGGGTGGAGGGGTATATATAACCTCCACACAAAATCGAACCGTTACACACATTTTGGCCAACTCGATGGGACCGATTATGTGAACTCGGTCTGACCGAAAGGTTCAAATATGTGAACGTTAGGAAACTCGGTGGGACCGACTGGGACATCTCGATGGGACCGAAAGACTATGGTTAAGTCATCAGAGAGTTGGCAAGGTGAACTCGGTGTGACCGATTAATGAACTCGGTATTACCGAAATTAATTAACCTGCAACAGAGAGTTTACAGAACCATCTCGGTGAGACCGAATGCCTATATCGGTGAGACCGAAATGTTAGGGTTTGTGGCTCTGGCTAGGTCAAAGGAAACTCGGTAGGAATGAATAGGAGAAATCGGTGAGTCCGAGTTTGGAATTTTGGTTTTGACTTGTTTGGAGTGGAGAGATTGTGTGAGGGTTTTTGGAGCATATCATCAAGCATTGTGAGCAACCAATTTGTTAAGCAACACCTCATCCCCTTTTAATAGTATTGGCTTTCCTAAGGACTCAATGTGATCTTGGATCACTAAAAGTGAAAAGGTAGAGTCTTGAGCTTTTGTCAAACTTGCTTTCTTAGCTTTTTGAGGGGCCCACATCTCCACAATAGCCATGCCATTCATTGAGCTTTCCTGAAATATTTAGCTTGAGGAAACATTAGTTCAATGAGCTATATGTTGTTATAAATTACCAAAACCACCCGGGGATTAGTTGCACTTTCACAAGTCACTCAAGTGAGCAATCATATCAGAGTTGTATTTCAATTGTTTCATGACATTGGCATTGAAGTGATCTTGTCTTCTAACATAATTATCAAACTCATAAAGGGATTGAGTAGGATGTTTATTGTAAGGGATAACACTTTCATCAAATTTCATTAAAGAATTTACCTCTACCACCTTTGGTGGTGGTATGTCAAGTCCATATATCTCTTCAATAGGTGGTAAATTCTTGACATCCTCTGCTTTAATACCTTTTTCCTTAAAAAAAATCTTTGCCTCTTGCATATCTTTGGGACTAAGATATAAGATACCCCTCTTCTTCGGAGTGGGTTTAGGCGGTGGTTCAGGAAGTGTCCAATCATCATAATGCTTCAATATATTATTCAATAATTCCTCAGCTTGTACAACCGTTCTTTCTCTGAAAACACAACCAGCACAACTATCTAGGAAATCGCTAGAAGCATCGGCTAGTCCATTATAGAAGATATCAAGTATTTCATTTTTCTTAAGTGGATGATCAGACAAAGCATTAAGAAATTGGAGAAGCCTCCCCCAAGCTTGTGGGAGACTCTCTTCTTCAATTTTCACAAAGTTAAATATTTCCTGCAAGGCAGCTTGTTTCTTATGAGCAGGGAAATATTTTTCAGAGAAGTAATAAATCATATCCTGGGGACTACGCACACAACCAGGAGTAAGAGTGTTGTACCAATCTTTAGCATCACCCGTTAATGAAAACGGAAAGGATATAATAAAAGCAAGTTTTCTCATCATGAGCAAATATGGTGGCTATATCATTTAGTTTAGTAAGATGTGCCACTACGGTTTCAGTTTCATAGCCATGGAAAGGATTAGATTCTACCAAAGTGATTAACTTTGGGTCGACAGGTAAAACATAATCCTTATCAGCAACACAAATAGGTGAAGTAGCAAACTAAGGATCACATTTCATTCTAGCATTCAAACATTTTTCTTTCAGTTCGCATAATAATTTCTTAAGATCATCTCTATCATTGCAAGCAAGAAAGTGTCTAGTTGTCTCCTCATCCATAACATAACCTTCTGGTACTTTTAGCAATTCATATCTATGATGGCTAGATCTAATAGTTGTTTCAAGATTTTCAGTTTCAAGTACTTCATCATTTTTAGCATTCTCAATATCTTTAGCTCTAGCAAGTTGTTCATGAAGAAATTTACCCAATGGCATAGTTTTATCAAGAAAGGTACTAGCATCATTCATAGCAGAAGTAGCATCATCAATAACTTACGACATATCAGGATTAATAGCAGATTCTGATGTTGCAAGCTTACTTATAACTGAAGGAGAATCAAGTGCAGAGCTAGATGGAAATTCCTTACTTCGCCTCGTTGTTGATGGAAATATCTTTGTTGTTTCGTCCTTCAGATTCCTCATAATGATAAGTAGATAATAATCCCAAGTAACTCAAAAAATATAGCTATGGTCCCCGGCAACGGCGCCAGAAAAAGGTCTGGAGATTAATTATGGATTCGAGACAAGGGGAGCCAAAGAATATTTTCAAGTATTAGCAACTGAGTTGTCAATTCAGGCACACCTGGAGATTAATTATCTGTAGCAAAGTGTTTAGTAGCACAGTAATATGATAGTTTGATAGTACTGGTAACAACAATAGTAATGGTAATAGTGATAGCAATGATTTTGTAGCAGTTGTAACAGTTAACAACAGTAGTAGTAACTTAGCAAGATCAATATATAGGAAATTCGTAGGCATTGGATTGACAATTTGTTGGATGATATTCATCATGTAATAGTCATAAGCTAGGGCGATACAAAACTTGTAGTTCATAAATATATGTAGGCATGTAGTCCATAAATAGTTATACGTGCTTATGGAAAGAACTTGTATGACATATTTTTTCCTAGCCTCTCGTGGCAGCGGGGTCCATAAGGAAACTAAGGGATATTAAGGCCTCCTTTTAATAGAGTACCGGAACAAAGCATTATCACATAGTGAATACATGAACGCCTCAAACTAAGGTCATCATCGAAAAGTATCCCGAATACTGTCACTCCGGGGTTTACGGATCATAACACATAGTAGGTGAATATGACTTGCAAGATCGAATCTAGAACATAGATATAATGGTGTAAACATAAATGGTTTAGATCTGAATTCATGGCACCCAGGCCCAAAGTGTCAAGCATTAAGCATAGCAAAGTCATAACAACATCAATCTTCGAACATAATGGATACTAGGGATCAAGCCCTAACAAAACTAACTCAATTACATGATGAATATCATCCAACTCCTCACCGACCAGCGATCCTACGAAGGAATTACTCACTCCCGGTGGAGAGCATCATGAAATTGGCGATGGAGGAGGGTTAGTGATGACGAAGACTGAAGATTGCCCTCTCCAGAGCCCCAAACGGACTCCAGATCTGGCCTCCCGATGAAGAACAAGAGGTGGCGGCGGCTTCGTTTCGCGAAACGAGATAATTCTTCCTCTCTTATTTTTTCTGTAAATATGGGATTTTATAGCGTCGGAGATAGGGTCAGCGGGGCCACGAGGTGGGCACAGCCCACCTGAGCGCCTGGAGGGGGAGCGCGCCCTGGTGGGTTTTGCTCACCTAGGGGCCACCCTCCGGTGGTTCTTGGCTGCAGTATTTTTCTTTTATTCTGAAATAATTCTCCAAAAGGGTTCGTTCCATTCCGGGAACTTTCATTTCTGCACAAAAACAACACCATGGTAGTTCTACTGTAAACTGCGTCATTCCGGGTTAGTTTCATTCAAATCCTGCAAATCAGAGTCTAAAACAAGAGGAAAAGCGTTAGGAAAAGGTAGATACGACGAAGACGTATCACCGCTTCGTCGACACCCTCGTCCAGCCTACCGGAGCAGCTTGTCACGCCCTCGTCCACGGCTACAGATCCGCATCGTTGACACTATCCTCAACCCAACCACCGGAGCAGCTTCACCGACGCCATCGTCCACGGCCTCAGATCCTCTTTGTCCACACCTTAGTCCACCCTACCGGAGCTGCTTCACAAACACCCTCCTCCACGGTCCTAGACCTCTTTACCGAACCCTGACAGCCAGCACGGTGTCACCACCCTTGACATTTCTAACCTGATTCCCACCGTCTGGCACGATGCCAATCACCTGTCGTGGCCTAGGTACTTCTCACCTTTAAACCCATCCAGCATCACCTGCTAGATGTACTTCAAATATACTAACAGAACACTGTTACATGTTATGGAGCTGGCAAGAGCTATGAGGACGTTGTTTCTTCTGGATCTAACACCTTGGCAAACCAAGATCGTGGACTGAGGCATTGCTATGATCTTGTAAGTGTGTCTCTCTCTCTTGTATTGTTGTGTGCCTGCCAGTGTGCTTTGCTAGGATTTTCGACCAGTAATCCCTTTGTGCAACTAATGATTTCCACTATCGGCTGCTATATTAGAGATGCATACGTCATACATTACACTAAATCATAGGTGGCACGAAGGAATTCTAGTGCACTAAATTAGGCTCCCTTAGAGTGTATGCAAGTCCAGTACATAGAGTCATTGCTAGTTTATGCGACGCACACAATCGTTAGTTGGTGGTTTAAATATGTGCAAGGGATATGCAATGTATTATCATGTAGAGATATCTCTAATTAGCCATGTCAACTTGCAGATGGGGTGCAACAATGAAAAAGTACAAGATTTCTTAGTACAAGATGTGTGTGGCATTTTCATGGAATATCGCAAAAAAAGAGGGGTAGCGGTGAGCCTATACAGCGTGGTATGGTAGGTCCATTGCAATCATCGTGACATGTTATTTGTATGCCAGTGTTGTTGGCCATGGTTCTTAGGGACAGTTATTTATAGTTATCCTAAGAAAATAAGCTCCTTTGAATATAAGCTCCAGATAATAAGCCAATTAGTTCTTTTCATTGCCTGCTTTTTTAGCGTATCTGTTGTATGATGAGTGAAAAGTCTATATTACATTATATTTTGTCATCTTGCTACTCATATAAAAATTAATTTGACTTGCAAACATCACGAATTGAACCCATAGCACTAATTAATATGATAGGAAAACAAACCATCATTATTTGTTCAAACTGCAAATACAAAGATACCATCTACTTGGCACAATCTATTTTGGTCAATGTCTTCCAAAGACAGCCCATTGCCTAAATTTAAATGAAGAATCATCATTTATCAAAATTCCATGGTCCTAGTGGCTGGTTATGATCACATAGCAGCATCTCATACAAATTCATCATACAACAGCATCATCTCATAGCAATTCATCATATAGTAGCACTAGCACCAGCAGCTCATAGCAATTCATAATACAGCAGCGGCAGTAGCTCATAGTAATTCATCATATAGCAGCACCAGCCGCAGTAGCAGGAGCAACTCATAGCAATCCATCATATAGCAGAAGCAGCTCATACCAATTCATCATATACCAGCAGCAACAACAACAACAACAACTCAAAGCAATTCATTGTATAGCAGATCAGAAAGAAATTTTCGCAAAAAAATCAAAGGAGATCCTCACCTTGTTGGATGAGCTCATCCTGGGAGGAGAGGCGGCGAAACGAGGCGCCTTCTGCCGGAGTGGGGCGTCGGTCGTAGTTGTGTGGTGACCACTGGAGAAGAGCATTGGACAGACCATAGCAAAGCAGCTGCTTGAGACCATGAGAGTGAGGGGCGACGCCAGAGGGAAGAGCAGCTAGGGAGATGGGCCCCTACCCGCTAGCCATGTAGCCTAGCTGGATATAGCAACATGAAGGGGCGGGCCAGATGGGACCTGTGGCGGCGGCTTGCTAGAGGAACCCTAGCACTGCAGGCAAGGGATCAATGTAGAGGGAAAGGGAAGAGGAGATGCGAGCAGGCAGGGCAATGAACGCTTGCGTGTTCGTTTTTACTTGGGGGTCAGGTGTGCTGTGGGCATGAGCAGTGGCATTTTGAGTGTAATATAGGCACACAACATAGTCATTTCTATATTCCCCTTCCCTTCAATTTTAAGTGAGCTTCCACGGGAAGCACCCCCCCCCCCCCCAAGGTTTTCCTCATTCTGAAGGAATTGGCGGTGGAAATAAGTCAAGCCCATGTCCATAACTCAAAAACGAGTTATTTGCATATTTTATGGCTTATTTTGACAATAAGCTCTCAAAAGGTGGAATAGAACTGGCCCTTAACCTGCAATTCAATTGAGAGTGCAATGATGAATCACTCCTGCTTGCTATAGTGTAGATTTAGGCATCATACATGGCATAACGTAATACATGTGCATTTCATTATAGAATCTGAAATGTGCAATGTTTATGTTAGTTCATACCTTGCACATGATGTTTAAATTCCTCCTAAATCTGGTCAGTCAAGTGATGGTCTTTAAGCCTCCTTCTATGCTTGTTTCTTGAAATGTAATCCAGTGTTGTGCAAGATTTTCTCACACATGAATTCAATTACTTGTTTGTATCAGCCAACCATACTAGAACTGTTTGCTTTGATTACTTGATGTTCTTTGCCTAATAGAGCTTGTCAATGATTTACACACTAAGGGCTACTCTAGTAGGGGCTTGTATAACTCATAGGTGACATAAAGGTTTGCTTGTACACTAGACTAGGCTCTCCAAGAGTACCTCGAGGTCCAGTTTGAAGGTACGCCTAGCTTTTACACAACGCACACATAGTAAATGCTCATTCGAGTGTGTGCAAGGGATTTGGCATGTTTTATTATGTGGAGTCGTTTTGTTATAAACCCATGCATTGGTGTTGTTCAGAGACTGGAAAGTATGCATCTCTATCTTCCATGTAAGGAGACCAGTAACTAGTTTGTGTCACCTTGCAGAGAGGGTGTAAAGAGGCAAAGATTCAGGATTTCCAAGTACAAGATGTTAAGAAGGAGCCTTGCAAGAGAAGGTGGAGCAGCGTTGAGCCTGTACATCCAGTTATGGTAAATCACTGTATTACAATTACCAGGACATCCTATTTTTTCTGACATTGTTCTTGTGTAGGGTTCTTCACCTGTAACCTAGTCATTGGGGCATTGATTAATACTCCCTATGCTCAGTATTGTAAGATGTTCTAACTTTTTTGTAAATCAGATGTATAGATACACATTATAATGTGTATGTTCACTCATTTCAGTACGGATGTAGTCTACATTTAAAGAACTAAAACATCTTATATTAGTGAATAGTGAAAAACTCCTTACTGTTATGGTAGAGTTCTTGATGTCTTAAATGTCATAACCAAACACACGTTCACATCATCAGCCTCCCCATCATTACTAGGATCTTGATTACATACTAGTCGAGATACTTAATAGGGGCAAACAATGCTACAGTACTTGTTCCGTTATATAGATGATACATCAGTTGATTCAAATGTAGCTAGGCTAAGGATATTGCTACCCCGTCCGCGCCTACGCCCATGTGTCAATGGGTTTCTAGGAGTCTCAACCATATATACACTGTAGGTAGATGTTGTGTTCCACTTGCCGGCATCTTCATCCATGTCAGTGGCATCGTCAAATTTTAGTGCCTGAGTTAAATCATCAACCATGGCGACTAGGTGGGTGGTGGGTGGGACGTAAATTTCCCAGTCGTCGGCTTTAAGTCCGATCTTGTCATAAACCTATGTCTTGTCGTCCGAGATTGATAAGCTATGGATATGATCGAACATCTCATGCAGCTGAGATAATTCCTCGGGGCTCATGGTCTTGCTGTAGGTGGGGCTAACTCAAAGTACATTAGGCATATAGCCCGGCATGTCTTTACAGCGGTGGGGATCCACAGTCAGCCCTAGATCCAGCGCAAGGGTCGGTTCTAAATCCGACGTAGTTTCAGAGATAGGGGACGGACTAGCGTTCGGGCCGGGAGTCGAGGCGAGATCACCCGGGGTCATCATGTTAGGCTCCTCCGACGGCGCCAAGGAGCCTGGTCCGACGTCCTCGAAGGAGACCAGTTCTGGAGTCGAGCCTTCGATATGTGATAGATCTTCAACACGGTCGGGCGTCCAACCTGATAGGATGAGCTCGTCGTGGGAGTCCATGGTGTACTCCAGGCCTCTGAAGGTCACGAGGTCACCCGGGGCATAGTTCTCGATGGAAGCCAAATGGTCTGCCGAGTCGGCGCAAAAGATCATGCTACCGAACACAAAAGGTTGGTCGGGGACGTAAATGTTCCCGCAGCCGTTGTCGCAGTTGATCTGCAGACAAGCCATCATTCCTTCCAGTTATCACACAGTGGAACTCTCAATGAAAGCACCAGTTTCGGTTGAAATCGATAGACCTCGGGGTAGGGGTGCCGAGCTGTGGATCTCGGATCAATGGCAACAGGAACATGGGAGACGATGTTTACCAAGGTTCGGGCCCTCTCGATGGAGGTAAAACCTATGTCTTGCTCTTTTTTATATTGATGGAGATGTATCGAATACATAGTTGATCTACCTCGAGATCATGAGTTGTGTTCTACCTCTAGGGCTAGGCGAATGTAATTGTGATTCATTCCCCTCTACGGGCTAAACCCCTTGGCTTATATACACACCAGGTAGGGTATCTAGGGTTACATGGTCCACAAAGGATCGATGGGTTCTACCTCTAGTCTAGGAGTGTCATCTGGTTTGCATGTCCACACTTTGACTCACAAATGGGCCTGACTTTTTCCGTCTCAGCTGCAAGTCCACTATAGACTTGGAACTAGGTTTTGTTTTCCTCATTTGCAAGACCACCCATGACTCACAATTCTGTAAGGCTTGTTTTTCCTTTTTTGCAAGTCCACAATCGACTTACAACTGGGTGTGACCATTTTTCGCCCAAGTTACATGTCCACCATTGACATGCAACTGGGGCCCTTGATATTTTTTTGCAGCAGTTGCAAGTCAATCATCGACTCGCAATTGGGCCCGACCCCTTTTGTTAGTTTAAGTTGCAAGTCCATCATTGACAAGCAACTGGGCCCTTGGTCCTTTTTTCCCTAGTTGCAAGTCCATCCTTATCCTTGGCTCGTAATTGGACCAACGTTTTTTGTCCCTGTTGCAACTCCACCCTCAACATGCAACTATGGGGCCTGACTCTTTTTGTCCCAGTTGCAACTTCTCCCCTACTATGCAAATGACCCACCTTTTTGTCATACTTGCAAGTCCAACCTCGATAGGCAACAGGGGTTTGACTCATGATTTTGTCCCAGTTACAAGTCCACACCTTGACACGCAACTAGGGCCCAACCCTTTGTCCCCAGTTATAACTTCACCGTCGACATGTGATTTGGGGCTCGTCTTTTTGTCCTAGTTGGAAGTCCACCCGCAATACGCAACTGGGGCCCCGACCAATTTTATCGAGGTTGCAACTTCATGCTTGATACACAACTGGGGGTCCAATTCATTTTATCCCAGTTATAACTCCACCATTGATACACAACTGGGGTTGCCAGCCCATTTCTGTCTCACTTGCAAATCTACCCTCGACATACAACCAGATCTGGCCCATTTTTTGCCCCAATTGCAGGTCCGCCTTGAACACGCAACTAGGGGGTGACCCTTTTGTCCGAGTTGTAACTCCACCCCCGACATGCAACTAGGCCCGCCTTTTTTGTCCAAATTGCAAGTCCACTCTGAATACGCAACTTCAAGTGTTGCAATCCGACAACATCAACATGGCCCAAAATGTGACTAGTGGTTGAGAGCAGGGGTTGGTAGCGAGTTGCATGTCCACCAATGTTGTAAAATGCTTCTAATTCTTTTCCATATTTTTTCCTCTTTATCGTTAGTTCATCTGCAAATTTTTCTAACAAAACCCTTTTTTCTTAAAACTGTGAACTTTTTTTGTAAACTTAACACTTTCTACAAATTTGTGATTTAAAAATTCATGATTTTTTCAAATTCATAAATATCAATTCAATTTATGAATAAAAATCATGAATGTTTTTCTGGAATACATGTGCATTTTTCAATTTCACGGACATTTTTGTATCTTCCAATATTTTTGAATTATTTAATATATTCATTTTTTGATTTATTTTTTTATAACCATTTAACATTATCCATATATAATAATTGACATGTATTAAATACATGTTTTGATGTCTACTTTTTCCGATACACATTATACAGCTTTTGTATATATATCTAAAACATTTTTATATATGTTTCAGAAAAATTAAATACATGATTAACATTTTTTTGCAGACATATATTTTTGTACATTTTATCGTGTACGTGTTAAACATGTTTCAAATACAATGACGGACATTTTTGTCAAATGCTATCAACATTTTTTTTAAGTTCCACAACATTATTTTATTGGGTGGGGGATGTTTTAAATATTTTTAGTGATTTTTTTTGTAATATACTCCCTCCGTCCCAAAATAAATGACTCAAAAGTGACTCTAATTTGTACTAAAATTAGTACAAAGTTGAGTGATTTTTGAGTCACTTATTTTGGGACGGAGGGAGTAGATATTTAGTATATTTTCTGAAGCTATAAAAAAAGTATGAAAAACAACAACCAAACGATTCAACATGTACGTAACCAAGCAATAAGTATTAACATTTTTTTATCCACAAATATTTTTTATCGTACGAACACATATATTTTCTAACATGTGTAATTTTCCCAAAAGAACAGAGAAAACTAAAAACTAAATGTAAAGAAAAAAATAGAAAGCTTGCTTCCATCACTTTTTTTACGAGATGTGTTCTAGCCTTTTCAGTTCTAGAAGAGGTAATGTGTTATTATGTACCCCTTCAGTCTCAAAATAAGTATCTCAATCTTAATACAACTTTACATTAAAGTTAGTACAAAAATTAGACACTTATTTTGAAATGGATGGAGTATTCTTCTTGAAAGAGATAATGCGTAGCTTAGGGCATGTACAATGGTTGCTAAGATAGTCTTATCTTAAGTTTTGCATGTAAATTAGAGATGACAAAAAAACAAGTCTACAATGGGTCATCTCTTAGCCTTATCTTTAATAATTAGTTATTCCTAAAAACATGGTGAGACAAATTGTGCTAAGCTATCATCTCTTGTCTTTGCTTAAATAAGCTAAGACAAGCCTTCTCTTATGATTTCTCTCTCCTCCACCTCATCATTTATCTTACGTGGCATCCTTAAGCTAGAACCATTGTACATGCCCTAGCTGGCTGGGAGGAGAACGTGCACTGTATCGTGTTGCTGCGTAGCGGGCAACCTGTTCTTACAACTTGCTGCAAGCGAGAAATATGTGCCCCTAGTTTTGTGGTCCGGGCTAGGTCCCGTCGGGCTGGAGTGATTAGCTGAAACAAATAAACAGACCCAAGGCGAACAAAAAATAAACTAACTAACAAGATGGGCTCAAAGATGTAAAAAAGAAAAAAAAACAAGATAGGCCCCAAATAATAATTGTCATATTTAGATGTGACATACTTATTTTGCTCAAAAAAAAAAAGATGTGACATACTTATGTCACATCTAGATGAGCCATAAACACACCCTTTTTCGGGTAAAAGAAGATGCAAAAGTAGAATATACGTATATTTGAGTCATGTCATATAGTACAATGGTGTAAGAGAACGTACCTATATTCATCCAGTGGAGGAACAAGAATGATGATGAATGCGAACCAAACTGTGGTTGAATGGTTAGAGGGACAATGGTATCCCTAGCTCACCAGCGCTCAAGTCCTGGTGTTCGCATTAGTTCTGGATTTATTTTAGGATTTCCGGCGATACGCTTTCAGTGAAAGAAGACGTTCCCGTCTACGACGAGGTGCCGACTTCGTAAATCTCAAGATGGTATGCATCTCTCGAAGGTCCTCATAGGGATAGGGTGTGCATGTGTGCATTCATAGGGGTGATTGTATGCGCGCATGTATGAGCGTTTGCGTTTGTACTGTGTTCAAAAAAAATGATGATGAACTTTTTTTAGATAAGAAGGGTATTTTTCTCATATATATTAGAAAGATGTTTTTTTATAAACGAAGATGATATGTATCCAAAACATAGGACTTTTTTCAGGTGCAAGAATATAAGACTTGTTATGAGAACTTTCCTCCTCCCCAAACCGTAGAGAGGCGATTTTGGGGCTCACCGTACAGTCACTCCTCTGCTAGTAGGTTATCGACCTCCTCCTCCACTGTCTTCGCCCGTGTGGGAGGGCAGGAGGCTCCGATCTATCAGATAAAGTTCTAGTTTCCCTTACTTTGGAGCTTTTAGTAGGGCTATGTGGGAGGGCGGGAGGCTCCGATCTATCAGATGTAGTTCTAGTTTCCCTACTTTGGAGCTTTTAGTAGGGCTATGTGTTCACGCTGATCTGGTGAATAAAGTTTCCTCGAACCTCCCATCTTGATGATATAGGCTGGGATGGCTCGTTGGCGTAGATTACCACCGGTCTCTCTGACCAGTGGCATTAGGGTTCATCGGTGTAGCGACGGCTTCCCTTTGTGGTTTGGTCCTCCGGCCTTCTTTCCGTCAATTCTATGCATCCTCCGATGTCAACGTGATGCATATAAGATTTAAATGTTTGTATGGTGAATTTGTTGATATTCATATGACAACTTCAATAGTTTTTTTTCTAGGATGACGGTTTGTTAGTGGCCTTGGTGAGTTCCATCCATGATCAACAACAACTGGCTGACTCGGACAATGGAGAGGAAGCAACAACAACATGTCGACAGTCCGTTGGGGACGAAGGCGATCACCCTTAGAGACCTCAATTTTTTTCAGTTGGACCTTAATGTATCGTCCTTATTTGTGGCTTTGGTGAGTTCCATCCATGATCAACAACAACTGGCTGACTTGGACAATGGAGGAAGCAACAACAACATGTCGTCGGTCCGTTGGGGACGAAGAAGACGATAACCCTCAGAGATCTCAGTTTTTTTTTCAGTTGGACGCCAATGTATCGTTCTTATTTGTGGCCTTGG
>LR738711.1:713560242-713575103 GCA_902687465.1 Secale cereale
AGAGGAAGTAACAACATGTCGTCGGTTCGTTGGGGACGAAGAAGACGATCACCCTCAGTGACCTCAATTTTTTTTTTAGTTGGACCTCAATGTATCGTCCTTATGTGTGGCCTTGGTGAGTTCCATCCATGATCAACAACAACTGGCTGACTCGGACAATGGAGAGGAAGCAACAACAACATGTCGTCGGTCCGCTTGGGACGAAGAAGACGATCACCCTTAGAGACTTCAGTTTTTTTCAGTTGGACCTCAATGTATCGTCCTTAACTTGCATTTTTATTTTAAGAAAATTACAGTTCTTTTTCTTTTCTTGAACGGAGAATTTTCACAGCAAAATCAAAGTTTGTAGCCAGCCAATCGTTGGTATGCCGGCCCAACATCCGAAGGCTGGAAGAGAAAAGGCGCCAACTTCATTTTCCCGTCAAAGAGAAAGCAGAGGCCCACCGTCCGTATCGCGATCTAGAGTCCAAATATTGAGACTCCCCTCTGACTGATACCCAATCGTCACAGACCGTCTCTGTTTCTCACCTCATGGCCAGATCTGCGGCGCTGCTGCTGCTGCTGCTGCTCGCTCTTCTCCTGGTCTGCTCAGGGGCCGCGTCGGTAGCCACCGCGGCGGGCAGAATCAAGAGCAAGGCTGCTGCTCGGTCAGGGAGGGCGGAGGCTGAGGCGGGGTGCCGGGATCTGGCGACGCGCGGCAAGTGCGTGGCGAGCGGCGGCGGGCGCAGGTGCCGGTGGTGCCGCAGCTCGGCGCTCGACGACATGTGCTTCGGCGCAGCGGAGGCGTGGCGGCTCCCGAAGCAGGTCTTCTCCTGCGACCAGCCCGCCGGCGCCGCGCACGCCAGGAGATAGCGCCGGCGCCGCTGCTCTGCTCTCGACGCCTTCCCCGGGGATGGGAGGGGTCGTTGTATTCTACTCGCTGGATGTGTGAGATTTACCGAGTGTTCGGTGTTCGTGCGTTGTACTGTCGTGTTACTCGTGTATACGTACTTGATTTTATCGAAACGGGGCTGATCGCGGCCGAATTTATTAGCTTCCATTTGTTCTCGGGATCACTTGCCTTCGATCTTCACTCGTTTCGATCGAATGTTTTTGAGATCATCCATTTTCTTGCGTTGAGGTTTCTTATCCGAATCAGCACAGCACCGTCGCAAATGGCATTTTCAGCCAATGCAAAGGAACCCCAATAAAAATCATAAGTCACCCGCATGGCAATTTCTCTGGTAAAATTTTACACTACATGGCAATTTTTACTTTAAAACATACAGATCCTCGTACACAAGCACCGTAATTTTGTCTATTTTCGCATGACAAATCTGGTCACTAGATTTCTAGTGTTCAGAATCTGACGTCCGATTTATAACGTTTCCTGAAAAAGAAAAGAAAAAGACAGTTCAAATTAACAAGCCTTCAATAGCTTTGCTTGATGATGACCGGCGCGTGGGCTCGAAGCAACAGCAAGGGAACGGAGAGGATCTTTTTTTTGCGTTCCAATTTGAGAGCTTTATTCAACAAAGGCACTCCTAGCATCATCCGCCAAAAGGCTGGTGAGTAGGAAAGTAGGTCTAGAGCCAGTCCAACTTTCGGTGACCAACAGTGTGCATGCATGTTTAGCACACAGGTGGGCCGGTAAATTGGTTGTTCTGTTTACATGTTGAACAACAAAATAAGAAAAAGAGGAAGCTAGCTCTCCAATTTCTATAAGTAAAGGAGCCACAACAGAAAGGCTGCTATGGCGAGTGTTCCAGAGATTCACTATCTCCAGGCAGTCTGTTTCCATGATAACATGAGAGAAACCGCGCAAATTAGCAAAGATGACTCCATCGCGCAGTGCCATGGTTTCTCCAATGAACGGATCCGAAACCCCCAAGTAGGGTTTACTCCAAGCTCCCAACAAAGCAGTGCTGGACCGTGCTACACCGCCTGCACCCACCTTATTGGAGTCCAAATTGACAGCCGCATCAGTATTTATTTTGATGACCCCATCCTCAGGAGGTGTCCACCCAAATCCTGGAAGCACCGATGCGTGTGACAGAGGGATATCGAGCAGCGCCAAATCCTCCTGAATCCTCTTAACTGATGTGAATGGATCAAGTTGATCATCATCATGAGTAACTCTATTTCTAGAGTGCCATATAGCCCACATCACTGAGATCATTTGAGCCCTCGCAGAATCAGAAAAGGACCCATCGCAAATAATATCACGAGCCCATGTATCCGGATGCAGGCGTGGCCTTCGGAGATCGAACATTAGGAAAGCCTGTTCCCAGAACAACTTGGCATGAGAGCAATGCACTAGAGCGTGCATCAGATCCTCATCCATCGCATGACAAACATTACATCTACTGATGAGTTTGATATGGCGGAACCTCAGTGTGCTTTCATCAGGAAGGATGCCACGGACGACCCTCCACCAGAAAACTCGAACCTTAGGTAACACCTTGAGCTTCCATAGCACCTTCCACATCTGTTCTTCGGTCTGTGAAGTGCCGGTAACCGCCCCTTCCTCTAGAGCTATACGCTCCTTCTGATTCACAAGAGCACGGTACGCCGATTTGACAGAGTAGATGCCGCTTCTTTCATGGGTCCAAGCAAGAAAATCTTCCCCACCACCCCGACGCAAAGGGATATTCAGTATAGCGTCTGCGTCAGGTGCAGCGAACACATCACGTATCAGATCGCGACGCCACGACCAATTGTCTGTATCAATCAACTGATCCACCGTTCCTAGCGTCGTTCCCCCTGGTACAATCATAGGAGATAGAGTTGCGAGACATGGGATCCATCTGTCATGCCAAATGGAAATAGAAGATCCGTCTCCCACTCTCTTGATCAAACCAGCCTCGAGCGCCTTACGCCCAGCTACAATCGCCCGCCAGATAGCAGAGGACGTCTTTGGTACCGTAGCCTCCATAAACTCCCCATCGGGGAAATAACGTCCCTTGATTACCCTCGCACATAACGACTCCGGGTTGGTGATTAATCTCCAGCCGTGCTTTCCAAGAAGCGCCAAGTTGAACAGATTCATATCGCAGAAACCCATACCCCCTCGAGCTTTCGAAGATGCAAGTTGATCCCATGCTATCCAATGCAAAGATCGTCTATCAAGGGAACCACTCCACCAGAATTTTGCCATGCTAGCAGTCAAACTTTTGCATACCTTCTTTGTTAGGAGGAAGCAACTCATACTGAACATTGGGATTGCTTGTACAACTGACTTGATAAGCAATTCCCTCCTAGCACAAGCGAGGAGTCTTTCCGCCCAACCATTCATTTTACTCCTCGAACGTTCACCGATATGTTCAAATGTGTCACTGGAAATTCTCCCAACCGCAGTTGGTAAGCCCAGATAACGATCACTGAAAACCTCTACCTGAATACCCAGTAACAGCTTCAAGGCATGCCGTCTGTCCGCTGGTGTATTCGGTGAGAAGAACACCGCACTTTTTCCTCGATTCACTGACTGGCCCGAGCATGTAGCATAGATAGCCAATATTGCATTTAGCCGGACCACACTCTCCTGCGTTGCGTTGATGAAGATTAAACTGTCATCAGCAAATAACAAGTGGCTCACCCACGGTGCCCGCACGGACACCCGAATGCCTCTATCAATGTGCGGCGCGCCATAAGAATTCAACAGAGATGTAAGTCCTTCTGCGCATAAAAGAAAGAGAAAAGGAGATACCGGATCCCCTTGCCGCAAGCCACATGAAGGAGTAAAAAACGGCAGAAGCTCTCCGTTAACTCTGATGGTAAACCGAACTGACGAAACACACTTCATTATAAGTGAAACAAAATTCCCGCTGAACCCAAGCTTAGTCATGATTGCCTCCAGGTAGTGCCATTCAACACGGTCATAGGCCTTCATCATATCTAGCTTGACAGCACATGAGTAATTCTTCCCCTTCTTCCTCCGTCTCATTGTATGGATGCTCTCAAAAGCTACCACAACATTGTCAGTTATTAATCTTCCGAGGACAAACGCACTTTGCTCCTCTCCCACCACTGTGTCCATAAACTCCTTTAATCGGTTAGTGATCATCTTGGCCCCAATCTTGTAAGGCACCGGACATAAAGCGATGGGTCGGTACTGAGTAATAGACTGGGGATTGCGTACCTTTGGTATAAGTGTGATCGAGGTGTCATTAAACCCCAAAGGTAGCTCATCACCATTAAGAAAGCCCAAGATAGCTGGCACTAGATCGTCCTTAAGAATTTTCCAATGCCTTTGAAAGAATCCCGCAGTAAACCCATCAATCCCCGGAGCCTTTGATGGTGACATTTGAAAGAGAGCAGTTCGGACCTCTTCCGGTTCATAGGGTTTATCAAGCAAGAAGTTCATGTCACCCGTTACACGCTCGGGGACAAACTGCAGCAGCTCGTTCATATCGTTATAACCTTGAGAGGAGTATAAGTTTTGATAAAACGACTGCACTTCCACCATATCTTCCTGTTCGGAACCACACAATGATCCATCCACTCTTGTAAGCCTGGATATCCTATTCATACGTTTCCGCTGTGCCGCTTGCGCATGGTAGTACGCCGTATTACGGTCTCCTTTCCGTAACCAAGGAACACGAGAGCGTTGTCTCATCCATATTTCCTCTTGTCTCAACGCCTCACGAAGTTTCAGCACCGTGGCTTTCTCTTCATCGTTGGGGCCTCTACCAATAGATTGCTTCCACAATTTTTCGAGTTTTGATTGAAGTTTCTTCACCTTTTTTGCAAGACACCCAAACTCCCTTGCACCCCACGCCCCAAGTTCACCTTGGAGTTTATGCAGGGTATCTTGAATACCTGCAAGTCCCTGTCCAGCATGGTTTCTCCTCCACGCCTCAGCAACAAAGTTATCATACTCAGCATGGGACTGCCAGACGTCTTCATAACGAAACAATTTCGGCCCCCGTCGTGAATGCACTTGTTGTACTTCCACCAATACGAAACAGTGGTCTGATTCCACCGCACTGATGTGCCGAACACGCACAGGGTCAAACCTCTGCAAGAATTCCTCATTCGCTACACCTCTGTCAAGACGGGCTTTCACATTCATCGCCCCTCCTTGCTTATTATCCCATGTAAATGGTAGCCCGGAGAACCCCAGGTCCTGTAGGGCACAATCCTCTAGAGCTTCCCGAAAGGCTAACATTTGCCCTTCCGATCTCGCAGCCCTACTGAAATGCTCAGTACCATACATGGAGAGGATCTGCATGGGGCGTTTTCTCCTACTACCAACATGGCGCCGTCACGGTCGCGTAGAAGAAGTGCCCTCCCATCGCGGTGGTGTCCAAAGCTGAGCATGCTTGCATTTGCAGTAACAAATTGAATGTTTTAAAATTGCTGGGAGGCAGCTTGCTAGGCGACAGTCCATGCCTCCTTCCATGGTGGTTGCCGCATTGTTCTCAGCCAATGACACAGCTGTACCTGTACTGATTGACCACGCTAACCGAACGATTATTATGGAAGATTCTCAACGGACGTGCCGTGCTGCTTTGCAATCAATGGACGCAGCAGAAGAGATGTCTGTGGCCCGTCAGCAGCTCAGCTTTCATTAACCATTGCAATTTGAAGAAATTATTCGTGTACGTGGTCTGGTCTGAAGATCCAGCCAGACAGTAAAAATTACATGCAACTAAACAGCAGCAGAGTAGTATGTCCCAAGGGGCCAAAATAGGATTAATCAATAATAATACTATATCCTAGTGCCTTTGGCGGCAGCTGGAAATAACCTGATGGCAATAGTTCCTTGCTTGCTTCACTTGCCCGCCCCTGCCAGGTCTAAATTCAGCATATAGGCGCCGAAATAAGCACACAACAGCTCCGCATGTCTACGTACTCCACAATTCGATCTGCTGGAGAAAGCTTGCTATTTACATCTCTTTAAGTGATACAACATACATTATTCGGGCACATCTGGTATCAGAGGACTCTCAGCTGAGCTAGAAAGGCGGCACATAGATCAAGAAAGAGGAGATGCGGACCGCTGGCCCTTTGCAAATCCAGAAGGTATTTCTCGTCTCTTGTTTTGTAAAGCTGCATTGGATGGAGTGCAATATCAAAAATACAGAGACAACTAAGAAGGATGCATCAGAGATAATGAGAACATGTGATTTCAAGTGCGTAAGGAAAAAAAAATGTGATTCAATCGTATAGGTTTATGAATTATGTAAAGCTGTGGCTGAGTGGAGGCACATCGGTATCACCATCAAGTGCACAATTGAAGTAAGATGTGACGTGAATAATGTATATGATACTGACTGCAATAGGCATCAAGTGGAGGCATGCAAGCATTAGGTGTATGGAAACAGGGGTGTGTGTATACAATGGAAATATGATTCCAATTGTAACCTATTGCACCGATTTCAAAGTAAAAGAGATGCAGGGATATGTGAAGAGTTATAATCTCGTGTATATGCAGCTTCCTTGTAAAAATATCATGTATAGACGAGCAAGCATGGAAATGCAAGGGACTGCTAGTGAACAATTTGGAGTGCCATACTTATAGAGTGACTAAAAGGTCAAGGTCTGCTACACTGTTTAACCATCAGGAGAAAGACACACACATTGACGTATTTGCATCAGGACTTTTCATTGGATGCATACAGATGGATTTGCAATTTACCTGAAGTTCGAACTTAATTAAATTTAACCTGTCACCCAGGTCGTCGGTTTCAATAGGCTCTGCACTGAAGTTATAATTGGTATGACTCATATTCTCCTGACCAGGAAAGCCCGGAGGACTCCATCTACATCTCATGTTATAGTGTCCAATTTTTTTCCAGTATACATTCAGTTCTTGCAGAGCCTTCAGCACTTCAGTCATAACTTCTCTTGGATGTGCTCGAGACTGTCAAAATGAATACAAAAATGTTAGTTAAAATATATAAGAAGAAAGAGCTTAGCAAAAGCACCAGAACGAAACTAAACATAAATTACCTGAAGCCCAAGAGCCCATTTCCTATCGGCTGGAAAATGTGGTCTCAAGCCAACTGGAGATTCCATATATGGTTGTTGCCGATTTCCATGTGCTGGACTTTGTGTTTCACTTGGAGTAATGGGTGAGAATGAAGATTCCTTGATGCCAAAGTTATTAGAAATCAATAATCTAACAGCACATGCAGCAGTCAGAAGATTAAAACAGAATCGGGGGAGGCAAACAAGTGAACAAAGTAACTCACCATAGCTTCTTGATACTCAGCTCCAAGATAGCCAGTTGTTGTGCGACTCTTATTATCCAAAAATAAATAATACGCAACTGTTGCCTGCAGTGCACAGACAAATTAGTCACGACCGTTAATTTGCAGATAACAGGCATATGCAGACAACAGAACATTAAAAAAATACCTCATTTTGCAATCTATTATGAATTGATTCAACCAGCAGGTTTTTGTCAAATCCCAGATTGATAACTTTACCAAGAGATTCTTCATCAATCTACAAAATCATGAGAGAAACCAACATATTATTCGAGGACTTAAATGAAGCAATACGTGACTAAAAAAATCTGCCAGCTCCCATCTGGACAGTCACACAGAGGACTGCAAGATTGGCTCCAATACAGATAAATTTTTAAGAAACCAGTGAGCACTCCCATACATAGCCTCACGAAATGGCACAAAGGCAGAAGGGTAATCTACAGACCCCAGAAAAAAACTTCAAAATAAATCATTATAAATCATGAAGAGAAATGATTGGAACATTTTTGACCACATATAAAATTAACCAAGTTTATATGCCTAAAAAGGAGATATCAGCAATAAGAATATATTTATGGACTAAAGATACTAGCGGAATATTTGGCATAACTAACACACAGAGAAACACCACTATATCATAGTTCAACTGATTTTCATAAAGGAAGCGGTGCAGAGGGCTAATTTTACCTTTTTAACTTGTTGCGCAGTATCTGGTGGAGGCACGGCTAAATATCGTGGGAGTTGAGCTTCAAACCATGGATGCTCGCGTATTTCACGAATGGTTATCCTTTTCATAGGATCAACAACTAGCATCCTCGGAATCAAATCCCTTGCTGGGCCTGATAAATGACTCGGAAGGGTATATATTCCACCCTGAAATGAAAAATGGAATATATTATATTTATATCATTAGAAGCAGGTACAGATGCACCATTCAAATGCAAACTACACATATATTTGCTAACCTTTATTTTCTTAAAAAGGTTAGGTATGTTCTCATCATCAAATGGAAGAGTGCCACATAGAAGAGCATAAAGAATAACACCGCAACTCCATACATCAACTTCAGGCCCAGCGTACAGTTTTCCAGATATAACCTAGATAACAGGAAGTATATTATACAGTGAAACCAAAGAGTCTGGGAACAAAGCTACAACGATGCCATGTCCTTTCTGTGAAATAGTTCAAGGATATGTACCTCCGGAGCTGCATAATTTGGGCTACCACAACTTGTCTTAAGAAAGTGGCCGTCACGCATAACATTACTTAAGCCAAAATCCGCAATCTTAACATCACAGTTATTATCCAAAAGAAGGTTCTCCGGCTTTAGATCGCGGTGCACCACCATGTTTCTGTGGCAATATTGAACACCAGATATGATCTGTACAAAGACAGAAAACATAGTAACCCCAACTCTCAGATCATGGAAATTCAGTTTCAAGCAAGACTTGTTGCTAGTTAGACACAGAACTAAGAGCAAATTCATTGACTCTCTTGATTCTTGGATAGCTTCCTTCCTGAGCTAAGAACCCTGCTTATTTATCATGTTAGAACGAGCTGGCATAGGATAGTTGGGACTCTCCGTTTGTAATTACTTTTGTACATATTCTTTATTAATGAAAATATACCGTAGAACTATTGTTCTACGGTTCAGGGCTCAAAAAAAAACATAGTAACCCGTTACATTCAAGGGTCTGAGTGGAATGATAAACATCATTACTGTGTCTGGACTCTGCGATTTCCTAGCAAACTATATTTCACGTGCCATTGTTGACACATCATCAAAATAAGTGACAAACAAGAACAACAAAAGCTTAATCCAAACTTTAGAGTCTAGAAACTAGAAAGCTGAGTAGAATCTGCAGAATATAGGTTTCAAAACTAGTATAAAGGAGAGCTTACCTGTTGAAAGAAACGGCGGGCCTCTTCCTCTTGTAGCCTACCTTTCTCAACAATGTAATCAAACAATTCACCAGACTTAACATACTCCATAACCACATAAATATCAGCTGGTGCCTCTATCACTTCATAAAGGCGGATGATATGCGGGTGCATGAATAATCTTAATATCTTGATCTCTCTTTTCACTGCAAGAGAACAATGCAAAAATATTAACTGGAGTGCTTCATTTTAGACCAAACAACTATATATAAGATACAAACAAGAACAGAAGGTAACAGATAATTGGTGGAGTGGAAGAAAAAGTTGTTCAAGGTTACAACTTAACTATGTATCCCTTTCAATAGTAATAAAAGGGAAATACTACACAAATATGTCCTAACAGATGATGAATAATGATAGCTACTATATGATAGCAATGAGATCATTTGTTGTGCCTGACACTTGAGCAGTTAATATTTTCTTAAACAGTTCCTATACGACATTAATAATCAAGAGCGGTGCTGCATTCACATGGCTGATGTGCTTGCTCAAGTCAAACACAATTTCCTCATCAGTGCAAAGATTAAAACAAACAATACTACTAGTCTTTTATGCACCCCATTTATGAGAATGGTAATTACTACAACAGCTGAATCACAAATTTCCATTTATGCGTTGTAATTACTACAACAGCAACATACCACTAAGTTAACCCCTACTCCCCAATAAAGGAACATTACAGAATAGGAAACTCTATACTCACTAAATGAGCTCAACAGAGCAAGCAAAATTACCAACCTTTCTCTTCCATCTCCATGTTTTTGATTTTCCGGCGGTTAAGGATCTTGATGGCCACCTTGTGGCCAGTTTTTATATGCTCAGCAATCTTGACCTTCCCGAAGGAACCAATCCCCAGGGTCTTCCCAATACGGTAATTCTTCAAAGGGTTGCCATCTTTGCCGCCTGCCTCCATCTTCCACCTTAATCGCAATCACACCAAACTACACTTCAGGAAACGAAGGCCGGGAAATCGCTACTACTAGTACGAAATTCACACGGACAAGACGGGCGGGCATGAATAAAGCGCGCTGGCTGTTCCATTTAAGTAGGACAGATCCAGCTGGCCCGTGTGCTGAATTGCAACTGTCCCCGCGCCTCCAACGGCTGGGGGTAAAAAGGCAGGCGGAAATGCTTAATTCCGAGAGGAGAAGGGCCATTCCCCCAGAGCAGAGCTCCAGCTCTTCTTGCCCAATTCAACCTGAGACCCACAGCATCGCCGGAAAATCAGCACGCCATGCTAAGCTCGGGAGCTCACGGATCTGCAGGCTAGGTAGCGAGCGAATCCCGCTCACTCGTGGAGCGATGAAACGAAAACTCAGGGTCCGCCCAAAAACCCAAGCGCCTCGCGGAATTCTCGGGCGGGGAGGGGTGCGGGAGGCGGCGAGAGGGAGAGGCGGCGAGGCAGGATCCCCTACCTGGCCGCCGGCGGGGCTCCCCGGGGAGAGGCGTAGCGGCGGCGGCGCGGAGATGCTGAGGGCGGACGGAGAGAGAGAGGAGGGGGGATGGAGAGACTGGGGAGCGATGCGTCGCTCACGGGACCGGGGGAAAGGGAGAGGGAGGGGGAGGAGAGATTCGATTCCCGCAACACCGAGGGGCCCACGGCGACGGCGACTGCGGGTGGGACCGCGAGCGTCCGTGGCGCGCGCGGGTTCGTGCGGCTCGCTGGTGCGGTGGGGGGCCAATCAGACAACGGGCAGAGGGCGTGGGACGGGGAGGATTCCATCGCGATCTGTCGTTTTCCGCCGGGTGGATGCGACGCGACGGGACGGTTCGTTCGCGGCGCGTTGGTGCTTGGTGAGCGCCACGGGTTCAACAGTGTCCGTACTCGCTTCAGCTGCGATTAGAGCATTACAGCCGCCGCCTACAAATCCGGGCCCTCGAATGCCCATGAACACGAACGGGCGCGTTCACCGGCATTGAACAGATATTTTTTAAAGTTTATTGTTCACTTTCGTGTATCTCAATTCGGTCTCTCAAATCCATACTACTAGCATTTAACATTTATAACATATAAACCTTCAAGAAGTGCTAGGTAGGACGAAGCCAGCCACGTCGCCCCTAAATCGCCATGAACAGTGCTGCTGCCACCGCCCGTAAATTCCGTGCCCCGCCAAGGGCATTTTAGTAATTTCACGTACAGGTGTATAAAACTCACCCGCTGCAATGGAGAAACCCTAGCCGTCGCGCAACAACTCCTCTCGTCTCCTTCTCTCCCTTCAGCCGCCACCGCTAGCAGCTCCGCCTCCACGCGTGGGAGCGGCCAGAGAAGAGCTGCTTCGCCTCCCCACCTTACCTCCTCTTCCTGTCTTCCTGAGGGCGCCAGGAGCATAGCCTCGATCTAGAGAAGGAGAGGCCAGGAGTGTGGCCTCGATCTGGAGACGGCGAGCAGCCGCCGCCTGACGATGCCACAGACCCAGGGTGGGGTCACAGGCCTGACCTAGATACCCTGCCCAAGGTCACTACCCTAGAAGCTCAAAGACAATTCAAAGATGACAGAAGCCGCTGATTGATATGGCCCAAGAGAGCAATTCACTCGACGGCATACCTTCACTCGGATGGCTCAACTGCACTCGGAAGGACGAAGACACTCGACCATACAAAAACCACTCGACCCCCGAAGGTCAAAGGTCCCTTAGGACCAGCAACGGTCATACATTCAATCCATAGTGATGACGGCTTTTACTATCCTTTATTACAAGCGTTATCAGTAACGTCATGCCTTTATGTACATTGAACCCTTTGTAATGTGTGGATGGCTGGGGTCCTGACGCACTCTATATAAGCCACCCCCCTCCTCCGGTACAAGGGTCTGCACCCCCTGTAACATACACACATATACATATTCCAGTCGACTGTCTCCGGGCACCAAGACGTAGGGCTGTTACTTCCTCCGAGAAGGGCCTGAACTCGTAAACACCGTGTGTACAATCTCACCGTAGCTAGGATCTTGCCTCCTCCTACGTACCCCCTATTCTTACTGTCAGACTTAGAACCACGACACCGCCCAAAAAGATGAGCGCGGGCTGCAGACAATGTGGCCAAGCTGTCCACAACGTCGTCGTTGTTCCTCGGACTCGGCAGGAGGAGTGTCAGACACAAGGATGGAAGAGGGGGCCAGCCATCCGCATCGCTATGGACGCCGTCAAGATCGCTCGTCGGCGTGGATGCGTGGGGCAAGCTTGCAGATGTTGTACCCGCGGTGCTGGTGGAGACAGAGACCCGGTGGCCGACCAATGTGTGCAGTGTCGCCTGCAACTACTTCCATGGCTTCCTCGGCCTCCCTGTCGTGTTTGAGAGGGAGATGCCTCCCTGCTTCACCACTGCTAGGTACCTCTTCCTCCTCAGCTTCGTCCTCCTCCTCGCAGTGGATGCTGCAGGCCCATCTCCCCAAGCACCCCCACCCTCGCCATGGATGTGGGTGCTCAAGTCTCTTCACTTCTTGTCCTATATTATTTCCCTCCGTATAATAACAGCGTTACTTGACGGTTAATAATTTTCTGGAATCTAAATGACTATGTATGACTGGATGTTTGGATGGATAATTTGGTAGGTCTCAATCTAAGAGTTTCTTGTTTCTGTGCCGGATGAAGTGAGTGGGAGGTCAGTTTGCTCTGAATCCCTGAGAGTTTTGGCCCTGCATCTCTTGCTCAATCGGCGGGCTGATGTTTGCTGGCGCCAGAGTCACATCACCAGAACTACTGCATCTTCATCCGGTTTGCTTTAGATAACAGAGAGCAAGGCATGCAGCTTGCCAGAAACAAAGGTCCACACTCTGTTTTAGTCACATGTGTGGCCTTACTTTTCTGAATTTTAGTAAAGACAATGACCACATTGTCAATTCCAGGTGGATGCAGAAAGAACATCACTTGTTGGCTCCCTTGATAGAAATGCGGAGTTTTACATGATTTACGAGGACATGTCTTCTTGGATGGATGTGGATTATTTGGTTCCTTGCTTTTTGTGGGAACTGATAACATTTTGTTTACATATTTACTACTCGACTGTATGCCCAAGGATTGTTTGATCTCTTTTTCTCCGCAGACTGCAGGTGCAGGTCCCCCGCTCACTAAGGACAAGGTCAGACTGCTTTAGGTATTTTAAGATGATTAGTCCTTGAGCACCATAGTTGTGATAGCCTGGCTTATTAGGGATGATAGACTACTCATATCAATAAGGAATTCCTTCTTTTCCGGGAGCCCATTCGGATAGAACTCCAAAGTTAAGCGTGCTCAGCTTGGAGTAATTTCAGGATGGGTGACCGACCGAGAAGTTGCTCCCGGGTGCGCACGAGTGAGGACAAAGTGCGCAGAAAAGACTAGTATTGATACATGGGGCCAGTCTAGATCCCGCCAGGAGTAACGACCACCGACGGGTGTGTCCTGAGCATTACAAGTTGGTATCAGAGCCGACCCTCGCGGTTACACGGATGTTTGCGGACATGTGCGCGATCATGTTGTTCATGACGTTTGTGACCCGTCGTGGCACACGGCATGGCACATGTGCCGGACTGGAAGCAGAGACGGTTGTGCCAAGAGAGAACGTTCCTGTGGCCCGACGAGGACGTCGGTTCCTCTGAGTGGGGGTGTATGTGATAGTATGGCTTATTAGGGATGATAGACTACTCGTATCAATAAGGAATTCCTTCTTTTCCGGGAGCCCATTCGGATAGAACTCCAAAGTTAAGCGTGCTCAGCTTGGAGTAATTTCAGGATGGGTGATCGACCGGGAAGTTGCTCTCGGGTGCGCGCGAGTGAGGACAAAGTGCACAAAAAAGACTAGTATTGATATGTGGGGCCAGTCTAGATCCCGCCAGGAGTAACGACCACCGGCGGGTGTGTCCGGGGCGTTACAATAGTTGATTGAAATCAAATATGCAGATCACTTTCCTTACAATTAAAATGAAATATGCGGCAAAATAAAGTGGTGTATATTGTGAGACTATGTATTGTATGAGTTATTTGAGTAATGATGTGAAGCAATGTATAAACTTGGTGAATTCACTTCAGTTTACTGATACTGGTTTATCAATATGTGGCCAGCAAGTGTGATGTGCAAGTTATATATATTAGGCATCTAATGTACTATGTATTTACAAACTTTTCTGTGTGTTCTACAGTACCAAGTCGAACATCCAATAGCACATATTTGGTTCTAATCAAGGATCACACATTTCATGCTTGCACTATAGTTTATTTCTCCATTCATGCATTATCATTCTTAGTACTAGATCTTGTGCGTTGTGACGCCCGAGACCGACGTCCCAGAAGATTCCAGAAGCTTCCCGAAGATTCCAGATGTTCCGGGTTGCCCGTGGGCTTCTTTTGAGCTTGTGTTATTTATTTTTGCATTGCATCATGTCATCATGCCATCATGTCATATTTTATTTTTGCATCTCAACCTAATAAATTGTGTGGACCTTCGTTCCATTTAAATCGAGGGAAGGTGACTTCTCTTTATAACATATAAAAGTCTCTCATTATTTTAGAGAGCTATAATAAATATTCCATTGTTGGAATTACCCCAACACACTTGCATTTTCCCCATGTCTTTTCACTTCGAGTTTCTCCTTTGAAAACCTTGTCTAAAATTCTTTTCCGGTGTTTCGAGGTTCCTCCAAAAATTCGAACATTTTTGGACACTTCATTAATCAAGTCTTAGTTCAAACCTATTTGAATTAAATTCAAATATGTTTGAATTATTTTTTCCGATCTGGCCTTTTGTATTTTT